>JAVJIX010000106.1:0-530000 GCA_036785185.1 Paratrypauchen microcephalus | reverse complement strand
GTTTAAAGCCGTACTGTGAAAATTCCAGGCTGAACGGTTAAGTACATCTAAATAGAGACTCGTATGTGGCGTAACCTCTCCACGAAAAGTTACACAGTGCACCTTTAGATTAAAATTAACAGCCATGTTTATCCATCCATCCATTTTCTTCCGCTTATCCGGGGCCGGGTCGCGGGGGCAACAGTCTAAGCAGGGGCTCCCAGACTTCCTTCACCCCGGACACTTCCTCCAGCTCCTCCGGGGGGACCCCAAGGCGTTCCCAGGCCAGCCGGGAGACATAGTCCCTCCTGGGTCTTCCCCGGGGCCTCCTCCCGGTGGGACATGCCCGGAACACCTCCCGAGGGAGGCGTCCAGGAGGCATCCGAAACAGATGCCCGAGCCACCTCAGCTGGCTCTTCTCCACGTGGAGAAGCAGCGGCTCTACTCCGAGCGCCTCCCGTGTGACTGAGCTCCTCACCCTATCTCTAAGGGTGCGCCCAGCCACTCTGCGGAAACTACCGTAATAGTTAAGCAGTTATTAAGTCTGAATCATTTTTAATAAACCATGTCTTTATGAATGAGATAAGGTTTGTTACAATGTGGTTACTTATGTTAAACGTGCACTGTGTAACTTTTTAGTTCGGGGTCCGTCACCTGCTTGTTTCTGTGGATGTGTCTTTGCTTTTGTCTGGAATGTTCAGTTCATTTGAGAGGCCCAAGTTACACAATGCAGCTTTAACTCGAGTTTGATTGTTCAGCTTGTTTCACTGTTGTGACACTTCGACCGATCAAAGTGAAATATTTGTTTGAACGCTCTGTTCATTAGTTACAAGACCGATAATGTGTAGAACTCATTTCACAGGGTTAGACGTATCAATCTGGAGAGAGTTACTTTATCACAGTGGTTCTTAACCTTGTTGGAGGTACTAAACTCCACCAGTTTAATTTGCACATTCACCGAACCCTTCTTTATTGAAAAATAAAATATGATTTTATTTTTTTTTAGGTGTATGTTTTACTGAAGCACAAAATGAACCGTGCATTAACATCACTGTGTTTAAAGAACAAAACCAACACAATGCATGAACTCACAACAAATGACAAACCTTTTCACAAAGACATGACCTTTTTTAACACTACCACACTGAAATGGTTTTCATTTTTAACCTTATGTATTCCAATAATGAATGTTTTGTATTTATGATATTTATTATTTTTAACATTAATGATGGAAACCTAATTTCCATCAGGCTACAGTAATAATGAATATTTACTGCAAATCAGTGACACATCAGTGATCAGACCAGTTCAGAAATGCGGCTTCATCTTGGCAAGTGCCACTCTCATGTCAATTTCACAGCAACGTCTGTTCCTTTTCTTCATTTTTATGTCCAACATCCTCAAAGGATTGCTTGCAAAGATATGTAGTAGCAAATGGTATACAATTTTCCAGGGCTTTCTTAGTAATAACAGGATACGTTAACATTTGTGGACACCAAAAGCGTGATCACCTGCAGCTAGTGATGGCCAAGCGGGGTGTGTCATCACAAATCATATGAGTTGAGTGCATGTCTTGACCTCCGCTGAACCCCTGAGACTGACTCACTGAACCCCTACGGTTTGATCAAACCCAGGTTAAGAATCACTGCTTTATCATTACCCTGACATTTATTTTATTTTTTAACTAAACCTGGAATTGAATGAATGCAGATATATAGGTTTAATGCCATACTGTGGAATATTCCAGGCAAAGTGACGACATCTCCATGGTGATAAGCTGGTTATTAATTCTTTAAATCCTCATGAATACAAATTGCCATGTTTAAAGATCCCATGACATGGTACTTCTTGATGCTTTTATATGGCTCCTTAATGGTTCCCTAATACTGTAAATGAATCCTTCTTCAAAATCAACACAACACAAATCAAACAGAGATAAGATGAGAAAGAGTAATTTTTCTCTTTCTGAACACTCCATAATGGGCGTTGTTGCTTGAATGCAAATGAAGAGAAAAGAGCTGGCCTATAGTAGAGGGTGGGGTCGTGGCCAAACTCTCCGCTTTCAGCTCTGAGCTCTCAGCTGATCCATTTCCGTGTTTTTGCACGGGGGGAGAGATTTGAAGCGTTCCATTGAAAAATAAACACATTTCCACAGAAAATAAAATTAAACCACTGCTGTTCAAAGGTCCAGAGGCTCAGATAAAGGACTTCCGAGCCTAGAAACACTCGGACGTGCCTCCAGGCAAATAAAAGAACGCATTTCGCATTGCCTAGCGCATTCGCGGTCCAAACTCTCTGGGCGTGATTTACAGAGACGCTGAGTACAGACAGACGGGGGTGGAACTGCATTTGCATTTCTTTTTTCGATCTGACGTCAATAAGGTGCCTTGTTCAAAATCGCCCGTTTGAGCTCCGATTTTTTGTAACGCAGAAAAGGATCGCAAATGCTCAGTTTAGACATTTCGCAACTTTTAACCATGGGGGGAGGGGGGGGGGGGGCTAAACAGGGTAGGGGAGCTCACATTAACGTTCAAAAACCTCAGAAAGTGAAAATTTCATGCCATGGGACCTTTAACCCTCCTGTTGTCCTCGGGTCAAAATGACCGGCCACTGTGTTAAAAATCCCCAAAAAATCACCTTAACGATAATTTTTGAACTTGAAATTTTATGACTTTTCCTAGATTGATCCAAACTTTAGAAAAAGTGAATTGTTGCCTTTATCCACATTATCATGCATGCTGTACAAAAAAAGGTACAAAGGTCGTCTTCGGGTCAAAATGACCGAACAGTGAAATTCAATTAAAATCACAGTCACAGAGTTATTTACAAACCACAGAATGTGAGAATGTTTTAGATCTGTCTCAGATCAATTAGTAGCAGATGTAAACAATCAGTAGCAGATGTAAATAAGACAAGACAACACAGGTGGCCTTCTCGTGGACAGTGCCTTTGATCTGTGGATTTCCAGAAGTTATAAAGGTGCTGCAGATGACATTACTCCGAATTATCTCTGTGCTGAAGCCATGAGTGTGCGTTATAACGATGGGATCAACTCATGGGTGGCTTGTGATGCCAAATCAAGCTACGCTTGGAAGATCCAAGTCTACACCGGGAAGCCGACCACTGGAGGCCCAGAGAAGAACCAGGGGATGCGAGTTGTGCTTGATGTGACAGAGGGACTGAGGGGTCACAATGTGACATGTGACAATTTCTTCACCTCTTATGAACTCGGACAGCAGCTCCTGAAGAGGAAGATCACCATGGTTGGCACAGTTCGAAAGAACAAACCTGAGGTCCCACCTGCATTGCTTGCAACAAAGGAGAGAGAGGTCTTCTCATCAAAGTTTGCCTTCACGCCCACCACCACCCTAGTTTCCTACATCCCAAAGAAAAATAATAATGTAGTACTTATGAGCACACTGCACACAGACGCTGGCATTAGCGATCGTGAGGACAGGAAGTCATCCATCATCCTAGACTACAACTGTAACAAAGGAGGTGTGGACAACCTAGATAAGGTGATTGGAACATACAGCTGCAGAAGGATGACTGCCCACTGGCCCCTGGTTATCTTCCACAACATCATTGATGTTTCCTTCTACAATGCTTTTGTGATTTGGAGAGAGATCAACCCAACCTGGATGCCTCGTAAGCAGAACAAGAGGAGGGTGTTCCTGGAGCAGCTAGGAAAGGCACTTGTAACTCCACTCATTGAAAGAAGGAAGCATGTCCCCCGCACAGAAGCCTCTGCAGCAGTTGTCAAAGCTATACAGAGTGCAGGAACTCCTGATCAACCTGAGGATCCACCTGCCACTGCCGCTGCCCCAGCTGGGGCAAGTAAGAGGAAGAGATGTCTGTTCTGCCTGCCAAAGAAGGACCATAAAACACATACTGTGTGCTGTAGGTGTAAGAAATATATCTGCAAGAGCTGTACATTTGCATACTGCCCTACATGTGCTAATTAGATCAAAGATCAAGTCAGCTTTATTGTCAATTCTGCCATATGTGTTCAACATACAGTGAATCGAAATTTCGTTTCACTGGCCAAATAGTGCAAAAAAACTGCAAAAATTTAGTTGAATGAGTTATATTGTTTTATGGATTGTATATTTTTCTTACATTGTTCAGTAAAAAAAAAAAAAAATCTGAAGAATCTGACTCATTGGGATGAATAAAAATGCATTCAAAATTCCTTTTTGCACTTTTCTTTTGTTTCTAAAGCTATAGAAATGCAGGTGAAAAGGGAAAACTCAAGTATTCACACATGGTGGTGAATGTTTCTTCAAGCAAAATAAAATTTGGTGTTTAAAATTCAATTAAACTGCTTATATTTGGGATTTAGTGAAGACGAGTCATTTTGACCGGGAGGACACGGGGTGTATACAGAATATGAGGACAACAGGAGGGTTAAAGCGAGGCTGAACCAGGCCAGCAGCAGAAGCTCCCACAGTCTCAGGTCTGGACTTGGTTTGGTCAATAATGACAAGGCCCAAAAAAAACAGCACAAAGGATTCAGATTTTTTTTTTTTTTTTTTAGTTTCAAAAGTTCAAAAGTTTAATTTATGAATTAATCACTGATTTATGATTTATACAGCACCTTTCTTGACACCCAAAACACTCCACAGAGCTTTCTTCATTCACTCCACACTTACTGGGCCAGACTTAGACTTAGACTTAGACAAACTTTATTGATCCACAAGGGAAATTCTTTGGGTACAGTAGCTCACACATCAAACATAATATATAACAAAGTAAAAAAAGATGGAATAGCAAAAAAAAAGAAAAAAAAAAAGATAGCAACAGACCGGTGTCAAATGAGACATATAGCTCTGGAAAAAAAAAGAGACCACTGCAATTTTTTTCTGAAATCAGCATCACTACATGTATTACAGCCATTCCATTCCAGCGTCTGTGGAATTCCAACACAAACACAAAGCTGAGCTACTTCAGTTCTTGCACCAGGAGTGGAATAAAGTCACCCAAGAACAATGTGAAAGACTTGTGGAGAACATGCCCAAGATGCATGAAACTGTGATTAAAAATAAGGGTTATTGCACCAAATATTGATTTCTGAACTCTTCTTAAGTGTAAACGTTAGTATTATGTTGTTTTAAAATTAATTTGATCTTGTTTCTTTACATTGTTTGAGGTCTGAAAACATGTATCTTTTTTGTTATTTTGACCATTTGTCATTTTCTGCAAATAAATGATCTAAAGGTTAGGCGCTTTGTGCTACAATTTTGTATGAAAAGCGATTTATAAATATTGTTTGTTTGATTGCTTGAGTGATTGATTGATAAACGATAATATTTTTATTTGGAATTTGGGGGAAATGTTGTCAGTAGTTTATAGACTCAAACAAAAATGTTCCTTTTGCCAAAACACATACCTATAAGTAGTAAAATCAGAAAAAGCGGTCTCTTATTTTTTTTCCCAGAGCTGTAATTATTTTAAAAAAAAAGAAAAAGAAAAAAAAGAACAGAATAAAATAGATGTACAAATCAGAATAAAATTGAAAAAATAAGTAATAAAAATATAAAATACAATATCAATTAAAGCCGCAAGCGGCGTTGGTCGGGACCTCGCACCTGCGTTTGTTCGTCTTACTGAGACGCACAGCCATACCAAATTTCGTGTGCCTGGCACAATTATCTCACTTCCTGTTGGGCGTGGCCATGACATTGTAGATACCCTGTCAGGGTCTAACAGACCCTGTCAGACCCTGTCAGACCCTGTCAGACCCTGTCAGACTCTGTTAGACCCTGTCAGACCCTGCATGTGGCCTACATGCTGAGGCCTACATGAACCTTCGATGCTTGTCCCCACATTGCTGCTTGCAGCTATATCAGACCAAAGGTACAAAGATCAATGTACCTTTGATCAGGGCGTTGCCTAGCAACAAATACCTCCCATTCATAACTCATCACTCCCATTCAATAAATACCTAACTTTATTGATCCGCCGTGTCGTCATATTACCGCCTATTTGAAAATCCTTCGCAATTTAACATCTCCAACGTCTTAAGATTATGTTCACCAAAATTTAAGCCTATCTGAGGTACGGTGTAGGAGAAGTGTTTCAAATTCCATACCTAACTTTATCGATCCGCCGTATCGTCATATTACCGCCTATTTGAAAATCCTTCGCAATTTAACATCTCCAACGTCTTAAGATTATGCTTACCAAAATTTATGCCCATCTGAGGTACGGTCTAGGAGACCCCCCACTGGGGGTCCCCCAGTGGGGGGTCTCCCAGGGACCCCCAGGTCCCCCAGGGACGAGACTTTGTGTGGTCGTACTGGCAGCACTTTGTGATGCCCGTGCAAAGTTTTGTTTGTTTTGAAGCATGGGAACATGCTCAAAATTGCCCCAGCGTGTATGAACAAGAATAATAATACGGAAACAAAGCAACAACAATAGGGACCTTCGTCCCCCTTCGGGCTCGGTCCCTAATTAAGATATCCAATCACAGTTATATACAGTTGTAGTGAGTATTATCAGACTGACCCTCCCACCACCAACACACACACCAGACTCGCAAAAAGCAATGTGGGTGAAGTGTCTTGCCTAAGGACACAGCAACAGTCCTTCCCACTGGCGCTCCACTCCCAATATTCCCAGAGCGCTTCCATCCAAGTACTAACCAGGCCCGGCCCTGCTTAGTGAAGATCAGGCTTTGACAGGCTGGTATGGCTGCATATTTCCAGCGTATTTACAGCTTAAATATATTTTAAAGAGACATGTTTAGTGGAACAGAGTTATCCCGAGCAACAGCTGTGGCCTCTCATGTGTGACAGTGTCTGTACTCTCCTGTCCAGACCCAGCCACGACTCCCTCCCTGTGGCTCTGGGTTTACAGGAGCACCCTGAGCAGAATGAATTTACTGTGCCTTTTTTAGACTGATCTAGTCAAACAAACAAGAAGTAACAGATGCATGAGGAGTGTGTGGGCTGGAGATGTACCAGAGCAAACAGTGACCTAGTTCACCATGACAGAGTGTACACACTGTGTGTTTTTTTTTAAAGAGAGGCTCTGCACACTGTGTATTTCACATGTCAAACACTTGCGTGTGTCTCCAGACATGAGGTAAACATGTTCATATCAAATACAGCTGGTACTTACTGGTAACTGTTCTAATGCTGATCTATTCTTAAGCACTAATTATAATAACTGCTCCAGTGGTATTGAAAGAGGAAAGTGTACAGGTACAGTAACAAGTTATTTTCTTAATAATTTGATGTTTTGTATTGATTATCCATTCAGAAAGCAGAATGAGCCTCACGCGAGTCTCTCATTTGAGTTGCCCCTTTCAGTGCTGAAATGTATTTATTTATTTATTTATTTGAATTAAGACAATGCATATTAATCAACATGACAACAAACAGCATTAATGCAAATATGCTGGAATTAGCTCACTAGCTACTTTACATCCGTTGTCCTAAGGAAAGCCAGAACAGAGAACATTTAGAGCAGTGCTTCTCAATTAATTTCTGTGACCCCCCCCCCAGGAAGAAGAAAAAATTTCACGCCCTTCCCCCCGCGCAACTATAAATAGTATTATTTGTCTAGAAAATTGTTATTAGTACACCTTTGCATAACATTGTATCCTTTTATTAACATTAAAAACAAAAAATAAACTTCCAACAAAGACTGCACTGTCTTTTTGCAGGACTCAAATATTAATGTGTTTTTAATGCAGCTTTGCGCACATTTGTTTACGTTTTACAGAAACAAAACTTAAAATCACATGGCCCATTTGCATAAACTAAAAACGCTGGGGAAAAAAACGCTCTGTTCTTGTGCTGTTGATGCGTCAGCTTCTGTCGGACTAAAGGACACGACTCAGTGGAATATACGTGTTTTTTCTGTGACAGGATGTTCTGCTGATGGTGAGTCTGTTCTGTATATCGCGTATTTAAGGTTGCCGACCCCGCCCCAGAGCAACAATGAGAGCGCCACTGCTAACTACTGTTATTGATGTGCAATTACACTTAGTTCTAGTACAGTATGGCAAAAAAGCATGTTTCCCAGGGTCACACGCGTCCCCCTTGGCATCACACCACGCCCCCCCCCCCCCCCCCCGGGGGGCCCGCCCCACTATTTGAGAAGCACTAATTTAAAGGAACACGTAAAAGAAACAAAAGTGCACATAGACATGACAGCAACTTCACTGCAATAGAGCATTCTCTGAGTTTAAAAGGCCCAGAGAAAACAGAAAATCTACCTGTGAGAGCATGTTTGATTATTTTTCAACCAATGTTTCAGCGTGTTTTTGAAGGTTGAGAAGGACCCACAGTTCCTGACATGAGCAGGTAATAAATCCAGTTGGTTTAAACCTAAAATGCCTCTCTCTGATCTGAACGGTGACTCCCTAAACCCCAGGACCTGCAGCCAGTCATGAATCAGTGCTAGCGCGGCCTCTGCAGCTCAGGGAGGGAATTCTGGAGGTTCTGAGCTTCACATGAGGCTTGTCCATAAACAAACTGGGATGTGCCTCTATCTGCAGGTTAAGCCTCTGGAGACAGGGGTTCTGCTGTGATTGTAGTGACATTTTAACACCTGTTAGACGTCACATGTTACAAACCCCCACTTTAAAATAAAACAAAGACTACAATACAAAAACTAAAATCTTGCGTAAGTTAAAATGACTTGAATTAACGTGTTGAATTCATTTGTGTAAATTTCTATAAAACGTTCGTTAAAATTATATACCAAATACACCTAGTTACACAGAAGATGTACTTAAAATAAGAAAATAAATCATGTTATTGCGTGAAGAGTCCCTCAGTCGTCCAGGTAGAATCCATGATAAAATAAGAAATTAAATTTGTCAACTGGACAAAGTTTGTTTGGTCGAAAACGTTTTGCCGCTCATCCGAGAGGCTTCGTCAGCTCATGAAATCATGTTATTGTCATGTTATTTGAATTAAGAAAATTGGTAAATTATATTACTTATTTTACTTGTGAAATCTACCCAATCAAAGTTAAATCTTCTTAATTTGTGCATTTTGAACTGACTTAGATATGATTTATGGCAGTGTAAATACAAAATACATGTATTTGAGCAAAGTAAACATGATCCTTCCCTACATGCTGATTTCAGACGCCAAGATTAAGCACCAAACATACACATAAGCACACACTAACCCCATGTCCTCACTCTGCTCTTGTGTCTTCAGACTTCACATCAGAGCTCCACCTGGGCTCACATCTGGTTCATCGTGAGTCTGTGGGAGAGTTTAAGAGAGAAAACATGCTATTTTATGGTGGATTTATGGTGGGTTCTCTTAAATCTATGCAGTAAAAGGAGTTCTGTCAGAGTTTTATGCTTCAAGGTGCTTGTGTGCAAGTCTACCCTGTGGTGTCGTAAAAAAGCACATTAATATTGGTTCTATTACTAATGTCTGTACAGCTGTTTTATTCACAATTAAAAAATCCCATACTACACTATTTTCTGACCTATGTTATAATGTTTTTTCCCTCACCACAAACAGACCTGAAGTTGTGTTTTGTTTCATTCACGTTTAACACACAAACCTGCAGATTTAGGCTGAGCTCTTCTCAAAGAGAAAACACTCTGTTCTACATTGTGATGTCATGTGGTAACACAGGAAGTGCTCCACTAGCAGGTTGTTGTTGTTGTTTTTTTTAATGATTTGGATTTTTCACATATCCCAATACTGGTGAGTGTGTGCGTACAAAACATCAAGAACACAAAGCGGCGGAACGTGGCGCCGCAGGACATTGTTTGAGAGGGGGACTGTTTTGCAGTGGTGTGAGAGCTGTGGAAGTTCAGTGTGTGTTGAGCGGTGAACAACATGGACGAAGAAAATGTTACAGACACAGAGGAACTTATACCGAAAAGAGGAGCCGTGTCAGTTGTGCGGAAGTACTTCGGCTTTAAAAAATCTGACGCCAATCAAACAACCGTATTCTGTTGTCGGGCTAAAGTCGTAGCCGCAGGAGGCGACACGAGCGATCTGCTTCACCACCTCCGTCACAAACACGTCCTGGAATATGAAGAATGCACAAAACTAAGATCTGCATCCTCTTCCACGTCTGCAGGGAACGTTCAAGTTGGCGCTGCAACACAAAACGCCACTCAGACGTCACTCAAAGACGCGTTTACTAAGGGGACTGCCTACGACAAGAAAAACAAATGCTGGAATGATATTATTACCAACGCTGTTACTGTCCACTTAGCCAAAGACATGGTACCACTTAGTACATGAAAAAAAAAAAAAAAAAAATACCGCCAAATACTGTAACACCGATATAATTTTTTAAAAATACTGAAATAGTGATATCAGTTTTTGGTCATACCGCCCAGCTCTAACTCCAGGTCTGTTTTTTTCTTACAAGAGTAAATTTTGTGTGATACAAGACCTTTAATCTAATAGCAACACAAGTTAGTTTGAAAGCAAGCACTGTCCATGGTGCTGAACAACCCCTTATGGTTCTTAGCTAGTTTTATTGCCCAAAAATATTATTAGAAGACAAAAAACAAACTACAACTTGTGTGCAAACGAACCAAAACTGTCACACTAAAAGCAATATTCATTGAGCTTTGGAAATGTAGATAGACTAATAATAAAATGTTACTCAAACATATGTGAATGAAACAAAACACAGCTCCAGGTTTGTTTTTGAGAAGGAAACAAACATTATAACAGGGCTAAAAGTTCACAAGAGTCAAGTTTGTGTAATAGAAATATTGTTTTGCACGTATCAAGTTAACCTCGATATTAATTCACCCGTTTAATCCAATGCTAACCCAAGCTAGCAGCGGGTACCACAATGTGCAGGTTTAGACAGGGTTTGGTCAATATTGAGAAGGCCCCACAGAGATCAGATAAGCAGAAAATATTTGGTTTCATGAAAATTTAATATCTCACTCATCTCTATTGATTGAAGTTTTTAGACTGTTTTCATATTCAGGGTAAGAGTGGTGCGATTTTCAGTCAGTATTTGGCACTGAAGTTTTGGAGCCTGGAGATCACTGGGGCAAAAATACAAATGTTACAAATTCTTCAGAAAATGTCAGGAGATTTTTTTTTTTTTCTGCTGATAAAAGACGAGGACTGTAGAGAGCTGTCCAAGGTGCTGAAACACGCTCAATGTTTGAAGTTTTTCTCAGCTCAAAACAGGAACAAAGACTGTTTTAACAATATAAAAAAGAGAACATCCGCTTAGGATTTGCGATATTTCAGTTTAAAGCTCTGATATTACACAAAATTGACTCTTGTGAGCTTTAAGCCATGGTATAATTCTGGTACATCATCAAAAACATACCTGGAGTGCTGTTCTAGCTAGACAGCCAGCAAACGAATAAAGAAAACTCCGTACCCAAGACGTACTTTTCTTGCTTTTATGGAAGTCTCTTGTATATTTATATATTTAGTAACTGAAACATACAGACAACAGAAGGCACATTACTAACTACACTGTACATGTGGTAAACAAAATACAACTAGCAAGCTTATATGCCAGATCCGAGCATTTCAAGGCCCGGGGGCCAAATACGGCCGGCGAGCCGACTCTGACCGGCCCGCGAAAGGCTGTTTGGAATTAAGAAAATAAAACCTACTTTCAAAATTATACATAATGCATTTGTACTGATGATCATCTGTCGGACGTGCTTCACATCTCCACCTCAAACATGAACCTGACTTTGATGCACTTGTTAAAGCTCAACAGAGGCTAGATTTCTCTCACTGATCAAGAAAAAAAAAACACTAAACATGCTAACTTTGACTTTTTTTCTACACAGTTTGGCAGTTGGGCAAAAAAAAATTGTGACATATCTTGTATTATATTATTTGGCATAAAAAGGCTTAATAGAAAGTTAAGAAAGTTAAACTCTGAAAGCATATTGTTTCACATTTACTGTTGTTTTGAATTATTTTACTGAATAAATTCAGTTTTTGTAAAACCTCACTCTCTCATTACTTAATAATAACACAGAACTTACCAGCTTCTGTAAACAATGCCATTTACTGATTTCAACGTAGAAATAAAATTAATAACCAAAGTAGACTTCAAACTTTTGGCCCCGGCCCTCCACAATATGTCTGCTTCTCATTTGGCCCCTGGGGAAAAAATAATTGCCCACCCATTATACGCAGTTAGCTCCATGAAACAACCGCAAGTTCACATCTTACATGTTCAAAATGAAATACATACATGACCTCCATCAAAGTGCTTGTGAACATATAAATACTTACAAAGGCGAACGTTTTCCAAGGTTCAAATGTTTCGAACACATTCAGCGTGTACAAGAGCCGTTTTCAGACTTAATTCACGGTAGAACAGGCCGGACTTTACCGAGTAGGAGCACTCACTCTGTACTCAAAATAAAACGATCCTGTCTCACTCTGATTTTACACAAAACTAGGGCTGTCAGTTTAACGCGTTAATTAGATTAATTAATTACACTGCTAATTAACGCGTTATAAAAATTAACGCAATTAATTATGAGCGCAATTCAATGCACGCGCATTTTAAATTTGGCGTGCGGGGCCTTTGAACGGCGAATTTATTTATAAAAATGTGATGGAGCAGATCCGTTTCTAAGCCCCCTGTCCCCGCGGAGAGCACGTGAAGACACCGCGGAGAGCACGTGAAGACGAGCGCACCCGTTTCCGTATCTGCTGCGCTGCGCGCGCTGAACCCCTTTCAATTCCCCATAACCTCTCCAGCGTGTTCTGCCGTGACTAAGGGTGCACACTTAAGAAGCGTTAGTTTTGCCCATCCAAATCACGCTAAACCCGATCATTTACTCACCCCGCGGTGCCGCCGCCTCCTCCCTCCTCCTCCGTGCGATGGTCCGGACACATCCGCGCCAGTAATCCAGTTTCGCGGGTTCCGGGGGTCAGGTGAGCCATGACTAATTTACACGGACAATTATTTGTATTCTCTCTATATTTGAAGCTGTGTATATTATTTATTGACATTGCATGAAAGCTACTGTACGTGCTCACGTACACCAGAAATATTCACCATTTAATAGGCTAGTGGAATGATGTAAATGAGCTTTCAAATGAATCTTACGTAATATGGGAGGTGAATGGGGGTGTACGGCAGTCCTGTCTTGGTTACACTGGAGGTAACGTGCACTGAAAGAGTGAAAGACTGAAAGACTTAAAGGGGAAGTGCATGAAGAGTCCCTCAGTCGTCCAGGTAGAATCCATGATAAAAGGAGAAATTCAATTTGTCAACTGGACAAAGTTTGTTTGGTCGAAAACGTTTCGCGCCGAGAGGCTTCGTCAGTTCTGGTTCTAGTGCTGGTTAGACCCTGTTTAGAACCAGAACTGACGAAGCCTCTCGGATGAGCGGCGAAACGTTTTCGACCAAACAAACTTTGTCCAGTTGACAAATTGAATTTCTCCTTTTATCTTTTAAAGGGGAAGTCTGCATTCTTTTCACTGTACCACTATAAATCACACCTTTTTTGCACTGTGGGAAAGCACAATAAACCACCTAAAAAAAATATTTTAAAAAATGCGATTAATTAGATTAATTAATTACAAATCCTGTAATTAATTAGATTATTTTTTTTAATCGCCTGACAGCACTACACAAAACTTTTTAACAGTTTGCAAATATGAATTGAACAGATTTATTTACCAAGACTAAACTTATGAACCTTATGAATATGAATGTCTTTTAACCCAAAGACATGATACCTGGAGTTGTGTTTTTTTCATCGCACATTGAAGTAACCCTTTATTATTAGTTTGTCTACATCTCCAAAGCTCAAAATGCTCTGTTCCACCTTGTGATGTCATATAGTTTTCAGGTAAATAGCTACCTTTTACCTTTTTAGTTGAATAGTGATTAGAAATAACAGGGTTGAAATTAGAAAATAGTGCAATATGGGACCTTTAAAACTATCATCCGTGAGTTTATTTGATTTTTTTTTTCCACCAGTAGATGGATGACATGATCCCCCTTTCCCTTACCTGGCCTTTCCCCCCTCCCCTCATCTGTGCTTTCTGGTTTTCTTCTGTTAGACCAAAGCTGGACAGCAGTAACTTAGACGGCATCTAGTGGTGATATGTGGGAATGCAACAGGAGTGGGTCGGTCAGTCTAATAACAGAAGGTAGCTTGAAAAGAATCACAGCAATAGCAATGTTTGGTTGATTCTCTTTCTCTCACTGTATTAATATTAATACATTGAATGATTTTTATAATTTTCTTTATTTCTGCGCCGTTTCTCGTGTTTGTAATGTGCGCACAATCATGTAACTATTCTCCAATTAAAGACGCTTGATTTCTTTGATTATCCCCAATTTTATAATGTTACAGAAATAAATAATTCAAAACAACCAATCAAACGAAAGTGCCAAATGGCAGAGAAAATGCTAATTGCAAATGTATGCTAATGTATGCTAACAATGACATTTTAACATTTACTCTTGTCAATTTTGGCTCAACACAGGTGGAAACGCACAGATCGAAAATATATATTGACTTTGGAGCCCTTACTTTGCATAAAAGTTTATTCACTCTCTTCAGGTGGATTTTATTCATGCGCAATGCAGTTAAAGTTGATTTTTGAAGTTAGAAATGCATTTACAGCTGCTTGTCTCCATGGAGATGTTAGCGCTATACCTGAATGTTCCGCAGTATGGCATTAAACTCATCTACCTCACATATATTCAATCCTTTATGCTTAATAAAACCTCAGAAAACATTCTTACTGCGAGTGGGCACGTCTCTCCACAGATCTGACCTGTAACTCTGGAACTATTACCTGTTCGTCTACATGAAAATAGGTTTAATGTCGTACAGTGGAATATTCTAGTCCAGTGCTTCTCAATTATTTTCTGTGACGCCCCCCCTAGGAAGAAGAAAAAATTTCACGCCCCCCTTCCTGCGCGCGACTATAAATAGTATTATTTGTCTAGAAAATTGTTATTAGAACACCATTGTATCCTTTTATTAACATTATAAACAAAAAAAAGAAAGACACTTACAACAAAGACTGCACTGAGGACTCAAATATTAATGTTTTTAATGCAGCTTTGCGCACATTTGTTTACGTTTTACAGAAATGAAACTTAAAACCACCTCATTTGCATAAGCTAAAAGCACTGAAAAAAAAAAAACGCTCTCTCCTCGTGCCACTGATGCGTCAGCTTCTGTCGGACTAAAGGACACGACTCAGTGGAATATACGTGTTTTTTCTGTGACAGAGGATGTTCTGTTAATGGTGAGACTGTGCGTAAATCGCATGCGAGAACTACTGTTGTTGATGTGCAATTACACTTAGTTCTAGTACAGTACAGCAAAAAAACATGTTTCCCAGGGTCATACGCGCCCCCCCTGGCATCACGCCATGCCCGCCCCACTATTTGAGAAGCACTGTTCTAGTCAAAGCAGTAACATCTCTATAGAGACATAGAGACAAGCAAGTGGCGGACTGTCTCTCCAGCAGAAAAGTTTTTTTTTTTTTTTTAATATATATATATATATATATATATATATATATATATATATATATATATATATATATATATATATATATATATACATATATATATATATATACTCAACAAAAATATAAACGCAACACTTTTGTTTTTGCTCCCATTTTTCCTGAGATGGACCCAAAGATCCAAAATTCACTCCAGATACACAACACTACCATTTCTCTCAAACATTGTTCACAAATCTGTCCAAATGTGTGACAGCGAGCACCTCTGCCCCGCCGAGACAATCCACCCCACCTCACAGGTGCGCCACATCAAGATGGCGATCCGACATCATGACCAGTGCACAGGTGCGCCCCAGACTGCCCACAATAAAAGGCCACCCCGAAATGTGCATTTTTTTTTTTTTTTGCTTTATTGGGGGTCTGGGGACTCAGAACCAGTCAGTATCTGGTGTGACCACCATTTGCCTCATGCAGTGCAACACATCTTCTTCGCATAGAGTTTATCAGATTGTCAATTGTGGCCTGTGGAATGTTGGTCCACTCCTCTTCAATGGCTGTGCGAAGTTGCTGGATATTAGTGGGAGCTGGTACACGCTGTCGTATACGCCGGTCAAGCACATCCCAAACATGCTCAATGGGTGACATGTCCGGTGAGTATGCTGGCCATGCAAGAACTGGGACATTTTCAGCTTCCAAGAATTGTGTACAGATCCTTGCAACATGGGGCTGTGCATTATCTTGCTGAAACATGAGGTGATGTTCATGGATGTATGGCACAACAATGGGCCTCAGGATCTCATCACGGTATCTCTGTGCATTCAAAATGCCATCAATAAAATGCACCTGTGTTCGTCCATAACAGCCTTTGAAGAGGAGTGGACCAACATTCCACAGGCCACAACTGACAATCTGATAAACTCTATGCGAAGAAGATGTGTTGCACTGCATGAGGCAAATGGTGGTCACACCAGATACTGACTGGTCCCCAGACCCCCAATAAAGCAAAAAAAAAAAAAGTACATTTCGGGGTGGCCTTTCATTGTGGGCAGTCTGGGGCGCACCTGTGCACTGGTCATGATGTCGGATCGGCATCTTGATGTGGCGCACCTGTGAGGTGGGGTGGATTGTCTCGGCGGGGCAGAGGTGCTCGCTGTCACACATTTGGACAGATTTGTGAACAATGTTTGAGAGAAATGGTAGTGTTGTCTATCTGGAGTGAATTTTGGATCTTTGGATCCATCTCAGGAAAAATGGGAGCAAAAACAAAAGTGTTGCGTTTATATTTTTGTTGAGTGTATATATATATATATATAGTTTTGTTAATTTCATATCTGACAACACACATTGGTAGGTATTATTAATTAATTAATTAATTTGATTAGGACAGAGCATGTTAATGGACAAACATGACACAACATGAATGTAAACACACCGAATTGGAACCTAATTTCCATCCGTTGTCCCAAAGGGCTGGGGTCACAGTTAGAGGTAAGATCGGGCCTAAAAAATCCAGCCCGACCCGACCCGGCCCGCGGGTATTAAAGCCCGACCCGGCCCGAACCCGACCAGTTAACTTGATTTGCAGGCCCGTGCCCAAAGCAAACCCGAAATTTCATATTTTATTTGTGAGGACTCGGGAGGAGGAGGGGTGATTTATGATAACAAATTAAAGCCTGTCTTTTGTAACGAAATCTAAGTTAAACAAGACTGTATAAACATTTACATCTTTTATATTTGTTTCTGCAGAGGGTACATTAACCGACAATTTTTCATCATTGACGGATTTTTTAAAGAGTTGACGGGAAAAATTTAAGGCCGTCCGTCATTTTGACGGGTTGAAAATTGGGCCATAAACCACAGCAGCAGTACGTCCTTAAGAATCTAGCGCGGCACTTTAAGAGAGAGAAGCAGAGAGAGCGGAGCGGAGGGGAAGATTATTAAGAGAGCGGCGTTCACGTGCGCAGAGCATGCTCTGGCTCTGCGGCTCCTGTTTAGTAGTTAAACAGCAATTACATTACAGCGCCTTCTCTGTTTTATCCAAATTATTTATTTTAAAACAAGTATTCCTTAGTTTAGTATCCACACATCGTTTTAGTATACATTTTTATAAACATATATTTATTTTTAAAAAGTCAGCGAGAGAGAAGCCCGAGCCCGACCCGACCCGAAGCAATGATTGACATTTTAGGCCTGACCCGACCCGACCCGAATTTCGGGTCGGGTCGGGTCGGGCTCGGGCTCGGGCTTAAGATCTTACCTCTAGTCACAGTTGCCTGGTTTACACCAGACCATATCACAAGTGATATATGGTCTGGGAGCCACCTACTGAATATATCGTAGCGGAGGTGTGGTTTATGATTGCCAACAGCCGTTTATTGGGCGTTACGAATGTCTATCATTTGGCGTATACGTAGCCCATAGCCAATCATGTCAGTTGTACTCGATGACGTAGTTAGAGCGACAACCGGGGAGAAGAGAAGGAAACGCCGCCATTTTCCCCAGTCTCCACGAAAACAGAAGGCAAAACAAAAATACGATTAAACAATGGCACCGAACGATTACTGCCGTTTGTGTAAGATAAATATGAGAGAAGGTGGACCCGCTTCCATTTGTCGCGTCACCGTCTTTCCACCCCTCCCCGCTCTCTGATTGGTTCCCCCACTCAGGAGCCCTCACTTAGCTTCGTTGCCAGGCTGTCTTTCATATCAGAACGATCGTGCAAAGCAGCCTGGGATTTCCCAGGTTAGGGTCACAGGGGGCCAAACAATAAAATATTGGACACTCCACTCATTGCACAGTTCCTATTATTGCACAGTTCACATTATTGCACACTCCACGCATTGCACAGTCTAAAAACATTGCACAGACCAGTCATTGCACAGTTCCCATTATTTAGCCACACCTTCAGTACCTGCAAATATGTGTCCATAGAAGATCAATTAATTATTACTACTACTACTACTGCTACTACTGCTACTACTACTACTTTATAACTGTTTTATATTATTACTAGTATTATACTTTTTGGAACTTTCTACCATGTTATAATGTCATCAAAAACATGTCTGAAGAGGTTTGAGATGTCATCCGTGCATGTTTGAGTAATAATTGGCACTGTTCCATTGGAATTACAAACCTGTACAAGGCTCCGCCCACAAGCCTACGTACATCAACACGCTCCTGTACGGCAATTGTCCATAAATACACAAAAACATGATACAAACTGTTCACAACAACTTGGCAAACCTGATACAATGTGCAGTAGTTTCATTAGCGGAATGGACTCTGGTTGTTTTGTGACAGCGCTCTGAAGGGGGAGTGACTTAGAATGGAGAGCAAAGGGAGGAGGGGCAGCAGAGAAACTGATACACATTGTAATACCCTCTTTCTGGTGAATTAAGCTTTGTAAGACCGATAAAATGTAAGGTGGTGATCTAAAACTGTTATATGCTCGCAGTTAATGCCCCATAGAAGTGTCATACCCCCTCGTTAACATGAATGGTCTGCAGCAATCCACCTGCTCTCTCCCTTTCCCTTCCCTTCCTTCCTTCCTCCCTTCTTCCCTCCCTCCTCTCTCGCTTCTTGTTGCTGGTCAGACTGGTCTCGTGTCCTGATTTAACCCACAGTCTGTACGCTCGCCCCAGGAAGCCTCTGAGAAAAGCATTGATCTGAAAAAAAGGTTTGAACTCTCACTTTTTACAAATGAGATCAATCCCTATTCCATTCCAAATCCTTCACTCAACCTCACAGTCCAACCACAGTCTGTGCACCTGCTGTTACAGAAGGATATTTGATTTCTGTGGGGTATTAACTGCGGAGGCATAACATTTAGATCACCATGTTACCTTTTACTAGGACTGAGCAGTATACCGCTTCATACCGAATACCAGTGTTTTTTTTATTTTTTATGATATGGATTTTTCATATATCCCAATACCTGGTACAAAACATCGGGAACCCAGAGCGGGACATTGTTTGAGAGGGGGACTGTTTTGCAGTGGCGTGAGAGCGGTGGAAGCTCAGTGTGTGTTGAACAGTGAACAACATGGACAAAGAAAATGTTACAGACATAGAGGAACTTATACCGAAAAGAGGAGCCGTGTCAGTTGTGTGGAAGTACTTCGGCTTTTAAAAATCTGACGCCGATCAAACAATCGTATTTTGTAAATGTTGTCGGGCTAAAGTTGTAGCCGCAGGAGGCGACACGAGCGATCTGCTTCACCACCTCCATCACAAACATGTCCTGGAATGTGAAGAATGCACGAAACTAAGATCTGCATCCTCTTCCACGTCTGCAGGGAATGCTCAAGTTGGCGCTGCAGCACAAAACGGCACTCAGATGTCACTCAAAGACGTGTTTGCTAAGGGGACTGCCTACAACAAGAAAAGCAAATGGTGGAACGATATTACCAACGCTGTTACTGTCCACTTCGCTAAAGATATGGTACCACTTAGTCCTGTTGAGAAAGGAGCTTCAAGGAAATGATTAAAGCACTGGACCCAGATATGTTTTACCAAGTCGAATTTACTGCAGTAATTATTCTCTAAATTATCAGCAAATGGGGTTAACACCTAGTCATGCTTGAAAAAAAAAACAAAAAAACTGTCAAATACCGTGACACCAATATAATGCTTTATTCACTGAAAACAATGTATTAAATTACAGACACCAGACTGGAGTTTTATCATCATACGAGAGCTAATGACAACTAGCATGCTAACACGCACTTCCTGATTATTGGACAATAAAAACAAGGCAAATATATGGGAAAAATTGGGTACAGGGCAGGGCCTTTAAGTTTTAACCCAGTATGTAGGACCCATAGACTGTACAGGGGGTCCTCGTGTTACGACGTTGATCCGTTCTTAAGACGCGTCGTAACCCGAATTTCGTCGTAAGTCGGATTTTGCCTTTGATCTTCCAACCAAAGCACCAATAACCTTTCCATCTCAATAATTAGACCACTACGCTGCTTGGTTATCACTGCCGCTTTCATAGGAGCAGATCAGAGCCCACATCAGGTACTTCCGCCCACATTGGGCACGCATACGAGGCCGTCTTCTTCGCCCTACAACCACAACAAAGCGTATTCTTCCGCTGTGCGCCGCGCGCCGTTCGCGTTTGTTTACATCTCTTACCACGCTAAACCGTGTAAGACGGAATGACGCGTAATATATATATATATTTTTTTTAATGGGGGCGCGTTCGTAACCACGAAACGTCGTAAACCGAGACCGTCGTAACCCGAGGACCCCCTGTATATGTAAATGGACATAGCTAAAGCACTAGTCGCTATGTTCCAAACAGGAAGTGTTCATGGGGGTGCTTCCCCCCGTCGACTCTACATGATCCTGGAGTGATCATTATTTTGTTATTTTGTCCATAAATAAATTCCTTTCCTCAAGTGGAGGAGTTTAAGTATCTTGTTCATGAGTGTGGGGAGGATGGAGCGTGAAATTGACGGATCGGTGCAGCATCGGCAGTGATGCGGTCGTAGTACCGGACCGTTGTGGTGAAGAGGGAGCTGAGCCGAAAGGCAAAGGTCTCGAATTACCGTCAATCTACTTTCCTCCCCTCACCTATGGTCATGAGCTTTGGGTAATGACCGAATGGACGAGATTGCGGATACAAGAGGCCAAAATGAGTTTCCTCCGCAGATTGGCTGGGCGCTGAGGAGCTCAGTAACACGGGAGGGGCTTGGAGTAGAGCTGCTGCTCCTCCACATCGACAGGAGCAGCTGAGGTGGCTCGGGCATCTGTTCCGGATGCCTCCTGGACGCTACCCTTGGGAGGTGTTCCGGGCATGTCCCACTAGAAGGAGACCCCGGGGAAGACCCAGGACACGCTGGAGGGACCATGTCTCTCGTCTGGCCTGGGAACGCCTTGGGGTCTCCCCCAGAGGGGCTGGAGGAAATGTTCGGAGTGAAGGAAGTCTGGGAGTCCCTGCTTAAACTGTTTCATAAGCAGAAGAAAATGGATGGATGGATAAATTCCTATTCCTAATATGGAAACTGTCTCCAAATTCTAAAATCCTACAAATGCTAAACTTGTGAGCTTCATTTGATTGGAGCTGAACTTTGTGGGTGACGTCGCACTCCTTTAGTCCACTTCGTTATACAGTCCACAGTAGGACCACTTTTCAAATACTCAATAATGTGAAATGCTGTATAAGCCCCCCCGCCTCCTCACTCTGGCGCAGGTACTGACCCAGCCCAGTGCGTCATCAGGGCCTTTGTGATGTCAATAGGACTCATTGACAGAGCTGTGGGAACCAACAGCGAAGGATTTCACATGAGGAGAGAGAGTGTGGTCACAGCGTGGGCTCATCTGCATCTACACAGACCCGCACAACGTCATCTGGGCTCGTCAAAAGTACTGAAAATGAGACACTAATCGATACTAAAACTTGTAACGAAACTAGATACTCATTTGAGAAGGTGTTGGCATTAAAAAGTCCAATTTACCCGCTAGAAATGAACCTTTCCTTAATAGCTTTAGAATGATCTTGTGCTTTATCAGAACAAGTAAAAAAAAATTGGAATATTACATAAGATCAATAAACATATTATAACATTTTAAACAGAAATGTCAGGCTTCTGAAAGGTACTAATATGTAATATCAAATAAAGTACTATGATTTAAAGTGGAAAATCACATTCTATTGCCTAAAGAAAGTGTTTTTTTTTTTTTTTCCATTATTATTGTGGTATCAGAATCAGTATCAAGTCTATTTTATAGTTTACTAGAATCATTTGAATAATTTCAGCCCAGGTATTGCCAATCTCTACTGAACAAAATTAAAAGGTAGCTGTTTACTTGAAAACTACTGTTTCTTGACATCACAAATGGAACAGAGCATTTTGAGCTTAAGTAATAATACAATATTTCTCAAACGTGTGAAACAAAACATGTAGGTTTTTGAGGTAACAAAATTGTAACTTAAAGCTCACAAGAGTTAATTTAGTGTAATAATAGTACTGTTACCTTTTCTTTTTTTTTCCATGATCTTATTTGCGTTTAGTTCAATATTTGTCATCACACCACCTCTGTCGTACTTCTAGATTAAGATTAAGATTAAGCCTTTATTGATCTCACACACAATGACACACAGTGACACACGGGAGAAATTTAACTTCTGCATTTGACCCTGCATTTCTCTCAAACCTCTTGGAACAGCAGCAGAACAAACCCTGTCAAACCCATCGTCCACACCTCCTCGCTCACACTCCAGGAATGTAGTTTGATATGGAAATGCTAAAGCGTACGCTACAGCTAGCCCCGCGCATTTCCATATCAAAGCTCCCCTTTCCTGTCCGCCTTTTCTACCCCGCGAAACGTGGAAGAAACCCGCGACCCCGCCTCCTCTCCGACGCAATCAATCACTTCTTGTCAATATAAGCAAATCCGCTAACCTTTGAAGTCCCCATGCCAGCGGGTTCGGTATCCAAACGCCGACACGGTTGCCAGGGAACAAAGATGGGGTGATTCAGAGAGGGGAGTGTACAGGAGAACTTAATTACGTTCAAGTGTCTGGAGAGAGGTGTGTATTATGTAGGAATGAGAGGAAAGAAATGAGAGGAGGGCCAGAGACAATAAAGACGTGGATTTAAGGCGAGACAATGAGGGTGAATATGGAAAAAGACCCGTTGTGCTTGTGTGTCTGCTGTATACAGCTCTGGAAAAAAATAAGAGACCACTCTACATCATCTCTACATGTATTACAGCCATTCCATTCCAGCATCTGTTGAATTCCAACACAAACACAAAGCTGAGCTACTTCATTTCTTGCACAAGGAGTGGAATAAAGTCACCCAAGAACAACGTGAAAGACTTGTGGAGAGCATGCCAAGACACATGAAAGCTGTAATTAAAAATAAGGGTTATTGCACCAAATATTGATTTCTGAACTCTTCTTAAGTGTAAACATTAGTATTATGATGTTTTAAAATGAATTTGATCTTGTTTCTTTGCATTGTTTGAGGTCTGAAACATGTAGCTTTTTTGTTATTCTGACCATTTGTAATTTTCTGCAAATAAATGCTCTAAACCAGGGGTCACCAACCTTTTCAAAGCCGAGGGCTACCTTAAGGTCATCAAATAATACGAGGGCTACCAGCTCAATTAAGATAATTCAAAAGTCTAAATAATGCACTTTTATGCTGTATTATTATTTATTTGATCACAATGTATGCATACATGCATTAGTTATGTGTAAATGACCACATTTGTGTTTCATTGTCAAAGCGACATTTATTTTGTGCAAATGAACATGTCACAATTAGATTAGCAAAAATATACTAGTAATGTGGTAATGTAGTAATAAATTTAACATTATTTCAACTCCTTTTTTTGTTTTAAACAAATCAAACTCTTATAATTTCAACATTGAAGCAGGCTGAATGATTTCAAATAATAATAATAATAATAAACACCATTACCTGAGCCGTACTGCTGTTGTCCACGGACTCGTCGCTCTGGATGCTGAACCACCTGTATTCACCTAAGTCCTTGTCCAGCTGCTCATTCAAGTTTTCGGAAATAGCAGACACCCGTCTTGTCACTGTACTCGCACCAAGTTGTACATTGGCCAGAGTTGAGATGACATCTGATCCATTTTTCTCGTCTTTAAAAATAGTCTCAGCAATCATCATCATCGCTCCTTTTACAGTTTCTCCATCTGAAAATGTCTTTTTGTTTTTTATCAAATAATTTGTTGCCCTGAAAGAAGCCTCGGTTGCCTTTTTAGCCTTTTTCAGTGGTCTAGTGAAGAAAGACTGCTGCTTGGCTAAAGCAGCCTTTAACTCTCGTGCTTTCTCAGCTCGAAGTGCACTCTTAAGGGGAAAGTTTGTGTTGAAGCTGCCGTGATTCGTAGCGACTTTCCACATTGTGCCGTTTCAAAATCACCACTGTAGCTCCACAAATGAGACATACACACTTCTCTCTTTTCCATGGGAAAAAAGAACTCTTCTTCCCAGTCGGTGTTAAAAACATATGATTTCTTTCTCTTCTCCGCCATGCTGTCTCGTCTTTTTTTTTTTTTTTTTTTTGGATGAGTCCAGCTGCATCAAACAGGTTAATTGTCATGCGCAGATAAGTGAACTTTGAACTCGGACAACATATTTTAAATTTTAAAATCTGTAAGTGTTTTTATTATTAGCCTACTTTAAAATATGTGCATATAAAGGCGCAGCATTTTTGTAAAACATTATTATTTATATAAGTACGAGGGCGACCTGTTCTATTTTTAGAACCTGCTCTGCGGGCGACTGAAATGGGGCTCACGGGCGACCGGGTGCCCGCGGGCATAGGGTTGGTGACCCCTGCTCTAAACAATAATAATATTTTTATTTGGATTTTGGGGAAAATGTTGTCAGTAGTTTATAGACTCAAACAAAAATGTTCTTTTTGCCCAAACACACACCTGTAGATAGTAAAATCAGAAAAACTGGTCATTTTGCAGTGGTCTCTTATTTTTTTTCCAGAGCTGTAGTTATAATCTATGACTGCATAAGACATGGCTTATTACAGTTTAAGGTCCTGCACAGGCTACATCTGTCTCCAAATAAGATCGCCAGAATGTACCCTGGTGCGGATGCCTCCTGTGTGTGGTCATAGCCCAGCTAACCTGAGTCACATGTTTTGGTTATGTCCCCATCTAAATTACTTCTGGGAGAAAATATTCAAAACAATTTCATTCATATGCAAAAGGAACATTGTAGCAAATAGTTGAACAGCTTTGTTTGGGGTTGTCCCTCCGAACATTTCAGCGACCCTTCATCAGGCAGATGCATTAGCATTCATCACGCTGCTTGCAAGATGTTTAATACTGCTTAACTGGAAGAAGGCAGCCCCACTATCTTTCAGGCGCTGGGGGGAAGAAGTCTTCTCCCATTTAAAGGGATATGCCACCCCCAGGTCAAATTTGGGCATCTCCCCACAGTCCAGAGACTAAAATAAGTGGTGGAAAGCGTTTTCCTGGTCACCCAGCCATTGTCTGAGTCTGTCAGCACTGACCGCCGCGGTATCTGCTGCTCCTCCGCGTTAGACTGGAGTCTAACGGCGCCAGAGAAAGATTTCGGCCAAAAGGAATTAATTTGCTCGATGCGTTTCCCAATTACTTTCTGTGTAGTGCGCATTCATATCGAGTGCAAATAAATGTACAAATCAACACGGAGAGCTTGCCTTGGTCATTTTGGGTGGGAACTATTTTTCAGTGCGGAAAAACATAGCCGAAGCACGCAGCACGCTGCCAGGGGAATCCCTGTTGCGCAGCGTGGTGCGTGCTTCGGCTATGTTTTTCCGCACTGAAAAATAGTTAGGGAGATTCCCAAGTTTGACCTGGGGGTGGCATATCCCTTTAAAGGGATATGCCACCCCCAGGTCAAACTTGGGCATCTCCCCACAGTCCAGAGACTAAAATAATTGATGGAAAGCGTTTTCCTGGTCACCCAGCCATTGTCCGAGTCTGTCAGCACTGACCGCTGCGCGCAGCTGCAGCTACTCCGCGTTAGACTGGAGGCTAACGTCGCCAGAGAAAGATTTCGGCCAAAAGGAATTAATTTGCTCGATGCTTTTCCCAATTACTTTCTGTGTAGTGCGCATTCATATCGAGTGCAAATAAATGTGCAAATCAACACGGAGAGCTTGACTTGGTCATTTTGGGGTGGGAACTATTTTACAGTGCGGAAAAACACAGCCGAAGCACACAGGGGAATCCCTGTTACGCACCACGTTGGGAGTTCCCCTGTTACGCAGCGTGGTGTGTGCTTCGGCTCTGTTTTTCCGCACTGAAAAATAGTTAGGGAGATTCCCAAGTTTGACCTCGGGGTGGCATATCCCTTTAAGACATACTGTAAATAGATCAAAAACTATTACAAAACCTGGCACCCATTCATACTCTATTTCGAATCTGAACCAGTCAGTATCTCACTTACTCCACACGCTAAAACCCCCTTAAATGTCCCTTTCTAAATTTAACTCAATTCTTAATTTTTTTTAAAGAATTTTTATTTTTATTTATTTGTTTGCTTTTTATTTATTTGGCCTGCTGTCCTGTTGTCTTCTGTGTAATTGTTTATGTATGTTTAAATATTGCTTAAAAATCAATAAAAAGACAAATCTATGACGGTGTGGATCATAATATAATTTGCACATTTTAAACCACAATATTCATCCAAAATGACTCAATAAAAGAAAACAAGTCAGTTGAAGTTCGCGTTTGAAAACTTTGGCACTCAACAGACCCTATTCACAGATCCGCCTGACTGATTCTGCTTTGCTTAAAAACTATGAAGTGGCACTTCCTGCTCCATTCATCCATTTGATTCGTGCTGAAATAAATCTATTTTTAAATATTATACAGAGGAAAGCTGGTTACACATGGAGAATCACAGTCAGTGTGTTCAGATCTTTAAACAATGTAAATACTTCACCATAGGAAGCTTCTGTGTGTATAGAAGTAGGTGTTTCTCCAAGATTATAATCATTTTGGATTTTTCCAAAATTGTTTATTTGTAGTTAGTTTTGACTTTTTTCCCTCTCTAATTCAGTTAATTTTAATTAGTTTTTAGAGTGGCTTTGGTTCTAGTTAGTTTTTGTTTTTTTCTAACTGCCCAGTTTTAGTTTAGTTTTTATTAGTTTTAGTTTTTGGGTTATACTTTGGGTTATTTGTCAAGTGCAGGATTCAAAAGAAAGTATTGTGTTATCAAACTTACAACAAACAAATACAATTTAAAAACATTTATTCAGGTTTACCCCCACAACAACCAAAGCAGTCCACAAGCTGCAGCCTTAAGTGCAAAAGCAATTAAAAATACACACCAAAACTTCCACATTTATTTTTTTACCAATCAAAGGCTTGTAAATAAATTGACAAAGACGAAAACGAAGAGCGATTTATCTATAATTTCAGTCAGTTTTAAACACACAATACAGTTTCAGTTAGTTATCTTTTTTTTTCTTTTAATTGTCGTTTTTCATTTTCAATTTTAGTTTTCATTTTTTCATTGACTATAATAACCTTGTTTCTGTCTAAAAGTTAATGATAAAACTAGCCTAATTTAAACTTCAAACCCAAAACAATAATTCATTTTAATTTCAGTTAGAGCTAGCTTCAAGACACAAACACCACTTTTATGAACACAGAAGCTTCCTCCAGCAAAGGTCTGAACACGCTGTCTGTGATTATATGTCTGTAACCTGCTGTCGTCTGTCTGATTTTAAATATAGATTTATTTTAGCGCAACTCGGCTACTTCCCAATACACAGTGAATGGAACAGGAAGTGTGGAGACACCGGTTTTGAGAGAAATGGAACTTACCAGGCGGCTCCGTGAATATAGTTTATACAACAAAAAAACATAAAGTTGTTGTCCCCTCCTCACGAGAAGCAGATTGTTTTCATTTATGCTGTTGTATATTGCGTGTTCTATCAGAGATGACCAAGATTCAAAAGGGTTCAAATTTACCAAAAGTTTATTTCCCTAACAATATTTCTAATATTTTTCTGGGTCCAAATTTCTACCCTGGTGCGTACGCTTACATAAGACCTAACCAGCGTATACAAAGAAGTGACTACCCCTTCCCTGGAGCTTAACGTAGCAAGTCTTACGCCAGGAGCTGCAAACTGACCGCTTGCTCTCCCCTCACACACAGATAAAATGTGTCCAACAGCAGGAAAACCAATACCAAGTCGTCTCGGAGGCGTTTTGAGTTATTCACAGATTCTGAAAGTACAGGTTCTAAGCTTTCTTACATATGAAAATCTGACAATATTTTAAAATGTTGTCTCTATTTGAAAGCACCCATACCAGGTTTTCTAAATCCCAGAAAATCCCTCTCGAAGTTTGGTCTCTTCAGCACTCCTTGCCTAATTTGCATGACATTAAGCTAAATGTATGCTTTTTAAGCACCCAATGCTGTTATTTGATTGCCTGGAAGAATCCATGACTCATCGCTGTACCAGCGAGTGAGTCTGGTAACGCTTGATCCACAGAATGCGCTGCGGTTGCGCATAGACAGACAGCTAAGTGAACCAATCAGAGATTGCGCCATCTTGATTCAAAACTGAGGCGGAACGTCCGCTGCCTAAGAGTGACTTTGCGGGCAAAGGCGGGGGCACTGACGTCACCATCTTTGAACGAATCAGAATCGCGGAGTCCGTTTGTAACCGGAGGAGCGAGGGTGGATGGAGGGTGTCCAAATGGTATCGCGGTGTATAGGAAATACAGAGAGATATCATTTGGCTGGCCAGGTAAGTTATTTGAAACATGAAGTGGGTTCTTCATGATCTCAACTAGCACATTCTGCAAAAAAAAAACAAAAATCACAAATTTTGAAAAAAAAAAAAAAAAACAAACACAAAAACTGCATTTTCTGAGAATCTCTAATGCCGACATGCGCCCTCAGCTTCCGTGGTGGGACACAAATACAATATGCAAATAATATTTTGATTCAGGATCCGCATTCTGCTCCAGCCCACATTCTTCTGCTGCCTCCGTGCAATCTTCCTTTCCTCCAGTCTTCCCCTCCTCCACAGAGCACTCACCAACCAGGAACCAGATCCTTCCTGTCGCACATTCCACAGAGAGACAACTCCCATTCTGCAGAACACATGCATCTCCAGTGTTCATTCAAATAATACAAAAATATATGTTTATATGTTGTATGATATAGAAATACTGTATTATTATGTATATGCATGCACCTAAAAAACTTTATTAATTCAACATTTCTTTAGTACCAAAATGACTAAGAAAATAAAATTGGAGAATGAAGTAAGTACAGAGCAGTGGGCGTGTACTGGTGGTGGTGAAAATGGGAGTAGATTGACAAACTGGGGTCTTTAAAGATTACTCAAACATGCCCAAATCACTCCAAATACAACCTCAGAGGGTAAATGGTGAAAGAAAACAACTATAACATGGTTAAAAGCTCTGAAAAGTCAATTTTGCAGAATAAATCTGATTTAAATGAAATGATGCAGTGACTTCTCTATTTGTTTTCTCAGACTCTTGACTACGAGTCCAAGAAGTTGTACACATTCAAAGTGGATGCGACCAACACTCACCTGGACCCTCGTTTCCTTCACGTGGGCCCCTTCCAGGACTCTGCCACGGTGAAGGTGACAGTGCTGGACGTGGACGAGCCCCCCGTCTTCACCAAACCTCAGTACTACATGGACACGTTTGAGGACACGGCCCCCGGGACTGTCATCGGGTCTGTCACCGCCTACGACCTGGACGCCAGCAGCAGCGCCGTCAGGTCAGAGGATGGATAAGGACTCAGCCCACCCACCCACCACACACGGACTGTTCACACTCTTATATCACGAAAACAAGTACGAACATGCTTAAAGGGCCCACATTACACTATCATACATGTTTAACACGCAAGTCCTGTAAGGTAAAAGGTAGCTTCTAGCATGAAAACTACCACTTCATGACATCACAAGGTGGAACAGAGCATTTTGAGCTTTGGAGATGTAGACAGACTAATAATAAAGGGGCTCTCAAGCATGTGCAAATGAAACAAAATACAACTTCAGACTTATTTTTGAAGAGGTAACAACATTATAAAATGACTAAACTCTCACAAGAGGCAATTTTGCATGAACGATTGCATGCAAAGTGGATTTTAATTTGGGTTGGTCACAAATCTGTATTAACATGACAAACAAGAGAGTGTCTGAAAAAAAACAAAACAAGGAATATTATACCTTATGGGCAATATCAATTCATTTCTATTTAAATATGTATATTTAAAAGTTCTGTACCCATTTTTTCCCCATGTGTCTGAGCAAAATGTGTTTTGCCCCAGTACAGAGATATTGTTTCACAGATCTTTAGGTCAAAATAAATCTGCCGTGTGTTGTCTGTATCTACTATTGTCCGAGAATCAGGTAGTGTGTGTTAGCATGCTAGTTGCTGTTGTTGTTAGATTTATCGTCACTACAAAAGTACTTTATTATTAGTCTAAGTATTACAGGCGTGTCATTTGGTCACACACAAAGTCCTGTTCTCCAGCTGTAAATGTACTTGTTTAAATTGTTTATGTACTTGACTCGACTCAGTGGCGCTGGTATTGCAGGTACTCTTTGGAGTGGAAGACAGAGTCTGACAGCTGCTTTGACATCGACACTGTGGAAGGAACGATCTCCACCAACGAACCACTGGACAGAGAGACCACTGCCCAGCACAACCTCACTGTGAGGGCCACCAAAGTCAGTAAGTACTGGTATACAAGGGGGTCCTCGGGTTACGACGTTGATCCGTTCTTAAGACGCGTCGTAACCCGAATTTCGTTGTAAGCCGGATTTTGCCTTTGATCTTCCAACCAAAGCACCAATAACCTTTCCATCTCAGTAATTAGACCACTACGCTGCTTGGTTATCACTGCCGCTTTCATAGGAGCAGATCAGAGCCCACATCAGGTACTTCCGCCCACATTGGTCAGGCACACGAGGCTGTCTTCTCCGCCCTACAACCATAACAGAGCGTATTCTTCCGCCGTGCGCCGCGCGCCGTTCGCGTTTGTTTACATCTCTTACCACGCTAAACCGCGTAAGACGGAATGACGCGTAATATATACATATTTTTTTTAATGGGGGCGCGTCCGTAACCACGAAACGTCGTAACCAGAGACCGTCGTAACCCGAGGACCCCCTGTACTACAGTACAACTTCGACTTAGGCTGCGTCCCATTACTCTGTCTTACCCCTTCTCCTACCCCTTTATCTACATATTTGTTTTGCCCCTCAATACCGAGCTGAGAGGGCTAGGGGTATGAATGTTCCCCTAAACAATGGGACACCACTCGATTATCGTTTGCGTCATCATCCCTTTCCTCTACCTGAGCTGCTACGTCTACAGAGGCGACAACAATTGACGCAAACATAAACAAATGTCAAGAATTATCAGGTACCTTAGCTCGACAAAAAACCTAGCTTGTTTATACATGAAAATTCAATGAAAACGATAAAACCGCAACAGCAGTTCACTAAAAGTAATGTAGAACATACTGTAAGCATCATAATTGTAAACCGTGCTAAACTGTTAATCGATAATTACAACTGTTGAAACTATATTTATGAGACTCCTTGGCTGGTCGATGTGACGCTGCCATCCTGATCCCAAAACCTGCCTGAGCTTGTAGGCGTACCCCTTCGTTCCAAGTCTGGTCAAGAGCTTAGTTCGTTTCAAGGGGTATGTAGCACGAGGTCAAATAGAAAAATAAGTAATAAAATATTAAATAAAATATCAACCTCATTGTGAGGGCCACCAAAGTCAGTAAATACTAGTATACTACAGTACGAACTCAGTGTGAGGGCCGTTAAATGCATTTTTCCTCCTGGTTTCAGAGCTCTAAAATAAGGGACTCCAGCCTTAACAGTGAAAATCCCTTCACCCAGTGCTCCTGTAGAGTGTGAATGGCCATAAGCCTGTCAGAGTCATTAGTTATCTTAAGGCACTTTGTGTTTAAATCTCTCTTAATCCTCTGTGCCGTGCTGAATGCCACCCACTGCCAGGATTTATAACCACGACGTGCCATTCTGACCGGCCACACTCACCCTCTACACCCCCCCCTGGTACTGCTTACCTGGGTCTAGTCAAACCACAGCTAATCCAGTCTTTGACAAGCACATGGCCTCAGATGGGGGAGCACACAGATTGGCCGTAAAGCTGATTGGGGCATATGTTTGTTTGAACGCTGCCTCATTATTTGTGGAGCAGTTCTGCCTGTACGTCCAATCAGAGCAGATTAAGATCAGGTCTATGCTTGAAGTGATGGATGGGTTCGCGCTAAATCAGGTTAAAGTCACAAGATGTCACTGGGATGTGGAGAAGCCGCTTCACTACGCATGACTCTTAGTATTAGATCTGTCAGGTGTCAGCGTTGCTTTTGCTGTTATTCTAAATTGTTGAGTTTTTTTTTTTTTTTTTTTACGTGATTCGCCATCTAAACCATAAAAAACACACAAAAAAGAGGAATTCATGAGGACCAAATGTACAAAATGTTAAGATATTCTGTAGCTCTGAGCAGGTTTTGATGTCATCCATGCATGTTTGAGTAATTTAGTGATCTCTCATGGGCCCTATTTGAACCCTCCTTATGGTTAAGACAATTCTCCGTAAATATACAAAAACATGAGACAGAACTGTATACAACAACTCGACAAACCTGATGCGATGTGAAGTTGTTTCATTAGCGGGATGCACCGTGATTCATTTTGGATTATTAGTCTGATTCTGAATAAGATTAATTTGGAGAAAGTGCCTCTAATGTGGGTCCATGGCCAGAACATAGGGGAATAACATTTATAATCAGACTAATATGGAGCTGGGATGATGATGAAGAGGGGTTTTGTGAATGAAGAGCTATTAACCCGAGTGTCCTAATATCAAAATTGGGTAGGTCTTTTCATTTTGGAGAAAAAAACAATAAAAAACTTTACTTTATCTCTAATAAATTGAAAAAGGAGCTCAACAGTGACGCCTGCTTTGGCTCCTGAAGTAAATTTTCCATACATTTTTCTAATAGACTTCAAATATTATAATATAGGTGTTCAAAGGAGGCGAATCAGCTACGTGCTAACTAATATCCGTAATGTTTTAAGAGGTTTTAAGTCCAAAAAGCACATTTTAAAAGAGATTTGAAATGTTTAATAGCTTAAGTGTTTCAAAAACAGATTTTAAAGGCCTCATATTACGTTATTTTCTGATCTGTTTTATGTTTCTTCATCACAAACAGACCTGAAGTTGTGTTTTGTTTCAGGCCTTCAGGTTTTTTTTTTTTTAAGGTATTTTTGAGCTATAAAACCACCTGTAACTGAATAAATATTAGGTAAGGCTGTTTAATGTCATACTGTGGAACATTCCAGGCAGAGTAATGACGTATCCATAGAAACAAACAGGTGACGGACCCTCAACCAAAACGTTCCGCAGGGCAGCTTTAAGGAACGGTCAAAAAAGCAGATTCTTTCACACACATCACATCACTAGTGAGGACCGAGCAGATGACGCTCGTGCTCCCGTGGTGACCGAGAGGATGGAGGGGACAGGGAGGAGGAGGAGAGAAGAGAAGGATGGACGAGGGAGAAGAAGGAGGGTGGAGAAGGAGAGATGAGGATGGGAGGAGGAGGGAGGGAGAAGGAGGGAGGAGAGACAAGGAAGGAAAGACAAGGGAGGGGAGACAAAGGAAGGAGGGAGAGGTAGAGACGAGGGAGGAAGGGAGGAAGCAGAAACTTTGATTGGGTTTTGAATGAGTAGACTCATTCAAAGCCCTCACTAACTTTGAATGGTTTTCTAGAAGACGGGAGGAGGTCGGAGGAGAGATGGGGGAGGTAGGAGGAGGGAGGAAGGAGAGACGAGGAAGGGGGAAAGAGGAGGGAGGATGTGGGAGGGAGATGGAGGGAGGAGAGACAAGGGAGGGGATGGAGGAGGAGGAGAGAAAAAGGAGGAGAGATGAGGGAGGGAGGGAGAAGATGGGAGGAGGTGGAAGGAGAGACGGAGGAGGGAGGAGGGAGGGAGAAGGAGGGAGGAAGGAAGGAGAGACAAGGAAGGGAGGAAAGGGGAGGGAGGGAGGGAGGGAGGAGAGATGGGGGAGGGAGGGAGAAGGAGGGAGGAGAAAGAAGAAACGAGAGAGAGGGAGCAGAAACAAGGGCGAAGGAGGGAGGAAAGATGAGGGAGGTAGGGAGGAGTGACGAGGGAGGGAAGAGAAGGGAGGGAGGAGGAGAGAGGGAGGGAGGGAGGGAGGGAGGAAGGAGGGGGAAGGAGAAAAGAGGGAGAGCGGAAGCAGAAACAAGGGAGAAGGAGGGAGCAGAGATGCAGAGGGACGGACGGAGGGAGGGAGGAAGGAGAAACGAGGGAGAGAGGAAGCAGTAACTTTGAATGGGTTTTGAATGAGTAGACTCATTCAAAGCCCTCACTAACTTTGAATGGTTTTCTATGAAATGCCTTCTTTCATGGTAAATGTGGAGGTTCTGGTGGAGGTTCTGGTGGAGGTTCTGGTGGAGGTTCTGGTGGAGGTTCTGGACAAGTCATAGGAGAATCAGTTCCAAAATCTAAGCAGGATGTGACTATTTACAGTGGAGGAAATACCTAATACCCTTACTGATTTTGTAGGTTTGAGTCTGTAATTTTAGTGGTAAGTTTATTTTAACATTGAGAAATAGAATACCAAAAATAAAATCCAGAAAATAACGTTAAAGAAAATATATAAACTGATTTACATTTCATTGATTGAAATAAGTATTTGAAACCTTGAGCCAAAAAAGACTTAAAACCCTTCTTTGCAAGCACAGAGGTCAGATGTTTCTTTGTGCACATTTGGTCCACTCTTCTCTAAATCATTAAGGTTTCATGGCTGTCGCTTGACAACTCTGAGCTTCGGTTCCTGCCATAGGTCTTCTATAGGGTTAAGGTCATAGCAAAACTTGTGTTCAGCTTGTTCAGCCAAAATAATATCGCTCGGTCATTCCATGTGAACTCAACCAAGGCCCGCCGCACTCGGGGCTCAAAAAAATTCTGGAGGAAACAAAACAGGTGTACAGGTGTATTCTGGCACAGACTGAATGAACAGAGGGACTGTATAGTGTGTTTTCACAGACTCGAAAAATCCGACCTTGACCCGGATGTGCGGCCATGTTGGAGATAATTGCCCACTCAAAGTAAACACGCTTATAAAGCAACTGTGCAGGAAAAAAAATCAAAATTTCGCGATAAACCTTCCACATCGGAATCCAAAACTTCTGATACAGTTGAACAGTTGTATAGAGATAAGTTGGATGCCAAAGAAAAGGAGCGTTATATGAACAAACTCAAATTAATTGGGCGAGAAGATCCATATGAGATGGATTTAAGTTTGTTCAGTGACAGTGGCGATTTGTCGATTCTGCTGCTGTAAGAGATCACGATATCGTCAACGACCTGGTCTTCTCCCCAAACCCTTATACAGCACAAGACCTTCAGAGCTCTAAAGGTCTGGAGGCAACAACCAGTTTGTTTGTTGCTGGTACGAGAGTGCAAAGTGCGGAAAATTGGAGACAAGCATATTGCGATGGCAAAGGTCAGCATACTTTATTACATGTGTAACATGTTTAAGTACGAGTGTTTTGCTTTTTATTCTTCACGTTTTGCAAAGATTAAAATATGAACATCGTCTTTCCGCCTCTGTTGCCTTGTCTGTCGCCTCCTTTCCTTTAATAATCACTCTGTCTGTTCACCCTGGTCAGTCACTACTTTAGGTAAACGATAGAACTGCAGGTGTTTTTCTCTGTCCGATCTATTGTGACACAGAGGACCCGACAATAGTTGACCATTTTGCTTTTTTTTTTTTTTTAACTTGGTGGCATAAGTGCAATGTCTGTTTTGTTTCGAGTATCTCCGACATGGACGACTTCCGGATTATGACGTCACATAAAAACGCTCTCTATAAAGACTGTCCTGGGATGGTCAGGGAATGAGCAGCGGCTGTAGGGAAAATAGGCAGGAAGCAAAAGGAGGACCAGAACAGACAAGGAAATGGAGCTGGACACTTGGCAACATTACATCACTGTTGAAGTTACTCATCTCATTCAAGTTGACCGTGGTCTAATTGGCAAGTAAAGTGCTTTTTACACCCTGAAAGTACCTGTTACTTTCCCACAGTCATTAAGAGCCACAAATTCATAGCTGTGAGTAAATTAAACTAGCTGAATGCAAGATAGTGAAAGATATTACAGTGCAGATTGTTTGAGTAATTTTTATTCTACTGTTCTCCATTGATCCATTTTCTTCCTCTTATCCGGGGCCGGGTCACGGGGGAGAACAGTCTAAGCAGGGACTCCCAGACTTCCTTCACCCCGGACACTTCCTCCAGCTCCTCCGGGGTGACCCCAAGGTGTTCCCAGGCCAGCCGGGAGACATAGTCCCTCCAGCGTGTCCTGGGTCTTCCCCGGGGCTTCCTCCCGGTGGGACATGCCCGGAAGGAGACGTCCGGAACAGATTCCCGAGCCACCTCAGCTGCTTCTCTCGACGTGGAGAAGCAGCGGCTCTACTCCGAGCTCCTCCCGTGTGACTATGCTCCTCACCCTATCTCTAAGGGAGCGCCCAGCCACTCTGCGGAGGAAACTCATTTCGGCCGCTTGTATCCGCGATCGTGTCCTTTCGGTCATTACCCAGACCTCATGACCATAGGTGAGGGGAGGAACGTAGATTGACGGTAAATTGAGAGCTTGGCTTTTCTGCTCAGCCCCACAACGGTCCAGTACAGCGACCGCATCACTGCCGACGCTGCACCGATCCGCCTGTCAATCTCACGCATCCTCCCCTCACTCGTGAACAAGACTCTGAGATACTTGAACTCCACCACTCTACTGTTCTATTCTATTTCCTTCTCCAGTTACATTTTCTTAACAGGTGATACATGCAGGATTCAGCAGCACTGCTTAGTCATTTTGGTACAAAAAAAAAAAAAAAATCTGCTGCTTGCTACACTGTAAAATCTATCATTAGGGTTAACTTGTAACCTTAGTTTTTTTGTGTGCACAGTTTGTGTGGACAGAATGTTAAAAGCGTGTCTGACGAGGAGGGCAGGGCCAGCTGGAGAGCCCGGCTGCACATTACCTCCGTGTGAATGTGAAATATGAATGTGTGTGTGAAGATACAATCAGGTCTGAGCGACAGCGAGCAGCAGGTGGCCGTCGAACATGAGCGATTATAGAACATTCGCCATGGTAACAAGTGACAACATATGGGTCATTATAGACAGGACGAAAGGCAGCTTCATTTGATATGGCGATGTATAAGAGCTGCAAGTCAAAACTGCTTTACAGATTACACCAAACTTTTTTATTGTACAACTGGCGGGAGTACTACTATTACTTCTACTTCTACTACTACTGCTGCTGGTACTGCAACTACTTCTCTGCCCTACAAAGGCAAAAGACCTTAATTCAACAGAGTGTGAAACTGAGAAAAATGACTTCATAGTTTCAAAGCCGTGGTTTTTCGTATGGTTTTGGATATTACTAACTCATTTTTGACCGAACATAATATTACAGCTAGTCTCCATGTCCGGAGATGGGGTCGTTGAGGCCCCTGCCTTCGATTGCCGCCCAAATCTCCCTGCGCCAGTCATCTATGGATCCTCCTGCGGGTGGTATGTCCAAGGGAGGAGGCCCCAGGGAACACCCAGGACACGCTGGAGGGACTATCACTGCGTAGGATCGGATTGGATTTCTCCAAATCCGATCCCGTTACTCTCGCGGGTGGTCTGTCCTTAGATCCCAGTGCACATGAAGCTCATGTAATCGGATAATGGTCAGTGACCTGGATGGCTCCGCTACGCTATGTGGCGCTGTAGTCCAACTACTTCCGGGTGACGGCTACTCAATAAAAACAAACTATACAAAGATGGCGCTCGAGGAGTTTGACGGAGCAGCATTAGTGTACGTGTTGTGCATTCTTTCTTCGCAGCCATGATTTCATCTGACCGGCAACAAGCGCTACTTATGACGGTGTCGGCACCTCCTGCCACTTCCGGGTGAAATCCCTGGCGAAAATTTCTGTGCATGCGCAGTACGCCAGTCCGAACTGATATTGTGCACCAAGCGGATTATTATCGGCCTAAGCCAGGGGTTCCAATCGGATTCTAGGAAACCAATCCCTATACGATCCTTAGCCTGTGCACATGAATTCGATACGATCCCAATCCGTTTGCAATTGGATTACATTCGTCCATGTGCACGCAGTGCACATGGAATGTCTCCCGGCTGGCCTGGGAATGCCTTGGGGTCCCGCCGGACGAGCTGGAGGAAGTGTCCGAGGTGAAGGAAGTCTGGGAGTCCCTGCTTAGACTGTTGCCCCCACGACCTGGCCCCGGATAATGTTACGGCGTTCTGCCTCTGTAGGGCAGTACTGATGGTGGGACTACTACTGTGGTGGTACTATAGCTAGGCCTACTACTTCTCCTACTATTGGTGTTACTACTACCATTACTGGTGGTTGTAATACTACTACTTGCTGGTACTACTATTTAGTGGTGGTACTAATACTACTTAGACTTAGACAAACTTTATTGATCCACAAGGGAAATTATTTGTGTACAGTAGCTCACTTATAATAATATATAACAGAGGGTAACAAAAAATGGATGGAATAGCAAAAAAGAGCAAGAGACCGGTGTCAAATCAAATGAGACATAATTATAAAAATAAAAAATAATAAGTGTATATGTACAAATCATAATAAAGTAGAAAAATAAGTAATAAAATATCAAGTAAAATATCCAGTCACAGAGTATTATCTGTCCCTCTGTGGTCTGGTGCAGTGGGTGAGCAGGAGTGTCCATGATGGAGAGCAGTTTGTCCAGTGTCCTCCTGTCCCTCACTGTGACAAATGTCGCCAGCTCACAGCCGGTCACATGACCAGGTTTACGGATCAGTTTGTCAATCCGTCCGATGTCCCTTTTACTGATGCTGCTCCCCCAGCAGACCACAGCGAAGTCCAGGGCGCTGGCCTCTACAGACTGGTAGAAGATCTCCATTCTGTGGTACTACTACTTGCTGGTACTACTATTTATTACTAATAGTACTTCTTCTTCTACTACTATCTGTGGTGGTGGTGGTACTATGACTACTGGTGACAACATTTCCAAGGAGAACCTGTCCAACATTACAGTATGGACAATACAAAGTGTTCAAACAGACAAGACAATGGCGCCATCTAGTGGACACAGAGCAGAATGCACATGTAAAGATAAAAGAACCTTTGTCCCACGCTGCTGAAATGATAAGATAAGATAAGATAAGATAAGACTTTATTGATCTCACACAGGAGAAATTTACTTGTCTCAGTAGCTCCAGGTAGGGACAGTTTGAACAAGAAGACAAGTGCATGCAGGCAAAAAAAGGCATAAAGATAGGTAATAATAATAATAAAAAATAAGTAATAAATTGAATAATAATAATAGTAGTGATAATAATAATTAAAAAAAAAGTGACAAAAATGTGACAAAAAAATGTGACAAATAAGAAATAAATATTAGAAAATAAACTCAAGCAAGTAAAAAATATTTATTTATTTGTTTATTTGAAGAGGACAGTGCACATTAATGAACGCTTTGAACATTTTCATGACATTGTGTAAATATGCCGATTTAGCTAGAAGCTACTTTCCATCCGTAGTCCTCATGACAAACAATAACAAAAAGCATTTATTATAATATTTACAGAACAATACATTGAATGGTACACATTGAACCTCACCTATGTTGACAGGTTTGGTTGGTCTACAGCCATTTTTTGAGCTCTTTTTTAAAAGCAATAAGGGGAGAACTCTCTTGTATAGTTGTGGGAAGACTATTCCAATTCATACAACCCTTAACAGAAATGTCCTGTAGCAGTTCGCCTAAATGTCCCCTCACAGTCCCTCTGGAGGCAGATCTAGTCCTGAGGTCATTTTCTGAACGTTTAATAAATTCCTTCAGGGGAGGAGGGGCTAGGTCATTAAGGGATTTATAGATGAGGCAAGCGAGTTTAAAAGTTTTAAAATTTTCAAAACTTAAAAGCTGGTATTTGTCTAAAATTTCACAGTGATGAGTTGAATATGACTTTTTGGCAAACACCTTGATGGATTTTTTTCTAAAGTTGCTCTAAAGGTTTTAATACTGTGGTGCCTGTAAATGACCATATTGTGAGACAGGATCATACAATGAAGGTATGATTTGGCAGCATCAGTTGAAATAAAAGGCCGAATTTGTTTAAAATTTTGAAGATTAAATTTTAGAGCGTTGACAACTTTTTTTTTTTTAATGATTTTTAAAGGTAAGATTAGAGTCCAACATGATTCCGTGATATGTACATGTATTTTAGATTTGTGAATTTTAATTTTGTCAATATTTTTAAAGATCCCATGACATGGTACTTCTTGATGCTTTTATATGGCTCCTTAATGGTTCCCTAATACTGTAAATGAATCCTTCTTCAAAATCAACACTCACTGCATGAGAAAGAGAGATAAGCTGAGAAAGAGTAATGTTTCTCACTCTGAACACTCTATAATGGGCGTTGTTGCTTGAATGCAAATGAGGAGGAAAGAGCTGGCCAATAGTAGAGGGTGGGGGCGTGGCCAAACTCTCCGCTCTCCCGCTGTCAGCTCTCAGCTGATCCATTTCCTTGTTTTTGCACGGGGGGAGAGATTTGAAGCGTTCCATTGAAAAATAAACACATTTCCACATAAAATAAAATTAAACCACTGCTGTTCAAAGGTCCAGAGGCTCAGATAAAGGACTTCCGAGCCTAGAAACACTCGGACGTGCCTCCAGGCAAATAAAAAAATGCATTTCGCATTGCCTAGCGCATTCGCAGTCCAAACTCTCTGGGCGTGATTTACAGAGACGCTGAGTACAGACAGACGGGGGTGGAACTGCATTTGCATTTCTTTTTTCGATCTGACGTCAATAAGGTGCCTTGTTCAAAATCGCCCGTTTGAGCTCCGATTTTTTGTAACGCAGAAAAGGATCGCAAATGCTCAGTTTAGACATTTCACAACTTTTAACCATGGGGGGGCTAAACAGGGTAGGGGAGCTCACATTAATGTTCAAAAACCTCAGAAAGTGAAAATTTCATGCCATGGGACCTTTAACATAAATCAGTCACAAAATAAGCTGATAATGATCCAAATTATGTTTTTAATAAAAAAAAAAAAAAGACTTCCTTATAATTCTATGAGAGTTCTGAACACACTCTGACAACACCTACATTATGTTTAAGTAGGTCACTCACACCGCGGCGAGGTTTAACTCAACTATGTCATTTACCGTAATCGTCCAATCCAAGGAGTCAGGTTTGTGGAGATGCGAGCTCGCTCACAGTGAAGACACATGTTTTTCAGTGCGATAAAAACATTCGAAAAGCTCCCGTGGCTTAAAAAAAAAAAAAAAAAATGAACCGTATCTACACACCTCTGGTTTTGTAGCTGCGCAAAGTGTTGAAAAGGGCATTAAACACATGCAACATTAGCACTTAGAGACTATTATTGAAACTGACTTCGAGCTTTAAGTCATATTATAATGAAACAAAACAAAACACAACACCAAAGAGTCAGGTTTGTCCTATTATAACTATTATAACCAGGTCAAGGTTATAATAGCTTTGGGTTTTTCATTATAGTTTAGTTTTAGTTAGTTTTGACTTTTTTTTCCTCTAATTCAGTTAGTTAATTTGTTTTTAGAGCGGCTCTGATAGTTTTAGTTTTTAGTTTTTTCTAACTGCTCAGTTTTAGTTTACTTTTTATTAGTACAGTAATTTTAGTAGTTATTAGTTTTAGTTATACAGTTTCAGTTAGTTATTGTTTTTGTTTTTGTTTTTTTCCTTTTAAATGTCTAGTTTAAATGTTTAGTTTAGTCCTGCTTTAGTCCTGCTTTAGTTCTAGTTTAGTCCTGATTTAGTCCTGATTTAGTCCTGGCTAAGTCCTGGTTTAGTCCGTGTTTAGTCCTAGTTTAGTCCTGGTTTAGTCCTGGTTTTGCCCTACTTTAGTCCTGGTTTAGTTATGGCTTAGTCTTTGTTTAGTCCTAGTTTAGTCCTGATTTATTTCTAGTTTAGTCCTAGTTTAGTCCTGCTTTAGTCCTTGTTTAGTCCTAGTTTAGTCCTGCTTTAGTCCTTGTTTAGTCCTAGTTTAGTCCTGGTTTAGTCCTGCTTTAGTCCTGCTTTAGTTCTATTTCAGTCCTGGTTTAGTCCTACTTTAGTCCTGGTTTAGTCCTACTTTAGTCCTGGTTTATTTCTAGTTTAGTCCTTGTTTAGTCCTAGTTTAGTCCTGGTTTAGTTCTAGTTCAGTCCTTGTTTAGTCCTAGTTTTGTCCTGGTTTATTCCTGCTTTAGTCCTGGATTTAGATCTAGTTCAGGCCTTGTTTAGTCCTAGTTTAGTGCTGGTTTAGTTTTACTTTAGACCTGGTTTAGTCCTAGTTTAGTCCTGCTTTTGTTTATCTATAATTTCAGTTAGTTTTAGGTTAGTTTTGTAAACACACAATACAGTTTCACATGTTTTTCAGTGGGATAAAAACTTTCGAAAAGCTCCCGTGGGTTTAAAAAAAACGAAACTAAACAAATGCACCGAGTAACTACACACCTCTGATTTTGTAGCTGTGCAAAGTGTTGAAAAGGGCATTAAACACATGCAACATTAGCACTTAGAGACTATTATTGAAACTGACTTCGAGCTTTAAGTCATGTTCTAATGCTGTTACCTCGTCAAAAACACACCTGGAGTTGTGTTTTGTTTCATTCACACGTTGGGTAAACTTTTAATTTTAGTCTGTCTACATCTCCAAAGCTCTAAATACGCTTTTCCACCTTGTTAACAGCTTCTTTTTATCTTTAGTTCAGTACAAATTGGAATTCCTGGGCTTAAATCGTCCAAATGATTCTAGTGAAGGTATTTGCAGTTTAAAAACTCAATGGAGCACTTCCTGTATTACCACATGACATCACAAAGTGGAACAGAAGAAGAGAGAAGAATAAACTTGTGTGTTAAACATGTGCGAATGAAACAAAACAAAACCCAACTCCAGGTCAAGGTTATAATAGTTTTGGATTTTTCATTATAGTTTAGTTTTAGTTAGTTTTGATTTTTTCCCCTCTAATTCAGTTAGTTTTAATTCGTTTTTAGAGCGGTTCTGATAGTTTTCGTTATTTTTAGTTATTTTTTTAACTGATCAGTTTTAGTTTAGTTTTTATTAGTAGTTTTAGTTATACAGTTTCAGTTAGTTATTGTTTTTTCCTTTTAATTGTCCTAGTTTAGTTTAGTCCTGGTTTAGTCCTGCTTTATTTCTATTTTAGTCCTGATTTAATCCTGGCTTAGTCCTTGTTTAGTCCTGGTTTAGTCCTGGTATAGTCTTGGTTTAGTTCTAGTTTAGTCCTTGTTTACTTCTAGGTTAGTCCTGGTTTAGTCCTGCTTTAGTCCTGGTTTAGTCCTACTTTAGTTCTGGTTTAGTTCTAGTTCAGGCCTTGTTTAGTCCTAGTTTAGTGCTGGTTTAGTCCTGATTTAGTCCTGGTTTAGTCCTGCTTTTGTTTATCTATAATTTCAGTTAGTTTTTGTTTAGTTTTGTAAATATACAATACAGTTTCAGTTTATTTTATATATGTATATATATATATATATATATATATATATATATATATATATATATATATATATATATATATATATATATGTATATATATATATATTAGGGCTGTGAATATTAACGCGTTAATCGCGATTAGATTAATGTAAGTTATGATCGCGAACAATTTTTTTAATCGCGATCAGAGTTTGCCAGCATTTTCCGCAATTCTACCATCCATAGTACTTCCGGCGCCGGCGCGAGCTGGCTGCCCGTCACAACACTCCTGCACTTTCCTAACTTTTTGCCTTAAACTGCCCCACTTTTGTAAATATTTTTTATCAACACTGTACGTAAGCTTGGACCGCACACGACGCTGCACTTTTTCTGCACTTTTGGTGGATTATTTACCTGTCTCGGCTTAAGATGTGTAAGGGACCCCGTCCTCCGCTCGTCTACACAAAGGATCAGCTGATGGCGCTGCGCAGCGCTGTTGTGTTCCCCCGAGACGGGCATGTTATCTGACGAGATCCTGCGGACGACACGCCGTGGATGCCGCGCGGGACGTAAACTCCGGGAAAAGAAGAGACGCTACAGACCCGTTCTTCCCTCTGTCATCACGGGGAATGTGCGCTCCCTCGCCAACAAGACGGACGAGCTCGCGGCGCTCGTTAGATTTCAGCAGGAGTACAGGGACGCTAGCGTCATTGTTTTTACGGAGACATGGCTAACACCGCAAATCCCGGTCTCTACCGTCACTGTGGACAACTTTCATCTGCTGCGCGCAGACAGGACGGAGGAGAGCGGGAAGAAGAACGGAGGAGGACTAGTGCTGTTTCTGAACGAGAAATGGTGTAAACCTGGACACTGTACAGTGAAGGAGCAGATGTGTAACAAAGACATTGAACTGTTCGCTGTTGGCATGAGGCCCGGTTACCTGCCCCGTGAGTTCTCTTATATGCAGCTCATTTGGTTGTATTAATTAAACTCATTGTCGGTTAAACACGCTATTTTGAGTTTGCTACTATTTTGTTCCTTCTACGCATCCGTAGGCAGCTCGAGCGGGCTTCAATCATTTATTTACAATTTCTCAAAGTAAGCACTATTACTGGTTCATTGTTACTTTTTCCTTTCTCTGCACTTTTTGAAATAAAAAAAATGGTGAGAAATACTTTGCATTGTGAGTTTAACTTTAGATTCGAACGATCTTACTGCAAGATATCAATTTTAAACATGCAAAATAAATCACGATTAATCGCGATTAACTATGAAATTTCTGAGATTAGTTGCGATCAAGAAAATTTATCGTTTGACAGCCCTAATATATATATATATATATATATATATATATATATATATATATATATATATATATATATATATATATATATATATATATACGTATATGTATATATATAGTTGTTTTTTTATGTGTGTTCTGGTGTCTGTTCTGTTTTGTGTTCTGTTGTGTGTTGTTGTGTGTTCTGATGTGTGTTCTGACGTGTGTTCTGTTGTGTGTTCTAATGTGTGTTCTGACATGTGTTCTGACGTGTGTTGTGTTGTGTGTTCTGATGTGTGTTCTGACATGTGTTCTGACGTGTGTTCTGATGTGTGTTCTGACATGTGTTCTGACGTGTGTTGTGTTGTGTGTTCTGATGTGTGTTCTGACGTCTGTTCTGTTGTGTGTTCTGTTGTGTGCAGACAGCCCTCTCCTCTTCTCCAGAGTGTCTGTGCTGGTGGAGGTGTTGGACGTGAATGAGTTTCCTCCGGAGCTGTTTGTGTCCTCGGAGTCGTACGTGTGCGAGGACGCCCGAGCAGGACAGGTCAGGACATGGGACGGATCTGCTACCGTGCGCTGTAAATCCGGGGGTTTATGAATGATGAAAATGAAAAAAATGACAGTTTCCATGGCAAATCATAACTTAGAACAAAATAGTATCTTTTCAGTGGGTAAACAAAGCAGTTACAGGGGAGGATTTGCGAGAAAAAAAAACAAAACTCCAGGATCATCTAGAGTGGGTTAATATGAACATTTTAAGATGAAAAAATGACGATGTGTGTAGAATCCCTCAGTCGCCCGGGTAAAATCCATGGCAAAATGAGAAATTGGACAAAAGTTTATTTGCTCATCCAAACTGCTTCTTCAGTTCTGGTCAGACGCTAGTGGACACTGGATATCTGCCTGAAGGGGGCACTAACTACAATGACAATACTTTGAAACCACCACACCTACTTGTTTTCAGTTTCTGTTAGTTAGGTGGGCCTATTGAACGTGATGCCGGAGACCTCCATTTCTGTTCAAGGAAGGATTCCCTTTCTTGACAAAAATAGCGTCTTTGACTCCCCTCTCAAACCAGTTATTTTCTCTGGCCAAGATCTGTACCTCACTGTCCTCAGAGGAGTGGCCCGTGGCTTTTAGGTGGAGACATCTTTCTCTGCTGAGTGTATGTCTTGTATAACTTGTCTTGTATCTTGTGTGTGTTGTGTGTTTGTGTCTCATGTGTTGTGGAGCAGGTGATCCAGGTGGTGAGTGCGGTGGACCAGGACCAGCCTTCAGCCGGACAGAGGTTCTTCTTCAAATCTCCCAAAGAACTACGCAACCGCAACTTCACTGTGCGGGACTTCGGCAGTAAGAACACACACTGCGATGAAGTGAAAAAGTACTGTGATAAAGTGACAAATTACTGCGATAAAGTGTCAAAATACTGCTATAAAGTGAAAAGGTACTGCAATAAAGTGAAAAAGTACTGCGATAAAGTGAAAAAGTTCTGCGATAAATAAAAAAGTACTGCGATTAACTAAAAAAGTACTGTGATAAATTGAAAAGTACTGCAATAAAGTGAAAAGCACTGCGAGAAAGTGAAAAAGTACTGCGATAAAGCAATAAAGTAAAAAAGTACTGCGATAAAGTGAAAAAGTACTGTGATAATGTCTCAAAGTACTGCTATAAAGTGAAAAAGTACTGCGATAAAGTAAAAAAGTACTGCGATAAAGTGAAAAAGTACTGCGATAAAGTGAAAAGTACTGCGATAAAGTAAATAAGTACTGCGATAAAGTGAAAAAGTGCTGCGATAAAGTGAAAAGTACTGCGATAAAGTAAAAAAGTACTGTGGTAAACTAAAAAGGTACTGCGATAAAGTGAAAAGTACTGCGATAAAGTGAAATAGTACTGTGGTAAACTAAAAAGGTACAGCGATAAACTAAAGTACTGGGATAAAGTGAAAAAGTACTGTGGTAACCTAAAAAAGTACTGTGGTAAACTAAAAAAGTACTGCGATAAAGTAAAAAAATACTGTGATAAAGTAAAAAAAAAATACTGTGATAAATTAATAAAGTACTGTGGTACTTTTAAAGTAAAAAGTACTGCATTAAACTAAAAAAAAAGTGCAGCAATAAAGTAAACAAGTGCTGTGCCAAAGTTTAAAAAAGTACTGCAATACATTTAAAAAGTACTGCGATAAACTAAAAAAAGTACTGCGATAAACTAAAAAAGTACTGCGATAAAGAACACACACACAAAACGCACAAATAGTACAAACACACAGTACACTTCGCACACACACACACACACACACACACACACACGTCATTGCGTCGTGGAGAATGTTCCAAATTGGCATTAAACTCCTCTGTCTCCATGGCGACCAGCAGGCGGCGCCTCCACAGAAGTTTCTGTCAAAACCCCAAACCATCATCACAATGTCCAACAGTGTTTGTCCACTGACCAAAAGGTTGGCGGTTCGAATCCCGCTTCAGTGGTCAGATTGGTGCGATTCCGCCAGATGAACGCTGCCGTTGTGTCTTTGGGCAAGACACTGAACCCACCCACAAGTATTTTAGACTTAGACAAACTTTATTGATCCACGAGGGGAAATCGTTTGTGTCTGTGAAGTTTCTCGGGTGTGTTCTGACTCGTCCCGCACAAGACGAGTATTTTCGAGTAATTTAGTGAAGCAAAACACACTGATGATCAAGTTTCAAGTCTCACACTTTTTTTTTTTCTTGGAAATTGTCGTCACCTCAGTTTGGTGGAAATTGGATGTGAAATGAAGTTCTAAATAAAACTTGATCCCAACGTCAATAGAAGTGTGAAAAACAGCTGCACTGTTTGGTGTTTATGAACTGTCAATGGGCATAAACTTTGAAGAAGAAACCGTTTATTTATTGATTTGAAATGTATTTATTTATCGTTTGTTTATTTGTTTATTTCAGTGAAGCTAAAACTTGCTCTACACAGTGGGCGCTGTCCGTGGTGCTGAAGTGTAGAATTATATCCAAAGGTTTTTTCTCGATTTAGACAAAACACATTATGAAACATTATTTTACTAAATAAAAGTGTGTCTTATATTTTTGGCCAAACAATAATTACTTTTGAGGAGGTTTAGATTGTTGCTAAATAAAAGTTTTGTCATGATTTCCAACCAGGAAGTACAATTTGAAACCTAAAAATGGCCAAACTGAGGATAAAATTTGATGTTTTTAAATAAAATCTTTAAAAATCTTAAACAGCAGATGCTAAATACAGTTGCTTTTATTTTCTTCTTCTCTCTCGCTCTCTTGCATTCCTTCCCTTTCCCTCTTCTCTATTGATCCCCCCTTCTCCTCCCTCTATACCTCTCTCTCTCTCTGTCTCTCTTTCCCCCTATTTGTCTTTTTCTCTCTCGCTCCCTCTTTCTCTTTCCTTCTCTCTCCCTCCCTCTCTTTGTCTTTCTCCCCTCCCTCTCCCTGCCCCTCTCTCACCTTCCTTCTCCTACCTCCGTCTGTACCTCTCTGTCTATCTCTCTCTCTGTCTTTCTTTCTCCCTTTCCCCCTCTCTCTCCTCCTCTCTGTCTTTCCCCCTCTCTCTCCCTCCCTCCCTCCCTCCCTCAATACCTCTCTGTCTATCTCTCTCTATCCCTCTTTCCCTCTCTCTCTCTCTCCCTCTCTCCCTCTCCTTCCTCCCTCTATACCTCTTTCTATCTCTGTCTCTGCCCCCACTCTTTCTTTTTCTCTCTCTCCTCACTCTCTCCTCCCTCTCTCTCTTCTCTCTCTCCTCTCTCTCCTCCCTATCTCTCCTCTTTCCTCCCTCCCTCTCATTTCCTCTCTTCTCCCTCTCTCTCCTCTTTCTCTCCTCCCTCTCTGTCCTCTTTCCTCCTTCCCTCTCATTCCTTCTCTCCTCCCTCTCTCTCCTCCCTCTCTCCTCCCTCTCTCTCTCCTCTCTCTCCTCCTCTCACCTCCCTCTCTCTCTCCTCTCTCTTTCCTCCCTCTCTCTCCTCTCTCTCTCTCCCTCTCTCTCGTTCCCTCTCTCCTCCCTCTCTCCTCTCTCTCCTTCCTCTCTTGTTCCCTCTCTCCTCTCTCCTCTCTCTCCTCTCTTGTTCCATAGATAACACCGCCGGGATCGTGGCTCGGCGCTCTGGTTTCCTGCGGCAGATCCAGGAGGAGTACGTGCTCCCCCTGGTGGTGGAGGACAGCGGGTACCCGGCTCTGAGCAGCACCTCCACCCTGACGGTTCGCGTGTGCTCGTGCGGACCACAGGGGGCGCTGCTCACCTGCTCCGCCCAGGCCGTGGTGCTGCCGGTGGGGCTGAGCACCGGGGCGCTCATGGCCATCCTGCTGTGTGTGGTCCTGCTCATGGGTGAGTACTTTAGTGTACTTTACTACTGTGAGAAAGTACTGCGATAAAGTGGAAAAGTACTGTGATGAAAAAGTACTGGATTAAAGTGACAAAGTACTGCAATAAAGAGAAAAAAATACTGCGATAATGTGAAAAAGTACTGCGATGAAAAAGTACTGCAATGAAAAAGTACTGCGATAAACTGAAAAAGTACTGCGATAAACTGAAAAAGTACTACAATGAAAAAGTACTGAGATAAAGTGAAAAAGTACTGCGATAAACTGAAAAAGTACTGCGATAAACTGAAAAAGTACTGCAATGAAAAAGTACTGAGATAAAGTGAAAAAGTACTGCGATAAAGAGAAAAAGTACTGCGATAAATAAAGTTCTGTGATAAAGTAAAAAAGTACTGTAATGAACTAAAACAAAAGTACTGCAACAAACTAAAAAAAAGTACTGCAATAAAGTAAAAAAGTATCACGATGAAATAAAGTACTGCGATAAAGTGAAAAAGTACTGTGATAAACAAAGTACTGTGATAAAGTAAAAACAAAAATACTGCGATAAATTAAAAGAAAATAAATACTGTGATAAACTAATACTTTTGAAAAATGTGAAATACACACATATTCCCACATATACAAACATAAATACAAATACAGTCTGTTTTTCCTCGTCTTGTTGTTGTAGATTCACACTCGGTCACTAGAGGGCAGCAGTCACAAACCACAGCAGACCCACACCTCGGTCTTTTCTGTCAAACCTTCATGACTTTTCTGAACAAACTCTCAAAGTCCTCCCGGTGCTCTTTGTGCGCTCACAACACAAACATTAGAGCCTCACAAATGTAGGTCAGTTCTTTTTATTTGATTCTTTTCCTTTAAACTGATATCCGCCTCCTCAGGTCCTTCATAGAGCCTCTAAAGCCTCGTTCATGTGCTGCACTCACAAGAACGCAGAGTGCTCCTCACTCTGCGGAGGGCTCATGTCCTATTCTCCTGATGTCCTGTTCTCCTGGACTTTATGTCTGTAGTATATATATACGTTATATATATATAAATATGTGTGTGTGTTATGTGGTTTTAGGGGAATCAGACTGCCCTATTTACCTTAGAGCCTGTTTACACCAGAACGCTTACAGGTAAAAACGACAGAATATTTGATCAGAAGTGCCTTTCGTTTAGACGGTGACGATGTTTTGCGGGCTTTAAAACACAAAAAACTGAAACCGCCCTCCAAAATGTAAAACTTGAATATGCTCCGTTGTAGCGTTTTCGTCTACACTGCCCAAGACGCAAAACTCTGGTTAAATCTCCTGACGTTGCGTACGCGTTTACGTCACCATTTCTGGATATTTATATTTCTAAAGTAAATAAATTTGATTAAAATTAAATTAAAAAGGTAACTAAATGAAGTAAATAAATTAATGACAATTCTACGGATGCGCGAGACATAGTGATAATGTATCACAGCACCACCTAGCTGCCTGGCATGCAATCGAATTCCACACACTTTTGCGTCACCGTGTGCACACAGATTTCCTCCCGAAAACGCTCGTCTAAACGCGGAATAAAAAGTGAAGACGCGATGCCACTTTTGCGTCTTCTGTTCAGACCGTCATCATATAAACGTAGCCTTAGTCACACATGAACTATTGATTATGTGACCTTAATAAAGGTTCTCATAAATTCTGTTTACTGAAAAATACTTAATAATGATTGCTCTAAAATACTTCATAATGTTACTGTCAGTTATTACGTTAAGAATTGTAAACTATAACTTTTTTGTATTAGTAGTGTTAATTTAAACACTTATAGGCTGTTTTCTGATCTGTTTTGTTTCCTCATCATCATCCTCATCATCCTCATCATCCTCATCATTCCTATTCAGACGGGATTAGTTTTATGGGGTGACATGAGGTGAAGTTATAATTACCAGGCAATTTAGTCCTGTCTGAACGCGCCATGTCTGTAAATATAACGGAGTATGTCTGTGAAATTTACAGCGAGTTTCACCTTCTGTAAAACGGTCTGAAGGAATTACTATAGGTAATATTAATCCCGTGCGAATGCGACCCTCGGAAAAGATGTATGTAATATTTCGTCACATCCGTTTAAAGAAATAATTTACAGCAATTTTCAAACATGGAGGAGCTTGAAGCGCTTTGTTTTTCCGGCAAGCAAAATGATCTACCGGTACTCTCAAACAAACGCACACATCGACCAATGAAAAAGCCCAAGAGGTATAACTCAGTCGTCAGAGGCATGAAACTTCTGCTTGTTTTAGGTAACGTACGCTCTATTAGTCCTGATTATGGGCAATAATTTGCATAGTTCGCTAATATTTCACATAGGCTAAACATGACTTCTCTATATATCTATCTATCGTGCACGGCGACAAATACGTGACGGCAGAGCGTAAACAAACTCCTCCCATGTCAAATAAATATTATGGACATTTCTTGTCCTGTGTGAATGGGGTCATTTATATTACAGAGGTCCTGTGATAAACTGACATTACTCTACATCCCCCTGTAAAACTAATCCCGTCCGAATAGGGCTTGATATGTGTGTAGAATCCCTCAGTCGTCCATATAGAATCCACAGCAAAAGGAGAAATTCAATTTGTCAATTGGACAAAAGTTTATTTGGTCGAATACGTTTCGCAGTTCATCCAAGCTGCTTCTTCAGTTCTGGTCAGACGCTGGTGGACACTGCCGATATCTGCCTGAAGGGAGGAGCTAACTACAATGAAATTGCTCTGAAACTACCACACCTACTTGTTTAAAGTTTCTGTTAGTTAAGCCTATTCAAACTGTAAACAAGTAGATGTAATAGTTTCAGAGTAATTTCATTGTAGTTAGCTCCTCCCTACAGCTAGTTATAGGCAGTGTCCAGAAGCACTCAAGCCAGAACTGAAGAAGCAGCTTGGATGAGCTGTGAAACGTATTCCACCAAATAAACTTTTGTCCATTTGACAAATTGAATTGTTAAAGTGTTACACTGTATAAAATATTTTTTTAGGTAGCCAGGTTTAACCCTTCAGACGGATGGAGCTGGCACTGACACACCCCAGTTGTTTGGAGGAGTTAAGTTCGTTGAAATACCCTAGGGTGTGAACTGTTTCATGAGTGGGAGTTATTCTGCAAATATTAAGAGAAGAAAATCAGATGAACTGTAGGTTCACTCTTTGGTCATTAAAGCGAGGCTTTCTGGAGCTGAGGGGGATTTAAATGTGATGTGTTAACGATTTATACCCCAGAGAAGTGTAATATCCCGTTTTTAATTAGAAATACTCATTGACAAAATGAAGGAGCGTCTGCGTCTGTTACTGTGGAGAGTTCAGACGGAGTCCAAATCTGACACAACCTCACCTCTGGGGGCAGCGCTGAGCGGAGCAGAGGACCAGTGCTGAGTGTGCAGACGAGGACAGAGGGCAACAGGCAGGAGGAGACGGGAGGAGACAGGAGGACACAGGAGGAGACAGAAGTGAACAGGCGGAGACAGGAGGAGACAGAAGTGACTAGGAGGAGACAGGAGTGAACATGAGACAGGAGGAGACAGGAGGAGACAGGAGTGAACAGGAGGAGACAGGAGGAGGCAGGAGGAGACAGGAGTGAACATGAGACAGGAGGAGACAGGAGGAGACAGGAGCAACCAGGAGGAGACAGGAGTGAACAGGAGGAGATAGGAGTGAACAGGAGGAGACAGGAGGAGACAGGAGCAACCAGGAGGAGACAGGAGAAGATAGGAGACAGGAGGAGACGGGAGCAACCAGGAGGAGACAGGAGTGAACAGGAGGAGATAGGGGTGAATAGGAGGAGACAGGAGCAAACAGGAGGAGACAGGAGGAGACAGGAGTGAACAGGAGGAGATAGGGGTGAATAGGAGGAGACAGGAGACAGGAGGAGACAGGAGTGAACAGGCGGAGACAGAAGGAGACAGAAGTGACTAGGAGGAGACAGGAGTGACTAGGAGGAGACAGGAGTGAACAGGAGGAGACAGGAGGACACGGGAGCGAACAGGAGGAGACAGGAGTGAACAGGAGGAGACAGGAGCAACCAGGAGAAGACAGGAGTGAACAGGAGATAGGAGCGAACAGAAGGAGACAAGAGCGAACAGGAGGAGATAGGAGCGAACAGGAGGAGACAGGAGCAACCAGGAGGAGACAGGAGCAACCAGGAGAAGACAGGAGCAAACGGGAGGAGACAGGATTGAACAGGAGGAGACAGGAGGGACCAGAAGGAGACAGGAGCAGACAGGAGGAGATAGGAGCGAACAGGAGGAGATAGGAGCGAACAGGAGGAGACAGGAGCAAATGGGAGGAGACAGGAGCAAACAGGAGGAGACAGGAGTGAACAAGAGGAGACAAGAGGGACCAGAAGGAGACAGGAGCAGACAGGAGGAGAAAGGAGCGAACAGGAGGAGATAGGAGCGAACAGGAGGAGACAGGAGCAACCAGGAGGAGACAGGAGCAGACAGGAGGAGAAAGGAGCGAACAGGAGGAGATAGGAACGAACAGGAGGAGACAGGAGCAACCAGGAGGAGACAGGAGCAAACAGGAGGAGACAGGAGTGAACAAGAGGAGACAAGAGGGACCAGAAGGAGACAGGAGCAGACAGGAGGAGATAGGAGCGAACAGGAGGAGATAGGAGCGAACAGGAGGAGACAGGAGCAACCAGGAGGAGACAGGAGCAAACAGGAGGAGACAGGAGTGAACAAGAGGAGACAAGAGGGACCAGAAGGAGACAGGAGCAGACAGGAGGAGAAAGGAGCGAACAGGAGGAGTAGGAGCAAATAGGAGGAGACAGGAGGGACCAGAAGGAGACAGGAGCGAACATGAAAAACACGTATAGAAAATTTTAACTGTTTGCTGTGATCCCAAGTTATTCCTCACTTACCTCAAACATGCTAATTATTTACCAGGATTTGTGCTTTTCACAACTCCGAGAGAGCAGAGCGGAGATTTGTCATCGCGATAATGCCAACAGCTTTCTAACGCACTAACACCCACTTCTTAAATAGACTCTAAGCTGCAAAACTTAAAGTTAAACTTAAAGTTTATTGGGCTAAGGTGAGGTCAGATAAAGCAGGAGGAGGTGCACATGTTCAGGAGCAGCTGCAGACGCTCCAGCCCCTGAGCTCACGGTGAAAGTACAAATAACAGGTCTGATGCAACAGAGTAAAGCTTCATGTCAGCCCGACCCATGGAGACGAGTTACTATCCTCTACTCTAGAATTACACTTTTGAACTACGTAAAAGAAGAAAAAGGATTTAAGAGCCCATATTACGCCGTTTTCTAGTCCTAGTCGATGTTTCAGTGTGTTTTTGAGCTTTGGAGATGTAGACAGACTAATAATAAAAAACAAAACACAACCCCAGTGTGTTTTGTGGAGGAAGGAATGGATTAATAAGGAATTAAAACAAATGCTTTATTTTCCGATATGAGATCAAAATGGTCCCACATGGCGGAAACCTTTCTTTTAGCCTGAGGGTGCTCCATAGTTCCTGATGAATTTGATGATGAACCGCAAAGATGGGAGATTCTTTTGGCAGATGCTCTTCCTTATAAACAGTCTGGGGTGTCAGTGTCAGTTCAACACAGGTCCTGTATCAGTCCTGTATCGGCCACATGACTTAAATAAACCGATGCGCACACAGTCATGGGGTTTTGCTCTTTGAGATCGACGCATGCGCTGATGTATCGGTGTTGTTGGACCCGTCACTAGTGCTCACAGATACATGTCTCCTGGTGCTCAGATTGTTGTCAGATCTCTGTCAGAAACATGAAGATCAGATCTGCAGTCTCACAGCAGGATGTGACACACTGAGATGATAAGAAACTCCAACAAGCACAGAGCTTTAGATTCTTTATACCTGTCCAATGTGGTGAAAAAATGTCCATTGAGAGTGTGGACTTAATACTATTCACAAGCAAGGGCCCATATTACGCTATCCTCATCACAAACAGGGTTGTGTTTTGTTACATTCACACATGTTTAACACACAAACCTGCATATTTAGGCTGAGTTCTCAAGCTTAAACAACTCCATACACCTTCACTAGAATCATTTGGATAATTTCAGCCCTGGAAATAGCAAATCTCTACTGAACTGAAGGTAACGCTGTTAATTTAACTACCACTACATGACGTCACAAGGTGGAACAGAGCATAGGGATGTACACAGACTGTAAAGGGTTACTCAAACAACTCCTGCTCTGTGTTCCCGATGTTTTGTATGCACACACTCACCGGTATTGGGTACCGGTATCATTACAAAAAAAAACACACACAAAAGAAAACCTGGTATTCGGTATAAAGCAGTATACCACCCAGCCCTACTTGTATCACTAGTTATTGTTGCAATGGTTGAAAAGGAGATTGAGTGGCTGGCACTCTCCTCACAACTTTGGGTTTGGACCGCCTATGAGTTTCCTAGTGTCTCCAACCACTAGGGATGGGAATTGATAAGATTTTTACGATTCCAATTCCATTATCGATACTGCTTAATGATTCAATTATTTATCAATTCTCTTATCGATTCTAATTTGGGGAAAAAAGGAGAACAAACTGTGATTAGCACCAAGATTAGCACTAGTCCTGTCCTGGTCTAGTCCTGGTCTAGTCCTGGTCTAGTCCTGGTCTAGTCCTGTTTTAGTCCTGGTTTAATCCCGGTTTAGTGCACAGGCTAATGTTGACACAAGCCGCTGCTTTCACCTAATATCTCCATTTGATGCAGAAATAATGTGATAATAATATGACTCACCCCGTGTCGCTCTGTTGTCGGATAATTCTCCATGTATATTCGTGTAGGCGCTTATATCCCGGACTTTCTGCTACTAAGTATCCGACCGCACTTTGTACACGAGCTCCGGAGAAACAGACCTGTCCCGAACCTGTCCCGAACCAAGTGTCCAAGTGGAATTTAAAAGTCCATTTTCATGTCCTTTAGTGTCTTGCAGTGCCGCTTACATATGCACAAGCTCTTCACAGCTGATACACGAACAGGGGAAACCCCTTCGGCGGTTCTCGCAACAGGATTGGCTGGCGTGTGAGCGTGAGAAAATATGTTGATTTATACACGCCCTGTTTCTTTCCGAAAAACAAGCTCTTCTTGTTTTTCTCGTCATGTGAAAATAGTATATAAACTCTGTATCAGTGAAGCGTCGAAGCACATATCAATCCCACCACTTTTGTGCATAATTCGTGCTGGCTGGAATCATTAAGAGAATCGTTAGATAAACTGCTAATCGATTCCGTGGAATTGAAACACACGAAATCGGTTCTCAACAGGAACCGGTTTTCGATTTCCATCCCTACCGACCAGTACTATGACCGTGACTTTTGGATGGGGCCGATTTAAATTTTAAACTCACGCTAGACTCACGACATTAAAAGCGGTCACTAAATTGTGTAACTCATAGTTGTGTTCTGTTTTGCAGTGATGTCCGGTCTGTACATGGGTCAGCGGCGGCACAAACAGAAGGAGGCGCTCATGACGTCTAAAGAGGACATCCGAGACAACGTCATCCACTACGACGACGAGGGCGGGGGCGAGCAGGACACGCACGCCTACGACATGGGCACGCTACGCACCAGCCAATCACAGCGCACCAGCATCCAGAGCTCCGCCTCCACCTCCCGCAAGGACCGCCCCTGCTACGGCGAGGGTGTCCTGCTGCACCTGTCCTCCAACGAAATCATCCGCTCGCCCGATATCCACCGCCAGGCCGCCAACGCCATCTTAGCAGCTGGTAAAAGCGCAACTCTTCGGAGAGGAAAAGCCGCTGCCGGGGACGAGACGGAGATGATCAGGAGTTTTATCGAGCAGAGACTGGGAGAGGGGCATCACGCGGCGCCGGCATATGATTCGCTGGCGACCTACGCGTATGAGGGAGAGGGATCAGAGGCGGGGTCGTTGAGTTCGATTGAGGAATCATGGGGAATGGAGGACATGGGTGATTTTAGCTCGCTAGGAGACTGGGGACAACCGTTCAAGACACTCGCCAGCTTAATGGACACACAGCCGCCTGCTCCGACAGACAGCTGAGAGGAACCAAGCGCTGGGACGATTTTTGGGATAGTTTACTTTTGTACAAACTTTGGAAATGTTACAGAGAATATTGTTCTTTTGCAAGGCTTAATGTAGCGGTGTATGGTCACATGTCCTTGATAAAACATGCAGAGATACACCAGCACGAGTGTGTGTGAAGGAAAACTGAACAGACACATGTAAGGCAAAGGTAAAAACACTTTCAAATTAAGAAACCAATGAATTAAAGGTGCGTTGTGCAACTTTTTCTGATGGAGGGTCCGTCATCCGGAAAAAGGTGGCTTGCCCTCTCTGGTTGGGTGCAGAGTCCTTGCCTCAAGTGGAGGAGTTCAAGTATATCGGGGTCTTGTTCACGAGTGAGGGGAGGATGGAGCGTGAGATTGACACGCGGATTGGTGCAGCATTGGCAGTGATGTGGTTGTTGTACCGGACCATTGTGGTGAAGAGGGAGCTGAGCCAAAAGGCAAAGCTCTCAATTTACCATCAATGTACATTCCTCCCCTCACCTATGGTCATGAGGTCTGGATAATGACCGAAAGGACAAGATCACGGATACAAGCGGCTGAAATGAGTTTCCTCCGCAGAGTGGCTGGGTACTCCCTTAGAGATAGGGTGAGGAGCTCAGTCACACGGGAGGGGCTCGGAGCAGAGCCGCTGCTCCTCCACGTCGAGAGGAGCAGCTGAGGTGGCTCGGGCATCTGTTCTGGATGCCTCCTGGACGCCTCCCTCAGGAGGTGTTCCAGGCATGTCCCACTGGGAGGAGGCCCCCGGGAAGACCCAGGACACGCTGGAGGGACTCTCGGCTGGCCTGGGAACGCCTTGGGACCCCCCTGGAGGAGCTGGAGGAAGTGTCCGGGGTGAAGGAAGTCTGGGCGTCCCTGCTTAGACTGTTTCCTCCGTGACTCGGCTCTGGATAAGCGGAAGAAAATGGCTGGATGGATGGATGGATGGTCCGTCATCTGTTAGTGATGTTCTTACTTTGCCTGGGATGTTCCACAGTACGACATTAAACATTTATTCAGTTACAGTTTTTTTTGTTTTTTTTCTCAAAACTACCACATAAACGTACATTATTACTAAGAGTGGACCCACATCTCCACAGATCTGACCCGTAACTTGGCCTGGCGACGTGACCTGCTTGTCTCCATGGAGATATTGTAGAACATTCCATGAAAAAACGGTAACATCTACATCGAGTCAAGCAGGTGGCAGACCCTCAACCAAAAAAGTGACATAACGCACCTTTAAGGAACACATTAAGGGAAAATTAAGGAAAATTAACTGACAAAAACCACTGAAATGGAAAATCGAGTAGCCAATCACAGGAAAAATACTTTCATGTTTCATGTGACATCCTTTTCAAAACTATATTGTGAAAAATGTGGAAGTATACTTTATTGCCCCCCTTGTGAAATGTGTCCTCTGCATTTGACCCATTTGAATGCCGCTGGGGCCGTCTGACAGGAGCAGAGGAACCATCTCCAGATCTCCAGATTAGGGTGGTCTTTATCCAATGGAAAAGTGATAAAAGTTAAAATGTTCTCTTTCTGAGCCTCTAGATATTTAGCATTTTGCAAAGTTTCACAAAAATCCATGCATCTTTAATTTTTTAAATTTTGGGCAAGTAAGCAATTTACATTAGTGCAATCATAACAGAAATAATAAAACTGTACGCCATGATTCAGCTCATCCACAAAACATTAAATCTTTACATGCAACTCTGCAGCCTAAATATTCACGAGGTTTGCTCACAGCTGATTGGTGGAAAAAGAAAACAAAAGAGCGCTAATTGTCATGTGAATGGCCAGTAGCACCAATATGGTAATTATGGTAATTTACACACGCCCCGATTCTTTCCGAAAAACTCAAATTTCAAAGACAAAATGTTTGTTTTTAAAGCAACCAATGCTCTTATCTGAAACATGGAGTGCCTCCTTCATGATCTCAACTAGCACATTCTGCAAAAAAACTAAAATCACAAATTTAAAATAAATAAATAAGAGCTTCTAAAGTGATTTTCTCGTGTTCGCCCATCCTGAGTTGTAGTGGCTTCAGCCGTGGCGGGTCACAAATCACGTTAGAAGCATTTATTTTTTTTTATTTTTTTTTTCCAAAATGAGTGATTTTCGGGTTGTTGTTTTTTTTGCCAAACAATGACTGATATAATCAAACACTTTGAGGAGAATGGGGCAACACCACGGTTAAGGAAGTCAGTGATGATCTGCAGGGGGAGGGCTTATGAGCACCCCCCAGGGCTACAGTGAGACAAATCTTCAAGAGGCCTTTTTGTTTGGTGTTTTCAGACGTCCTTTCAAATGACCACAAATTCTTCAAATGTTCTCAGATTTCCATGTGTAAAGCATCATTGGAAAGCTTAAAATCTACACTTCCAGAATCTGTGAATAACTCAAAATGCCTCTGGGATGACTTGTGACTGATTTTGCCATGGTCGGACACAAATACTAAGGTATTTTTCATAAAACTTTAAAGTTATCTCCTCAATTTGAGCATTTTGGGAAGGTCAGACCATATGATTTTAAAAGTTCATAAATAAGGACCACCCTACTCCACATTTTTCTTGAAGCTGGAATCGCACCACCAGCCTGTGGGTCTGTGGATCTGTACATGCTACCAGGACGACCTTAGCTGGAGGGGTAAATATGAATTAAATCAGAATCTGTATCTGGCTGTAATGACGCTGAAGGATTTAAAAAGAGTGTGAAAACTTAATCCTCAGATGACTTTTTTCTATATCAAAGGGCTCACATTTGAATTTGTGCTTCACAAGCTTTTTGGCCCGGAAAGTGAATATTCAAGCAGGATTCAAGGACGCCAAAATCAAGTTCCTTACTTTTTCACATTCGCCCACTGCTCCTCACAGTTTTTAAGTGAATTTGACAGCTTATCTTATTTTTCTTCCAAATATTACTTCATTTGGTGGGATAGTACGTTGGCTAAATGTCATAGTTTTACAATAGTCATGTGGCTATTTCTGAAGAAAACTTTAGAATTACAGAAAGTAGCTGATTTCTTAAAAAAAAAAAAAAATCCCAGTCATCAACACAAAATTCTATACACAATACAAGGACAATCTTGCACAAGAAACACTAAAGCTACGTTCAGACTGCAGCCTGAAGTGACCCAAATCTGATTTTTTTCGCCCCTATGCGACCTGTATCTGATCTTTTAATGACGGTCTGACCGGCACAGATCCGATTTTTTCAAATGCGACCCAGGCCACTTGGATATGTGGTCCTAAAACTAATACATATCCGTTCTGTTGGCATGCGACTTCAGTCTGAACGATCAGGTCACATTCATCCGACCTACACGTCCTCAACAAGCGACAAACGTCACTATTCGCCACTGAATTAGGTGGAAACTGAACAGAACTGAACCGTATTTTAGGAGATAAGCCCAGCGTTGAGCCGATAGACTTGCTGGATAGCTGTTACTGAAGAGGAACCGACAAAACGCCATGGCCAAAAACCTTGTCCTTCACCTTCTCAGTCTCCTCCCTGAAACAAATAATTTGTACATGTTCTGGCTCTGGTACGACAGCAACTTTAAAATCTCCAGGCACTCATTGCTCATGTCCATGTTTAGGCGAATTCCGCAAACACTGAGCACGTTTGCTGCATGTGACGTTGAGGCGCATGAGGGACACTTTTCGGGTGTTTAAAGTTCACAATGGAGATCACATACAATTCGCATTTAATTGGAAATGTGAACAACCTCGCAAAAAAATCGTATTTCACAAAAAAAATCCGAATTGAGCTTTAAGCCCTACAGTCTGAACGTAGCCTAAGTTTCTGACAGTTTAAACATTATAATTACAAAATAAAGGTGTAGTCACATAATGATTGTGTACATTAGATCAAATATAGTACTGTATGTTCAAACAGGAAGTAACATTATTGGCAAAATGGTCAAACTAATAAAGCCAGAGGGGTAGGGTAGTCTAACGTGAATGGGTCAAATGCAGGGGGAAAAAAACAAAAAACAAAACACAATACATGGATTTCAGAGTGATGGAATTGTCATAGCAACTAACGATTCAAAACAAAATATTGAATGGGAAAAGTATATCCCCTATCAATGGGCTTCAGCATCGTGTCATATGTAACATTTTTAGGACTTTTTCTATTCAAATTGTTTTAAATTGTTAATCACTGTGGCAACTGATTTAATTTATTTATAATTCTGATCCTGAAACCCGTGAGTACCTCCATGAGCGGTGACCATACACAGTTACATGGAGCAGTAGGGCGAGTATATTTTTGTAGGCTGTGGTGGTTAGGGAGAGGACTTTTAGATCTGTGGCACATGGAAAGTAACGCTGTCAGCTCCTCAAAGTGCCTGAGGTTCTACACGTTTACACATTTTCATGGAATTTAATAAAAAAATACCACTAAAAGATCTTCATTTGCATCAGTTCTTTCATAATGCTCTTGGGTTAGGAAAAGGAGCCTGCATGGCACCACCAATTCATGCTCGGCAATGTGGGTGAGGTGCCTTGCCTAAGGACATGACAACAGTTTTCACTTAATGGTCTTGGGCCTTCTTATCTTTCAGAACTGCTTTTTCTTTACGAACCTTCACAGGCCCTGTGCTCCTCCGGCAGCAGGCTCCTGGTCATTCCCAACGTCAGGACACACACTCACGGAGAGGCGTCTTTTCAGTACTACGGCCCTCGTCTATGGAACTGTCGGAGGAGCCCAGGGCTGCAGAGAACGTTCATGTTTTTAAGAGTGGGCTCAAGACTCACCTGTTTAGATTGGCCTTTGATTGAATTTGTTTGTCTGTTTGTTCTTTCGTTTGTTTGTTCGTTTTTGTTTTTTGGTTTTTTTTATTTTTATTGGTGGCATGGTGGCTGAGTGGCTAGCACTCATGCTTCACAGCAAGAAGGTTCGGGTCACCTGGGCCTTTCTGTGTGGAGTTTGCATGTTCTCCCCGCGTCTGGGTGGGTTTCCTCCCCCACCAACCCAAAACATGCGCCATAGGTAAGATCCTCCAGCTGTGGTCCTGACCAAAGCCCGGGTCAAATGCAGAAACCAATTTCTGCTGTGTGAGATCAATAAAAAGTCAATCTTCTAATCCTTAATCACTGTAAGGTGCTTTGTGTTACAGTTTTTGTATGAAAAGCGCTTTATAAATAATGTTTGATTGATTGATTGATTGATTGAACAGTTTTTACCACTGCTGCCCCACTGTTGCACCTGATATTCCCTCGTACAAGTACTAACCAGGCCCAGCCCTGGTTAGCTTATGAGATCTGACAAGATCATGACGTCCTGTGGCGCATCAGTACAGGCATGATGTAGGTGGAGGACCGTAACTTCTCATGAACATTGGTAGGAGCAAATCTGGGGAGTGGATATGTATAATATCTACCACAGATTTTTTGTAAAATGTCCAATAGTGCTTCGTGTATTAATGCAGTGACGTTTACAAACTCACTTCTGTCTACAGGCTACAGCTCATCCATGTTCTAACTCTCTCTCTCACTCCCTCTGACTCTCTCTCTTTTCCGTGACAGCACACTGATAACTTTTCTTTCCATATTTTTGTAATTACCTGAATACTGTTCCATGGCGCATGCTCCGCTGCAACAGCACGACCTGAGCTCTGTTTGACTCATTTGTAAATTGAACCACCTAGGCAGGGCGATGATAACTGCCCTACTTTTAATGACTTGGTTGATTTACGGAAGCATCGTGCATCTGACAGACGGCGGCAACAGGTTACTCGCCTACAGCCGCGATGAGCTTCTGCTCCATCGGTCTCATAGGATTCCCCACACCCAACCTTGCAGATCTCAATGACAGGGCTATTGGACGCATTGCACTTTCAACAGAACAAGACCCCACTCACCCACTACAGGAACACCTCACCCCTCTGCCCTCAGGACGGAGGTACAGGACCTTCAGGTGCAGGAGGGCCCGCTTTGGCAGAAGCCTGATCCCTTCAGCTGTCACATTTTTGAACAACAGGCCCCGCTGAGTGTGCTGTAACGCTTATTATAATGTGTTTGTTGTGTTGTTGCTGTGTGTGTCAAACAGGCTCTGTGTGGGTGAAAATTAATTTCCCCTTGGGGACAATAAAGTCTAAAGTCTGAAAGTTTGAAAGTCTGACAGTCTGAAAGTCTGAAAGTCTGAAAGTCTACCAGCGCCCTAAAGGGGATTGGTGTTCTGGATGGATTCTTCGTAGAACCACAGGATGTGCAATATGTCCTTGTAGATATGCGCCCAGGCCAGTTCTGTTCTTCTATAGTAGAAGAAAACACGGACGTAATGTAAAGGAAGTATCACCGTGATCTGCTCCTTTATTATAATCTGGATTTGTTTTGGATAACATGGTTTAGCTTAAGATTTCCACTCACACAGACCACTAGATATCTTTGCCAACTTTTAACTGACAGGCTCAGGTCACAGTGCCCAAGTGCTGTTCTAGATTAGCTGTAACAACTCATCATGATCATTCAGGTCACAGAATAAGCGTAATCTTTTAGACAGTGTGATTCAAAGTGAATGAAGGAGATCTCTCCAAATAAAAGTTCTTTAAAGTTGTTTACACAGACCTGGACATGTTTGGAGGCCCTCTGCACCTTCTGCCTAATAAAAGAAGGAGATCTCTGTTGACTCAAGGGGCCAGTTTCAATATCAAATATCGCTGCAGATAAAACAACTGTATTGACGAGAGGGGCCTGCTGTTTGTTTCCTTATTGATGAGTTTTTTATAGTTATGGACAGTTCCTTTGTGAATCTCTGTGAAAAGAGAGGAGCCAAGATCCTGCTGCCAACATCACTCCCGAGTGTTTTCTGGAATGCAAATTATCCCATTTGTTGAACAAGCCAAGTGTTTTTGGCATTTGTAAAAGTGCCTGTAGACAGACGACACATACAGCTTTTCTCATTCTCAGTATGTGGACTGACGTCGGAAGCAACATGTTAAACTACTCAAACGTGTGGATGTCCTCTAAAATCTCTTCAGGCATGGAAACATGGTAGAAAGCTGAAAAAAAATCTGTTTTGCATAATACCCCTCTTTAAACCAACTGGATTTCAGGATTGAAACTGGGAACGCAAATGACTCAAGTGAGGCTCATTTGAAGTGATAGAGTGATAAGAACAGGTCCCATGCTCTGTTCTGAGCAATCTGAAGCTTTTAAACATGCTTCTGTGCAGCATTACAACACACCACCGGACAGTCATGTAAATGAGAGAAAAAAAAAAACTTTCAACAACTCAGACTTTCAGAACAGGTGGACAATAAACCAAGCATTTTTTATGGTAACATGATAGAAATTCCAGGTGGCATTTTCCCCCTAAATATAACTGTGGCCTGCACTGGCTGTGCCGGCGCGTACGCACTAGTTCACTCCCCCGTTTACCCCACTATTTCATCTATCCAAGCCGTATGTGCTATTAACGCCTTTTCCCCCTCTCACCTCTGTTACTGTTGCGACAAGGATGCAGACCAAATGGGCCAAATTAGTCGATGCGTCGACACTTGTCGAGCTCAGCAAGTGATGCCTGTATCGAGCTGTATCGGTGTGTGCATCGCTTTACGAAAAGTCACGTAACAGATACATCGACTGTATCATTCAGTGATACTCGTGTCGCGAGCTCTGACGAGCTCGTGTAGAGCAAAGCATGCGGGGCTCAGATCTGAAGCAATGTCGTTCATCACAGAACCACAGAGAAACAGAAGACAAGCCTCTTCTGTGCGGCTCATTTTAATCAGTCCCAAGTGGAGCTCACTGCAGATTTACTAAAAGAACTACATTATGTATGATTGCGTATGATTTTCACAACCATTCACCTCTTCATGTGTCACGTATTTGCCTACTTTATTGTACAATAGGCTGTGATTTGCTTTAATGGGACTGCATCACGTTCTTGGTCAGTCCTTTCATTCGTTCGGTATCAGAGCATCTACGAGAAAGTGTCCCTGCGCTGTGTCAGTGCTTCTGCATAGGAAGTAGTTTATCTTTTTTAAACACCAGATGGCGCTATAGAACACACCAAAACAGTGTCAGCACAGTGTTGGAAATGTGTTACACACACCTTGAGGCGTCATGTACCTGTCACTAGACACTTGAGCGCATTAGAATAGTTTACTTCATACATGCAGCTCTTACCTGTTTGCTGACGTCCTCTCTCTCCTCCGACGCTGCTCAGACTGAGAAACCGAGCCACTATTTCCCCACTATTTCCTGGTAGTCGAAATAGGCGCTGTTCCCGTCGTGGTGCATGTGTTGCGCAATATGTATCCAAATTTTGACGCATTATGAAGCCCTTATTTTTGTAATTTAATGTACATTATTACTGTTTGGCAAATGAGAATATACAATGTAGGTTTATTATGAAATTATTTATTCCTACAATTTCTATATGTTGCTCAATGGGAGGAGCACGTGGGGTATAAAGCGGAGCCGTGTCTGTCAGAACGTTACAGAGTAATGTTGGTGTGCTGTGTGAAGTTGGACTTAAAGGGGACCTGAGTTAAAGTTGAACTCGACCCATTTTTCTTTTGCTGTAACTACGTATTGGACATTTTTACATTTTGGTCACTGTAAATATTTTTGCACTGTTGTGGGATCTTTTGGCACTTTGGACAGTGGCACAATAAATCCACCTGCACTTGGAAATTCGATCTTGCCTGAGTTTTTAACAGAGCGACACCGCACATGGTCACATGGTAATACCCTAGAGAGGTGAAGTGGTGAAGGAGGGGTGATGTCGTGAAGAGGGATTGACGTGGTGGTGATGCTGTAGAGGGTTTGTGGATGTGGTGGATAGTTTGTGGAGGGTTTGTGGGTGTGGTGGAGGGTTTGTGGATGTGGTGGAGAATTTGTGGATGTAGTGGAGGGTTTGTGGATGTGGTGGAGAATTTGTGGATGTAGTGGAGGGTTTGTGGATGTGGTTGAGGGTTTGTGGATGTGGTTGAGGGTTTGTGGAGGGTTTGTGGATGTGGTGGAGGATTTGTGGATGTATTGGAGGGTCTGTGGATGTGATAGAGGGTTTGTGGATGTGGTGGAGGGTTTGTGGATGTGGTGGAGGGTTTGTGGATGTGGTTGAGGATTTGTGGATGTGGTGGAGGGTTTGTGGATATGGTTGAGGATTTGTGGATGTGGTGGAGGGTTTGTGGATGTAGTGGTGAGTTTGTGGATGTGGTGGAGGGTTTGTCGATGTGGTGGAGGATTTGTGGATGTGGTGGAGGATTTGTGGATGTGGTGGAGGATTTGTGGATGTGGTGGAGGGTTTGTGGATGTGGTGGAGGATTTGTGGATGTAGTGGAGGGATTGTGGATGTAGTGGAGGGTTTGTGGATGTGGTGGAGGATTTGTCGATGTGGTGGAGGGTTTGTGGATGCAGTGAAGGGTTTTTGGATGTGGTGGAGGATTTGTGGATGTAGTGGAGGGTTTGTGGATGTGGTGGCGGGTTTGTGGATGTGGTGGAGGGTTTTTGGATGTGGTGGAGCATTTGTGGAAGAAGTGGAGGGTTTGTGGATGTAGTGGAGGGTTTTTGGTTGTGGTGGAGGATTTGGCGATGTGGTGGCGGGTTTGTGGAGGGTTTGTGGATGTGATGGAGGGTTTGTGGATGCGGTGGTGGGTTTGTGGATGTGGTGGTGGGTTTGTGGATGCGGTGGTGGGTTTGTGGATGCGGTGGTGGGTTTGTGGATGCAGTGAAGGGTTTTTGGATGTGGTGGAGGATTTGTGGATGTAGTGGAGGGTTTGTGGATGTAGTGGAGGGTTTGTGGATGTGGTGGAGGATTTGTCGATGTGGTGGAGGGTTTGTGGAGGGTTTGTGGATGTGATGGAGGGTTTGTGGATGCGGTGGTGGGTTTGTGGATGTGGTGGTGGGTTTGTGGATGTGGTGGTGGATTTGCGGATGTGGTGGAGGGTTTGTGGAGGGTTTGTGGATGTGGTGGAGGGTTTGTGGATGCGGTGGAGGGTTTGTGGATGTAGTGGAGGGTTTGTGGATGCGGTGGTGGGTTTGCGGATGCAGTAAAGGGTTTGTGGATGTGGTGGAGGATTTGTGGATTTGGTAGAGGGTTTGTGGATGTGATGGAGGGTTTGTGGATGTAGTGAAGGGTTTGTCGATGTGGTGGAGGGTTTGTGGATGTGGTGGAGGGTTTGTGGATGTGATGGTGGGTTTGTGGATGCGGTGGTGGCTTTGTGGATGCAGTGGTGGGTTTGTGAATGCGGTGGTGGGTTTGTGGATGCAGTGAAGGCTTTGTGGATGTGGTGGAGGATTTGTGGATGTGGTAGAGGGTTTGTGGATGTGGTGGAGGGTTTGTGGATGTGGTGGAGGGTTTGTCGATGTGGTGGAGGATTTGTGGATGTGGTGGAGGGTTTGTGGAGGGTTTGTGGATGTGATGGAGGGTTTGTGGATGCGGTGGTGGGTTTGTGGATGCGGTGGTGGGTTTGTGGATGCGGTGGAGGGTTTGTGGATGCGGTGGTGGGTTTGTGGATGCGGTGGTGGGTTTGTGGATGCGGTGGTGGGTTTGCGGATGCAGTGAAGGCTTTGTGGATGTGGTGGAGGATTTGTGGATGTGGTAGAGGGTTTGTGGATGTGGTGGAGGGTTTGTGGAGGGTTTGTGGATGTGGTGGAGGGTTTGTGGATGCGGTGGTGGGTTTGTGGATGCGGTGGTGGGTTTGTGGATGCGGTGGTGGGTTTGCGGATGCAGTGAAGGCTTTGTGGATGTGGTGGAGGATTTGTGGATGTGGTAGAGGGTTTGTGGATGTGGTGGAGGGTTTGTGGATGTGGTGGAGGGTTTGTCGATGTGGTGGAGGGTTTGTTGATGTGGTGGAGGGTTTGTGGAGACAAACAGCTGTGAGGAAGAGGAGGAGGAAGAACACTGGGGTTAGACGCTTCTATGGGACTGATGTTTGATTATGTCTAACCTTACGGAGGAAGACTTCTCGATATTTGTAAGTTCACAAACTCATGAGAATCCATCCTGGTTGGCTCCTGCTGGCGCCATAGTGCCTGGTGGAGCAGATACTGGACCAATAACAGGGCAGCACTGAAGTTTGGGTGGAGCCAAAGGTAAAGCACCCAGGAAAAGCAAAAGCACAAGTGGCCGAGATGTTTGTGGATGCAACAAAAATTACATTTTTCGACTGGTTCCACTGTTGTGACACTTTGACCACCAGCTTGCTGTATCTGGTAGGAGTCAGGTTAATATAAAGCCACTCCCCTGTATTTATTTGTCAATTATTTTAAAATTTAAAAATGACAGGTCATACATAGGGTTCAAAAATGTCCAATTTTCAATCCATCTTTCATAAAAAAGACTTTATTTGTGGCTTTAAATGAACATACAATATAACAACAATATAACAACAACAATATAATGTAGCAGCAGTGTACAGGCAGCAGTACAGCCTGTACACTGCTGCTACATTATATTCTCCCCATCTTCAGGAACTTCATTGCCTCTTCATCTCCTTGGGTTTGTCTTTACCTCTGACCATCTCTGTGCATGTGTAAAACAGAGATAAGTTTCTGCTGATCTCAGCCTTTGCCTGTGTGATCAATGACAAGGGTCGGAGGTACAAGGGCACACTTTTCACCAAGCAATCGAAATGTTTGGCCTCTTCTCGGTGGAGTACCACACAGTCGGTGCGATTGGCCTCTTGTCGGTGGAGTAGCAGGTGTTTGGTGCAGCTGGCTCGTTCCCGGTGGAGCTGCCTGGGTAATGTTTTGGCGGCGGGCAGGTGAATGAGAGTAGTGCGCCTCCCGGGGAGAAAATGACCTACTTGTGAAGCAGGTAAATGGGCTCAGACAGAAGGATCCATCAAACCTTGGTAATGGTATAAGGACAATAATAGCAGTTCTTAGAAAGACGGAGCTGCTGCTGATGGAGTCAGATGGGAAAAAGGAACAGAGAAAATATATAGTGCATTTAGTGAATGGGCTCAAATACAAATATTAAATAAAGCTGTATGTTTATCCACTAGATGTAAAATTATTTTTACTCCCATGTTCCTAGATGAGATAGAAATGTGTAAATCAAACAGAGCTTTTACTGATAACAACTGTAATGCTGATTTATTCTTAATAACGCAGAACATGATGGACAAGCTGATTATGCTGTAATTTGGTGTTCGGTTCTCAAGATGATTATCGAGTCAGAAAGCAGAATGAGTCTCACGTCAGTCTCTCATTTTGTTGCCAATTTCAATGCAATGCAAATCCAGTTGGTTTAAAGCTCAAAATGCTACGATCCACCTTGTGATGTCATGAAGTAGTTTTCATTTTCATCCATTTCATTTATTTATTCATTTCGAGCATGTCAACACAAGGAAATAAATACATGTAACCAATATACAGTCAAATACATGCTCGAAAAGGAGCGGGAAGAAGAAAACTTATTGAATCCCACCCCTGTCTTCCAAAACATAACTTAAATGATTAAGTTTTTTTAGTTTCCTTGTCAGTTCAGTTGAAAAACACAAAAACAAAACAAAGGCAATTTTCTTGTAGGGAAAAAAATTCAAAAATCAAGTTAACAGCTACCTTTTACCTTCTGTGCAGTAGACTGGTCATTTCAGGACTGAAATGATCCAAATGATTCTAGTGAATGTATGGACATCACAAGGTGGAACAGAGTCTTTTCGGTTTGAGAGAAGAACTCTCAAGCCAAAATATAAAAATGCAGGGTTTGTGTGTTAAACATGTGTGAATGAAACAAAACACAACTCCAGGTCTGTTTGTGACAAAGAAACATTATAGCATGGATCAGAAAATAGCATAATATGGGCCCTTTAAATATAAAGGGCTGCTGCGAGACAACATTGACCACTCACTTATTAAACTTTGAAAATGCTTTGTCATCAAGATATCCAGACCAAGCAAACTGCTGATTCTTTGGCTCCACAGCTTCACAGTCATTTCTTGCTAATTACTAAACATTTCCTCCACCCATTTGGCTAGAAACCAATGTACCGTCTCTGCTCCTGTACCGGGGCCTTGTTTACGTGATTGACTCTACAGTTCAGGCGACGGCGCCTGCACGGTAAGCACAATATTTTCTGCAAATGAAAATTGAATGAACAAAATGTAATATGTTTATTTGGCCTGCCGTATTGACAACTTCACGTTTTTTGCTCTTGGCTAGACTCCCGGAATAAACCAAGATGTTTTTTGTTTTTTTTATATTTATCAGCACACTTCATCTACTCTTCGATTACCCACCTAGCTAACGCGGTGCCGCCAGGAAATGGATTTTTCTATTTTCTGTATTAATCAAATTTCCAATTAGACGTCTTTCTAGCATTGTGCCTTTTGTGTGATGGAAAGTGCTTTAGCTTAGGAATCAAAATTAAGGAGGGGGTACTGTGCAAAATCAATTTTATTTTATTTTTATTTTTTTTAGCTTTCTGCCATGTTACAACGTTGTTCTCTCATCAAAAACATGTCTGAAGAGGTGTTAGATGTCATCCATGCATGTCTGAGTAATTTAGCGATCTCACCCGGCCATATTCAAATCCTCCTCATGGTTAGCTGTAAGATTTATACAAGAAATATACACAAACATGACAAAAAACTGTACACAGCAACTTGACAAACCTGATGTGCAGTAGTGTCATTGGTGGGATGCACGCTGATTGTGTTGTGATAACGCTCTGAAGGGGGAGTGCTTTAGCGCAGAGAGCAAACGAGGGGAGACGCAATGAAAGTTAAATTTGTTAACCTTAAAACATGTTAATATGTGATTTTTAGTATTATTGCATTTTCAAAACTTAAAAGTTCCTAAAATATGCATATTCACTTGTATGTTTCATCCCCACATTTGAGTAATCCTTCATTATTAGTCTGTCTACATCTTGTTGCGTAGTGCGTGTTCTATCAGGGGATGACCAAGGTTCAAATTTACCAAAAGTTTATTCCCGTAACAAAAAGTCTAATACAGAGCTCTGGGTCAAAATTTTGCCCTGGTACTAACGACTACGTCAGACTTATCCAGGTGCGTAAAAGAAGTGTCTCCCTTCCCTCTCAGACCCAGATAGAGTGTACTCGAGTTGAGGGGGGATGGGGTAGTCAAAATCATCCCTCTTCTAAAACGGGCATCTCTTCTTGCATCCCTTGTGGCATTTTATCAATCAGGCATGAAAATCCCTCACCTTTTGGCAAAATTCGCTGTTTTGAAGTAAAAAATAGCCAATGCCAAGAGCCAATCATAGGCCGAACTGCGCTCCAGCTTCCAATCATGTTGCAGCTTAATTACTCTCCGATCGCGCTCCCGCCAATCATGACGAGTAACGCTGTTGTGTTTGCGCCTGTTCGCCTATCAGCTGTGAGCGAGCCGCGTGAATACTTACGCGGCATTTCCAGAAAAGGAGTATCCTTAACTTGCTATGTTAATGCTATGTAAGAAGGAACTCTCTCCTCGGGACACGGGATATGTTAGGGATTTGTCCGTTTCTCTGGAGCTCCGGATAATTAAAGACCGTGGATATACGCGACACGTGCGTACACGTGGATACGCGAAAAATTGATCAACACGGCAAACGGTTACAACGGAGTGACTGCGTTCTTATGGGGTGAGTCATATTATCAGATTATTTCTGCATCAAAGGGACAGATTAGCTGACAGCAGGGCCTTATGTCAGCGTGTGTGTACAGGACTAAACAAGGACTAAACCAGGTCTAAACCAGGACTAAACCAGGACTAAACCAGGTCTAAACCAAGACTAAACCAGGTCTAAACCAGGTCTAAACCAGGACTAAATCAGGTCTAAACCAAGACTAAACCAGGTCTAAACCAGGTCTAAACCAGGACTAAACTAGGTCTAAACCAGGACTAAACCAGGTCTAAACCAGGTCTAAACCAGGACTAAACCAGGTCTAAACCTTTCTGTTCCACAAGCAGATCTTTAACGGGGAATTTCTCAGATTGTTGCCTTCAGAATGTGCTGCTTTCACCAGGGAGGTTGTTTCTTTCTGATAAATAGTATTGTCATGTGGAGGCCATGCAACTGAGAATGCAAGCTATGAATCAGATGGGATTTAGGATTTGCCATGTCTAGCAAGTCACCCTAAAATGGACTAGAATGCAGGAAATTGCATCTAAGAAATACACATTTTTTCTGGTGGAGGACCCCCACACCCCCCGCTGGAAAATTTGTCACATAAATGAAAAATTTCACCGTCCCCCCGGTTTCATTTTACAGCTCAACAACTGCAGATAGATATAACCATGAATATTCAAATATGCAAAATGACATGTGGATCAAATTCCGCTTGCTCCTCCCGCTCTGCCGTCAGACACGCCCACTCCTCATCTCTTTTAAAGACATCTCCTCCTGGCATCTGCGCACAACGCATTCCAGAAGACAACCCCCACTATGCAGAAAACATTCATATACTCCAGTGTCCATTTTTTAAATTATTATTATTATTATTTTTTCCCCATTTTCTTCTACTTTCTCCATATTTTGGGTCACAGGGGCATTGGTCCAGGTCCGCTGCCCAGATCACCAGCCCGCATGGATCCCCCCGCGGGTTGTGGGTCCACGGGAGACGTCCAGTGTTCATTCGAATAATACACAAATAAATGTTTATTTGGCATATTTGGCATATTTACATGCAAATGTTTATTAATGTGCACTGTCCCTGAAATAAATAAATAAATAAAATAAAATAAATGTTGTATGATATAGAAATATGATTAAGTATATGCATGCACCTAAAAAACTTTTATTAATTCAACATTTCTTCAATCTCTAAAGCCCAAATGCTTTGTTCCACCTTGTGATGTCATGAAGAGGTGAGTTTTCAAGTCAACAATTTCATTTTTACCTTTTTATCAGTAGAGATTTTCAATTCAAGGGGTGTAATCATCCAAATGATTCTAATGAAGGTGTATGGAATTTAAAAACACAGTGGAGCATTTCCTGTATTATCACATGACATCACAAGGTGGAACATAGATCAGAAAATAGCATTACAGCGGTCCCCCGTTTATCGTGGTGGTTACGTTCTAAAAATAACCCACAACAGGCAAAATCCGCGAAGTCGTCAGTTTTATATTTTACAATTATTCTACATGTTTTAAGGCTGTAAACGCTTCACCACATGCATTTCTTACATACATACACTTTTCTCAGACTGGCATTAACATTTTATCACATTTCTCTCTATTTAAACACTCAAACTTTCGTAGATTTTTAACAGAAAAAAAATGTTTTTGACTCACGTCTGTATTTCACAGTTTCTCTGACCGTGCCTCTTCGCCCTGGTGCCGCTTCGCCTTGGTGCAGGCGTCTTTTTCCGAGTGAAGAACATGGTTATGGGGAGTTGTTGTTGCTCTTTTTTCTTTTGGGCGTGAAGATTCTTAACAGCTCCTGTGGACCCACCACCCGCGGAAGGATTCATGGGGGCTGGTGCATTGTGTTCTGGGCAGCAGAACACTGCTTGGACTGCTGCCCCCGCGACCCAGAAAAAGGAAAAGCGGAAGAAAATGAATGAATGAATGATTCTTAACAGACATGCCACCTTCGATTATATTTGAGAACGTTTTGTCGACATTGTGGGTTTTGTCGGGGAGAAAACTTCAGACTCACTCTTCAATTACCCACCTTGCTAACGCGGCGATACATGGAAATCAATTTTTCTATTCTCTGTATCAATCACTTTTCCGATGCCGTAACGTCTTCTGTGTAAAGGAGGGGAATGTAGTTCTGGATCCAAATGAATCAGAGAGCGGATCGGCTTCTGCGTTGGTGAATCTGTTTTTCCACATTGTCCCGGCCGTGATGTAGACCTGATGAAGTGAAGGTCAGATTGGCATTATAAGCCTATCTGTAACTCCCACAGGCCGGCCACGGGAGATGGATGCGAGGCACAGAGACGGGTATTGATTTGGCAATTTCCGAGGGACAAACAATTGAAGTAGATACAGTGGGGAGAGACTACAAATGATGACAGTTTCAAAAGGCCAGAGAGGACTGGACCAGCCACCCTGAGATTAAACTGCAAGTCCCTGAACTTGTTGGTTGGTTTGTCTGCTCACACAATCAGTTAAACGTGTGCTTTTCATGATGGCTGAACAACTAATCAGAGTCAAGGGAATGTTCTGAGCAGGACTGAAATAAACAACATGGAAGGTTTCGCAGCAATGGTGTTTTTATACAACTATGTTGTTTTTGTTTTCTTTTTTTGTTAGTTTTTTTGAGAATTTCAGCGCAAACTACTGCAGGTACATTTGCAGCTTGGTACGCCACTGTGTTTTTAAACTCCATAAATCCATTTGGATGATTTCAAGATTGAAGATTGTTTATTTGTCATATGCAGGATCAACACAAGGTCAAAAATGCAATGAAATGCTTGGGATCAGAAGCACCGTTAACTCTCTAAGATAGTCAAAACGTACTAATAACATGCAATAATAGTACATGGTAAAAAAAAAAAAGTGCAGGGGGAAAAGTAAACAAAATAATAGAAAAACATGAAATAAAATATAATAACTTTTTTTTTTTATTATATTGTTTACTTTTTCCCCTGCATTTTTTTTTTTTACCACCTACTATTATTGCATGCTATTAGTATTATTAGTATTTCAGCCCTGGAATTGCGGATCTCCACTGAATTACAGGTAAAAGATAACTGTCAACTTCAAAACTAGTGCTTCATGACATCACAAGGCGGAACAGAGTGGAGTTGAGTTTTGGAGCTGTAGACAGACTGATAACGCAGGATGACTGAAGGTAACAGCATTATAACATGGCTTAAAGTTCACAAGAGTAAATTTAGCATAATATATCCTATATTATGCAGCTGACAATGGTGTCAGTATATTTGTTTCATGGTAAGTCCTAAAGTTATTGTTTCTCTGTTGTTGAGATGTGTGTGTTTTATATATATATATATATATATATATATATATATATATATATATATATATATATATATATATATATATATATATATATATAACCAATACAGTGCAATACAGTGCTGCTCATAAGTTTACATACACTGGCAAAATGTTTTGTTTCTTGGCTATTTCTCAGAGAAAATGAATGATAACACAAAATGTTTTCTTTCACTCTTGATTGGCCAAAGCCATTTATTGTGAAACATCTGTGTTTGCTCTTTTTAAACCTCAGTGACAACAGAAACTATCCAAATTACCCTGATCAATAGTTTACATACCCTTGTAATTTGGCCTGATAACCTGCACACAACTTGACACAAATAGGATTGAATGGCTATTAAAGAAGAAGAAGAAGAAGCAACTTTATTGATCTCACACTAGAGAAATTCTTCTCTGCATTTAACCCATCCTGTTATTAGGAGCAGTGGGCAGCACATGACTGCGCCCGGGGACCATCTCCATGATCTTCTTGCTTCGGCTTGGTCAGGACCTCAGCTGGAGGATTTTACCTATCGTGCATGTTTTGGGTTGATGGGGGAAACCGGAGTGCCCGGAGGAAACCCACCCAGACACGGGGAGAACATGCAAACTCCACACAGAAAGGCTCGGGCGACCCGGGAATCGAACCCAGACCATGCATGCAAACTCCACACAGAATACACACAGAAAGGCCTGGGCGACCCGGGGATTGAACCCAGAACCTTCTTCCTGTGAGGCATGAGCGCTAGCCACACACAAGGTAACTATATTCACTTCTGATCTGTTAGCTTGTAATTAGTGGGTGTGTATAAAAGTCAGTGAATTGTCATCACGTGGCGATATAATTCAATTCATGCGTGATCGCGGCATTGTCAGACTACTGCGCTGTTCAAATAGACTGCATCACTGTTTCCATTAACATATAAACTATTTAAACATTTATAAAATATGTATTGCAAAATCTGTATGTCTGTACACTATAGTACGTTTCACCCGGACTGTTGTTACTGACGAACAGCAGCAGCGAGCGGTGTGTTTTTGTCATTGCTTTCGTTTCGTTCTCTATGACAGAGATTGAAAAGGGGAGGAAAAGGGTGAAAACGTCCCAAGTGTGGGACCATTTCACCCTAAAAAAAGCAAAGAACGCAGTGCAGTGTACGTAATGTAAAGCAGAACTCACGTACAATCAGTCCACAACATCAATGCTGCAGCACTTGAAGCGAAAACACCCCCACTTCGCCGAACCCCCAGCTTCTGCGAGGTATGCGATATTTAAGATTTCCGATTGCTCACTTTATCATTGACCACTTGAGTCTGTTTAAAATATAAGGTATGTAAAGCTTATAAAATTAGTCAGCAGTGACGAGGCAAGTCCCTCCTCTGTCTCTACGGTAACACGCAAAGCTGAAGCGCATTAGGCAGCGTTTGACGGACAGCGATAGCCCGTCCCTGCTCAGCGAACATATATTACGTATTAAACAGACACACGTTTAAAAGTCTTGTCATCCACGAAGACACAGGCTCGTTCTTAGCTACTTTGATATGTTTACAAGTCTGGCCTTCTCTCTGCGTTCATTAATTTTTAAAATTTTTAAAAGGCAGGAATTCATGATCGGTTTTGTTAAATGAGAATGATTTTTTTTGCGCATTGAGCACGTGCACGAACACGTTGGCTGCACCAACATGTTCAAAACACAAATTTCAGTGCACAAACAGTGCTTGTGCAAGCGTGTTTAAAACACAATTTTCTTCATACATTAGGTAGTGACAACACATGCAACAGCTGGACAAATATATATTTATTAGCATATATATTTACTTTGGTTGAGTTTCTAGGATTTGTTTTATTATTTTTTATAATTATTTTTCCCCCTACAGTACATCACAGCGGCGCATGGACAGCTTCATCCGGACACATCCCCAATGCACTGTGGAACAAGCTGCTTTTCTTACCAACAGCATTTTGAATATGCTCATAACAGACATGCGTCCACTTTCCATGTTTGAGGACACAGAATTCAAGAATATGATCAAAGATTTCAATCCAAACTACACAATGCCTTCAAGATCACACTTCACAAATATGATGGAGCAGAAGTACACAGAAATAAAAGAGAAATGAATCAGTGTTCTGAAGGAGACCGACTGTGTTGCACTGACAACAGACATTTGGACAAGTGTGACCACAGAGGCATACCTAGGGGTAACATGCCATTTTTTGGATGATTGGGAGATGAAGTTTCTCTCCCTCACTACAATGCCTCTGGAGGAGAGGCATACAGCTGCAAATATTGCAGATAGGCTAGAGGAAGTCAGTTACTAAATTCAATATTCCTTTTGATAAGGTGAAGGCACTTGTGCATGACAATGGGGCAAATGTAGTGGCAGCTGCCAGAATTCTAAAAGAGAGACATGGATGGGCCTCTGTTAGATGTGCAGGGTACAAATTGAATTTAGTTGTGCAAAATACATTAAAAGAGAACAAAAGCATTTCAAGTTGTGTGGCCTCTGCAAGATGCTTGGTGGAGCACTTTAAGAAAAGTGAACTGGCCTGCACAAAACGTAAAGAAAAGCAGCAGCAAATGGGCCTGCAACAGCACATGTTAGTGCAGGACGTTAGCACCCACTGGAACAGTACACTTCACATGTTATCCAGGCTCCTTGAGCAGAGATGGCCTGTGTCTGCCGCTCTTTCTGATCCTGCAGTCAATCCACGGGGAAAACATCACTATTTGGATTTGAAGCCGGAGCAGTGGATCATGACTGAGGAGCTGACTCAGATCCTTGAACCGTTTGAGGGGGCAACAGTGTTCCTGAGTGGGGAGCAATATGTGACCCTGTCTATGCTTCCTCAGCTGGTGCAGAACCTGAAGAAATCCACTCTGAGTTTAGCTTGTGAATCTGCACAAGTGAGGGCATTTCAAGGCTATGCAGCTGAGCAGATCACTGGCAGGTGGGAAGACTTGTTTGCATTCCAATATGATGACCCCAACCCGGCCCTTCTTGCTGCTGCCTTGGACCCTCGCTTCAAAAAAATGAAGTTCCTGCCTTCTGAAGAGTCATTTAAGGTCTAGAGCATAATTCAATCAATGGCACTTGTTGACAAAAAGCAAGGACACGCCAAAGAAAAAGGAAATGCATCCACCACCACAAACACAGAGGACAAACCAACTTCTCAAGCCAAGGAGGGAGCAGCTGTCAGCATCAGCATCCTCAGATCATCATCAGACTCCAGTGATGAGGACGATGCTGATGAGAAGGAAAATCAAGAGGTACAGAGAGAGGTCTTGCAATTCTTTGGAGAGCATCCGATCTCCAAAAAAGAGGATCCACTGGTATGGTGGAGAGCAAATGCAGCAAGATACCCAATCCTAGCAAAGATGGCAAAGTCTTATCTCTGTATTCCAGCCACATCAACGCTCTCAGAGCGCTTATTCTCTGCTGCTGGGAACATTGCCTCAAAGCGTAGGGCAAGCCTTACCTCTGATCATGTGATCACACACATTCATATTTCTTTCCCCCTCTCTCTGAAATAAGAGAACAGCACACGCACACACAAACACTTACAGTCAGGTAGCTTAGACTAGAGCATGCTGAGTTGCTCAATGTTTTTTTTTTGGTATATACTGCTTTTGTACATTTTCAAAAATAACACATTTAGTTGTTAAGCCTAATGGGTCAGGCTCCTTTGAATTTCTGATATTTTGTACTTCTGTATTTTGAATGGCAGATTGCTGTATTTTTTTTTTTCCAACTTTGAAAGTTGTGAAATAAAAGTTTTTTTTCTGAGGAAAAACAACATTTGTTTGCTCATTTTTAATAGACCCTTCAGGTTGCATTGCACACAATTGATTTGTTTTTTAAAAAGTATGAATTGTTAGAGTACTCGATTACTCGAAAAAATAATCGACAGAGTACTCGATTACAAAAATACTCGATTGTTGCAGCTCTACCTTGTGTCCCTCATGTGATGCGGTGCTGATGTCATGGATGCAGAATCATGGGAAAAGCAAAAGAATTGCCAAAAGATTTGTGGGAAAAGGTAGTACAACTGTACAAATCAGGGAAGGGATATAAGAAAATTGCCAAAAAGTTAATAATGCCAGTCAGCACTGTTCAGACAATAATTATGAAGTGGAAAGTTAGAGGAAATGTAGACATCAAACCACGGTCTGGTAGACCAAGCAAAATTTCCCCCACAACTGCAAGAAAAATTGTTCGGGATGCGAAGAAAAAGCCTCAAATAACATCAGGTGAAATTCAGCTCTCCCTCAAACAATGTCATGTGAATGTCTCAAGCAGTACTGTAAGAAGGCATTTGAAGAAATATGGGCTGCATGGTAGAGATGCCAGAAGAAAGCCACTTTCACGCAAATGCCACAAAGAATCCCGCCTCAAATATGCCACACTGCACAGAGATAAACCCCAAACCTGGGAGAAAGTAATGTGGAGTGATGAAACCAAAATTGAACATTTTGGGAAAAACCATACACGCTATTTTTGGTGAGGCATCAACAAGGCCTATGATGAAAGGTACACCATTCCAACAGTGAAACACGGTGGTGGATTCCTGATGTTTTGGGGATGTGTGAGCTACAAAGGTACGGGAAATTTGGTCAGAGTTGATGGCAAGATGAATTCCGCAGGTTATCAAAAAATAATGGAGGAAAATCTACACTCCTTACTCCATACTTGGACCTTCCAGCACAACAGTGATTCCAAACATAAGGCCAAATCAACCTGTCAGTGGCTACAACAACATAAAGTGAAGGTTCTGGAATGGCCATCTCAGTCTCCTGACCTCAGTATTATTGAGCCACTCTGGGGAGACCTGAACCGTGCTGTTCATACAAGACAGCCCAAGAATTTGCAAGAACTGGAGACTTTTTGCCAAGAAGAATGGGCAGCTTTGCCATCTGAAAAGATGAGACTCATTGACAACTACCACAAAATACTTGAAGCCATTATTGATGTTAAAGGGGGAAATACACAGTATTAGGCACTGGGGTATGTAAACTTTTGATCAGGGTGATTTACAGGATTTGTAATTAATTAATCTAATTAATCACATTAAGTGTGTGTGAGAGAGAGAGATTGAGAGTGAGTGAGCGAGCGAACCCAGTTTGCGATTGAGTTTGTCAGTTTTCAAATGTTCGCTTTGCTCATTCGTTTCCCAAATTCTGCGATTGTGGTTTGGTGAAGTGCGCACCGGTAATGCGTAGTTCCTTCGCAGTCCAAACTCTCTGGGCGTGATTTCCAGAGACAGGGGGTGGAGATCCAGACGATGGTGGAACTGCATTTGCATTTCTCTTTTCGATGTGACGTAACATAGATGCCTTGTTCAGAATCGCCCGTTTGAGTTGTGTTTTTTTCAAATGCAGAAAAGGATCGCAAATGCTCAGTTTAGACATTTCGCAACTTTTAGCCATTGGGGGGGCCTAAACAGGGTAGGGGAGCTCACATTAATGTTCAAAAACCTCAGAAAGTGAAAATTTCATGCCATGGGACCTTTAAACAAGGAGACCAGATCAGAGCAAGATCTGTGGAGACGCAATCCCAATCACAGTCAGAATGCTTGTTTTTCTAGGTAGTTTTGAGGTATAAAACCACCTGTAATTGATGGTAAAGGGAAAAACTCAATCTGTCAACTGGACAAAGTTTATTTGGTCGAAGACGTTTCGCTTGAAATGAATGGAAATGATCTGTCAGGCTGGAGCAGCTTTGGTGAAAATTCTTTTTGACAAAAGCTCCAAATCACGGCGTTCTTGTTGATTGTCCCGTCTTTGTTCTTTTCATAAATAAACTTGCTGTTCAAAGGCCCTGGCAGCGATTTGCTCACCGCACGCCAAATTTAAAATGAGCGTGCATTGAATTTCCACTCATAATTAATTGCGTTAATTTTTATAACACGTTAATTTGCAGTGTAATTAATTAATCTAAATAACACGTTAAACTGACAGCCCTAGAAAAAATATTTACCTTTAAGTGATGTGACCTTTACGTTACCCCAGAAGTAAATGGAGAGAAAGAGTAGACATGAAAGAGAGAAAATATGATAGAGAGAAAGTAGGAAAGTGTAAAGAAAATACACCGAACTTCAAGAAATGCTACTTAACTACCGCTGGTAATGTACAGGCGAACACAGTAATATATTGTTTTGTATTGTATATTTATTTTAAGGCACTGCATGTAAAGCCGAGCTATTTTCTCTGTCTGTCTGTCTGTCTGTCTTAGTTTTCACGGTGTGTACAGTGTTAATGAATTTGAGGATAGTGAGAATAAATATTGACACCCATGATCATCAGTATGGATGGTGAAGTCCTTTTTATTTGAGAACAAAACCAGGACCAAGAACATAGGACCTTTTGAATAACTACAATCTACTACAATCACATCTGAACGTGTGTCTCCAGAGAATTAACCTGCAGATAGAAACACATTCAAGTTTGTCTCATTCTCAGTATATGGACAGACCGCGCCTCATGTAAAAACGTGTAGAATTCCTCCCCTGACTGCAGGAGCTGGGGTTTAGGGAGTGACTGTTCAGATCACGAAGAGACATTTTAGGTTTAAACCAAATGGATGTCAGCATTGAAAGTGGCAACCCAAAAAAGGGTTTCTTTCTGTTTGGATAATTGCCTTGAACCAAAACACCAAATTATGACTGCGTCCCATTTCTCTGTCTTACCCCTTTGTCTTATCCCTACCTCTTGGTTTTGCACGTTCATGTGAGGGCAAGGGTTGTCCCGATTCTAATTTTGATCAAGGGCTCGGGCCACGACCGAGGGCTACATACCCCTTTAAACGAAGTAAGCTCTCGACCAGACTTGAGACGAAGGGGTACGCCTACAAGCTCAGGCAGGTTTTGGGTTCAGGATGGCAGCGTCACATCGACCAGCCAAGGAGTCTCATAAATGTATTTTCAGCAGTTGTAATTATCGATTAACACTTTAGCACTTTATGACGCTTATGTTCTATGTTACTTTGAGTGAACTGTTGTCGCGGTTTTAATTGTAGCGATGTCTGTTGCGATGTTCAGCCGACGTTATCGTTTTCATCGAACTTTTCATCGAACTAAAAAAGCTAGTTTTTTTGTCGAGCTGAGGTACCCGATAATCCTTGACATTTGTTTACGTTTGTTTGCGTCAATTGTTGTCGCCTCTGTAGACGTAGCAGGCAGGTAGAGACAAGGGACGATGATGCAAACAGTAATCAAGTGGTGTCCCATTTCTTAGGGGAACATTCGTACGCCTAGCCCTCTCAGCTCGGTATTGAGGGGCAAAACAATGACATAGATAAAGCTGTAGGGGAAGGGGTAAGACAGAGTAATGGGACGCAGCCTATAACATAAACAACGTGTCCATCATATCCAATGTGTTATCAGTAAAAGCAACAGTATATTTGATTTGAATGTATCTGGGGACACAATCAGATCATGTTTATGGAATTTAAAATCTAAACCTTACATTCTGCCCCTTTAATATTAGTCTTATACACAGTTAAACAAGTTAAACATGCCTATCACCTTCCATCATGCTTAACAGACTTTAAGTGTGTACTCAACCTGAACAAGATCACTTCACTCCAGTGTGCTTTCCACTCCCTCTCTCTCTCTCTCCCTCCTTCTCTCCTCCTCTTTCTCTCTCCTTCTCTCTGGCACCACCACCACTTACTCTTTTACCCTTTGATTATTTATTTGCGCTCATCTCAAGGGGAAACCGACCAATTACAGCGCTGGTGTATTCAGCATAATGTAGAGCAGACTGCAGGGCTTCAGAGGGCTGTGAGGAGACGAGCAGAGGGCCCTTTGTGCTCGCTCAGCACTATACGCTCCACGATACCCACTCCATCCTCTGTGTGGAGGTGGGGAGGGAGCAGGTTAACATGGGGGAATAACGTGCCAAATATACTGTACATGTCTGAATATGGTTCATCCCCATAATTGGACAAGAAGCACAGTCTGGTTGTAGTAATTACACGGAATGTTGAAGATGAATTATGTAACTTTTCTGCAGGGGGTTGTGTAGAACATTCAAAGCTAAGTACTAGCATCTCCATGGAGACAAGAACCAGAAAAGTTACACAGAACATCTTTAAAGATCCTATGACATGGTACTTCTTGATGCTTTTATATGGGTTCTATATAAGCTCATATTAATGTTCAACAACCTCAGAAAGTGAAATTTTCATGCCATGGGACCTTTAAAGGAACTGTATGTAACCTGTACTCTATGCAGATTTAATAATAATAATAATAATAATAATAATAATAATAATAATAATAATAATAATAATAATAATAATAATAATAATACTTGTATAGTGCTTTTCATGACACTCACATTGATCCAAACACACACAAATGAAAGAAACAGACAAACAGGATATGCAGTTATTTAAAGGCAGTTTTGAACAGGTGAGTTTTTAAGGCTTTTTTGAAGATGGGGAGTGTAGGTGAGTCACTGATGTGTTTGGACAGGGAGTTCCAGAGGGTGGGGACAAATAGATTTAAAAAAAAATCAATCACATCACAATCACAACTGAACCTGTGTGAGCCTTAACCTGCAGATAGAGCACACATCCAAGTGTTCCTCTTCCTCAGTATATGGACAGGCCTCAGGTTAAAGCTCAGAACCTCCAGAATTCACTCACTGAGCTGCAGAGGCTGCACTAGCACTGACTCATGATTGGCTGCCGGAGCTGGGCAACCATACAGATGAGAGAAAAAAAGGCGTATTATGCAAAATCAGCATTGTTCCCTCTTCAAAAACATGTTTGAAAAGGCAAAAGGAGAAATTCAATTTGTCAACTGGACAAAAGTTTATTTGGTCAAAGACGTTTTCGCAGCTCGTCCAAGCTGCTTCTTCAGTTCTGCAGTTCCAGAATATCAGTGTCACATGAAGAAACCAGCTTCATTTTCACAAATCTAATCGAGCTTCACGTCACAAAACCGGCAGGCGTTTGGAAATATGCGGATGACGACTTCATTTGGGCTCTCTTGGTGATAGTAACTTTTGACAAAATCTGTGAAAATTTAGAAAATGGCCTGGTTTTCTTCATTTAGATGTAATTGTATTTTCTTTTTTCTTTAAAAAAAAAATGCCTATTCATTTGTGTATTATAATTTGTCTAATTTAATAAAAAAAAAAAAAAGATGTCATTGTAGAGTTACGTTATGTTCTGCAGATCATCAGTTACGACCAGCTGCCTGTGAGTGACATCGAAGACGCGATTAGGGTCCCGTCCCTGTGGAAAGTTTTGGCAGGTTGTGAAGACACTACTACTGAATCCATGGTTTTATCACATGCATACAGTGTCGCGAACTACACCGGAAGTCGTCATCCGCATGTTTCCAAGGTGTTCCGGTAAGCGTGATTAGAGCCTATATCTAGTCTGACGTAAGTAAGATTAGCACCACACAGTCTTTGCTCAGTATCTACAGCTTCACAAGGGGAATTCAATGTATTGACGAGGACTGAAGGTGAACCTGTGTGGACAATGAAGCAGGAGGATGGTCTCTTATCGTGGACTCAATCTGAAGCTCTGTTTGGGCTCTGTGCTGTAAAGGTATGTGGGTGTAGCTTCATCTTGATCTTCTCTGAGTCATGAGGTCACCAACGTGGCTCTGTCTGAAGCTCTCGTTACTCAAGTTAGACTTTAAAGGTGAGGTGAACTTTTCTGGTGAAGAAGAAGAAGAAGTGAACTTTATTGATCTCACACTGGAGAAATTCTTCTCTGCATTTTAACCCATCCTATATATATATATACATATATTAGGAGCAGTGGGCAGCACACATTAGGGCGCCCGGGGACCATCTCCATGATCTTCTTGCTTCGGCTTGGTCAGGACCTAAGCTGGAGTACCTATGGTGCATGTTTTTTGGGTTGGTGGGGGAAACCGGAGTGCCCGGAGGAAACCCACCCAGACACGGGGAGAACATGCAAACTCCACACAGAAAGGCTCGGGCGACCCGGGGATCGAACCCAGACCATGCATGCAAACTCCACACAGAACACACACTGAAAGGTCTGGGGGACCCGGGGATCGAACCCGGAACCTTCTTGCTGTGAAGCAAGAGCGCTAACCACTCTGCTACCGTGCCGTCCGTCACATGTTTTTCTTTGCTTGGAATGTTTCACAGTATGACATTAAAGGTCCCATGACATGGTACTTCTTGATGCTTTTATATGGTGCCTTAATGGTTCCCTAATACTGTAAATGAATCCTTCAAAATAAACACTCAGTGCATGAGAAAGACCCATTTACACTGACATGGTCAAAAATTCACTCTCTGAACAACTCATTCTGGGCCTTCTTGCTTGAATGCAAATGAGAAGGACACAGATTGGCTTAGAGGAGCGAGCACTTTTAATCTGAGTTTTGTTTTAACACCATCTGACCAGAAATAATTGATTTAGCTGGAACTGCAACAGCTGATTTTTACTTTTAAACAAGTCCCTCTCAAATAACATTTCAGTTTGTTTTGAGACAATTGTGAGCTTTCAAAAAGGGATCGGAAAAAGGGCATAGACTGTAGACTGAAGTTATTAGCATTTTAATCTTGAATTAAGCGGAAAACAGACATAATATGACACAAGGACATCTCTCCAGTTGACACCATCTCGCAATCGTGTCCCCTTGTCCCACTCTAGCATCTCACACCGAACTGACCACTGTGGCTACTTATATACAGGATTGTGGTATGCTGGAATGCTGGTATGTACCACATATAGTTTACTGCTCTTTATAGGGACAGTGTGTAAGATTTTTACCCGTTAATTACCAAAATTGAAGATACCCATTCAAAAATATAGTGTTTTCCAAGCCTTTCCACTTCCATCATGAAATCAAAGTATTCTGTTGGACTTAGATATAGTCGCATAAAAGGGGGATCTTCCCCATGTAGAGGCAGCCATTTTAACTGCGAGAGCCGCAAAAGGACATACTGTATTTTGGGCTCCGCGTTTTCTTTATTGCTGTCGGCACTGGCCCGTGGTTTTCACACAACGAGATAGTACACGTTTGGATAAACACTTACTCCGCACATACATCGCAGGAGCAAGCACCTTCATCTAAGAGGAAAAGAAGAAGGACATAGTACCTACCGTGGCTGGGGCTTTGTTGCAGCGCGGGCCCGCACCCCGGGTTCAGACCGACCTCCGCCCTCCGCGGTCCGGTTCCCGATTCCCCCCACCCGCGCACAGCGCCGGGTGCGCTTCACGCGGGCGCGCGGTTTGTGCGCGGCTGCCGGTGAACACACCTCCGGGTACACCTAGCTGTCCGCATTACGTCGCTCCCGGGTGACCCTCAATGTCTGCCGTAGCTAGAACCGGAATTGCAATACCCACCATCCACCAATGCGCCACCATCCTACACAGTGTACCTTTAAGTAAGCCAATAGTCGAAGGATGGGAACAGTTGGATATCCCATTACACCCAACCGAAGCACAACTGCTGCATATTTAGGGACTCTGGTATGTGGTGACATACTTGTGAAGGGTCAAACTGTGTAGCATCCCAAAGTTAACCATTAGTTGAAGGATGGGAACAGGTGGAACAAACATAGCTACACTTAGTTGCTAAAACCCCCTTTTCATTAAGGTCACACAAATTCCTCAGTATACTTGCATACAGGAATATACAATATACAGAGTATACGCTTGTATATCAAAGATGAAATCCCACACAATCTTAAAACTTTTGTGGCTGTTTTCACTAATGTTTGCATCGTGTCACCATGGCAACGTGTATAGAACACCACCAGCGCAATGTGCCAACATTCTACATTAACCCTAATACAAAGGACATTATAATCCACTACCTTTTCATTGTTAGCCACCTCCGCTCAGCTGTAGACATGTCTTCAGTGAGCCCCCGCACAGCTCTGTAATTCTTCTTCATTAGCTCCCCACACTCACAGGGGGTAGCTGCCTCTCTACCCACAGTGCCCTGGGGCCTTCCACCACCACCACCACAGACCGCATGTATTTAAAGGAGCGCTTTGGGACATTTACTCTTCAAACTCATCCTGTCATTCACAACTGGAGGATGGAGGCTCATGTAAGTGTTGTATTTCGTTGAACGTAAGGGATAGAGCTGTGACCTTTGTAGATTTTTCGCTATCGAGGGGGTATTATGCAAAATCTACTTTCTACCATGTTAAATCATGCCTGAAGAGTTTTTATTTTTTATTTTTTTTAATCTCTCCCTATTTAAACCCTTCCTACGGTTAGCTGTAAGATTCTGTCCAATACTCTGCCTACAACTCTATGTCACCCACACTCCCACATGACAATTCTCCAGAAATACTCCACATTCAAACTAGGCAATGCAGGTGAAAAGTCTTGCTTAAGGACACAACAAAAGTAAAAAAAAAAAAGACCCAGCCCTGCTTAGCTTCTGAGATGAGACGAGATCAGGCTTTGACAAGGAGGTTAGGCCTTTGTGTTTGAGCTTGAACAACTTACGAGTCAATTTGTGGAAGCCAAATGCAAAGCACACATCAAAACACACAAATATATAATAATTTCTACTCTGCTGCTATGACTCTTCGCCCAATCAGATTCTGGTATTTGTCTGAACGCTCTGCCCTTTGTTTGTTTTCAGTACGAGCCGCCCAAGGGGGTATTCCATCAAGCCAACTGCAAATCCTCAATAACTTCGATAAGCCTCGCTAGTTTTAACAAGAGTTCGGTTCCATTTCTCTCACTAATATGAATCTCAGCTGAATTACTGGGGGAACATGTGCTTCTGAACTAACCTGCTTCGTGGCAGGTTAAGTTTCAGGCTTATCAAATCGGTGTTACAAAGAATATGTACCTGTAGTAAACAGAGTGTCAAACAAACCGGACACTTCCCGCCTGTCTGTGTTGTCCGAAAACAAGGGTAACAATATCAGTAAAAAATAATTTACCTTATGTTCTTGGTCAGTTTTGGTGAATTTCCAATAATTAAAAATATTCTTTTTAAAAATTGTTGTAATTAACTAAGTGCACTTTACATTGCAACAGTCACTTTACACCACTGTAACTTATTTTGTCTACAATACTAGAATCACCAGAGCCTCTAGCAGTGGACTATGCAGTATTCCCAAGTGCAGAACGAGCCTGGCCCAGTCTGCATTCTCATACCAAGCAACAAAGCAATGGAACAAACTCCCTACTGAGCTGAGACACGAAAAGAACCTTAGCAACTTTCTAGAGAAGTAAGGAAGTGGCTCATTGAAAACCAGAGATGCACACACTGAAACATTTTAAATTGATATTATAAATGCCCTAATTGATATTGCAAAACTACGCAATTATGTTTATTATAGTGAACTTTAAAAAAAAAGAAAATATATATATATGAATTGGTCTATTTATTGTACAAACATTAGAGTGTTGAGCTATAACTGTTTTTAATTTATTTAGCATAATGAATTTGAAATGCAAGCAGTCTCTGCTTTGAAATACAATGTATGACGAGGATGAACAGGAGTATGTGTGTCTGAGAGTATGGAGTATGTATGGGTTTTTTGGGGGGGTTTTGCACTGTATATAATGTCCCTTGTCCTCTTCTCCTTAAAGGATGATAGATGGAAATGAGCTTTCAAGCTATAATCTGGTAGAAGCATCTCTGCCTTTGGCTGTACATTGTCCTGTTAAATAAATAAAATGAAATGGAATGAAATGTACAGTGCCTGTTTATGATGCTTTTTATCTTTATGCTTCTGTTTTATTTTTATTCTTCTTTAGCCGGGAGTCCGTCAAAATTCCGTTATGCTTCCATAATAACAATAAAGAATCTTGAATTATAATATCTTCAAATATGAGAATTTGCGGACGTCAATGGAAGAAGCTTTGGCCGAGTGGTGAAGTGCTCCACAAGTCATGTGAGACTTCTAGGATCAATTCTCATTTCTGATGATATTTATGCTCAAGTGAAGTATATTTTATATTTTCACCAATTTACATCTGTCACACATTACACAAATGTGAATGAATGCCATTTAACCTACAATTATTCATATCATAGAACTCCTATCAGCTTGGCCTAACATTAACACTTGACACTTTATATTTTATGTGACAGCTCCATCAAGCAATACAGTTAAAGGTAAACCTTTACTTTTGAAACATAAAATGTAGGCAATTAACAGGCACACCCCTTGACCCAATGCGTTTGTATATAATACAGTCCTCTTCACATTATTAACACCACTCCTGCTCAAAGACAAATTTGACATATTAGTTGGTGCAAGTACTTTTGTAATGACATCAACTGCACTCCTTGAGTATCGAACGAGGATCTCCCACAAAACACACAGTAGCGATTCCTCTCCCCTACTGACTTATCTTAATAACGCTGACGAAAACATACTTTTAGAAACATTCAGCATTGTTATAGAACTTAACTTACACATTTAAGTGGTCAGCAATCTTCTGCTACGCCATGTCTCTCGTGTATTTCCCTTCTTTGTAATTGTGGATTTATATTCCTCTTACAATTCCAAAAGTAATTTGTGTTCTGAGGCACTGAAATAATCTCCCTGAATCTTTGACATGATCGCATTTTCGACAATCCCTTGTTCTGGGGTTCTTATGCACCCCATGCACGCCCCTAATGCAAGATTGGATAAGTCTGGTTGAAGTTAACTCAGATGAGGCACGGCTGAACTGTGTTAGTGGAATGGTTTCAGCCTTTAGTTAAAGTTAAAGCTGACGCTGCTTCAAACGAGGCTTAATCACTTAAGCGCCGCTATGTTTAAAGACATTGATGGAATACCCCCCCAGTCTGATCCCGGTGTGATGATGTGTAACTCCACTCAAGCGCTCCACATCAAGCTACGTTACACATAGCCGGGTGTGTTGAAAAACAAATATTTCTCTCCCTCTGTTTTCCAAAATAATCAGACCCCCCAGGATTTCGCGGGCATTTTTTGTGATTGTTGTGGGCTAAAATGCCTGAATTTGCGGGAGCTTTTCCAAAAAGTTGCGATGAAAGTTGCAATGCTTTTAGGGTTTTTGTTGCGATTTTGTTGCGGGAGGAAGTGAAAGTTGCGATAAATAGTTGCGATTTTCGCTTTTTGTAATTAAAATTGAATAATATTTTGAATACTGAGTTATTACTGACAAAGAATAATACAAAGACACAGAGATCACAGATATGGTCCTAAAACAACCTTACCAACATTGAAAATAAATTACTACTAGGAGGGGAACTGTTTCGCGCGGTCGTTTGCTGTTATTTTAGTGGGCAAATGGCGCCGCAGACATGTTTCTTTGCCATTAGAAGCCGTGTCTCAATTCCCAGAGCGCACGGCTCGGAGCGTGGCCCGAAGGGCATGTGCGTCACACATTTCGCCAGAACACCGGCGCGACGACTGCTGTCCCACTTCTTTTTTGTCCCATGCGCAGTTAACACGCGGTCCGAAGACCGCAGTCGTTAAGCGGTCCGCGGACTGCAGTCGGGGCTGAGCAAGTGTGCACCTCCTTGACTGCAGTCTGAGCCCCCTTCGGGCCGCGCTCCGAGCTGTGCGCTCTGGGAACTGGGACACGGCCGCAGTTTTGTTTCGTCACACGGAAGTAAAGCAGAATGTTGCGGCTTCCAAACTCAAACCTTTTACCCGCCGAGAATATGAGGTTGGGTCTTATGGCTCGCAGATTTGTGACGCGCAAAGAGGAGGCTATGGTGACAGATACGCTGCGATCCAGATATGCGTTTTGTGCATTTATTACAAAAAGAGCGCACACAGCTATGACAGCGCAGCAGGATGAAATGGAACTCATGAAAACCAGCAGGATGAACAGATTAATGTGAAAGATGAATGAATGGTTTGCAGTCAACAAAAAATACGGCTACACCCCAACCCTGGCTCTCTCCTCTGTGTGACAGGTGAGCGCGCGCTTTTACACACACACACTTGCGTACGTGCACACACCCACACTCACGTGAACCACCGCCTCTGCCGCACACACACACACACACACACACAAACGCACCGTGCACCTCATCTCAGTTATGTCTCCTACACAGAAGGAAGTTGGTCGGCGTTCAATACGTCGCCGATGATTGGTCAAAATTAGTAAAAATTGCGGGAAAGTTGCGGTGATTGGTCAAAATTGCAACACCGCCCTGAATTCGCGGGGATTGGCTGAAGTTGCGTTGAAGTTGCAACATCGCAACATCGCAAATTCCTGGAGGGTCTGAATAACACTGTGCACATAGCATCATTTGCAAAAGTTTTAAGTCTCGTCTTAAGACCCACTTTTATTCTCCGGCTTTTAATACCGCGTGAGTTGTGTGATCCTCTGTGTTTTTTATAATTGCTTTTGTTTTTTAGTTATTGTATTACTATCACTTGATTTATTGCTATTTTAGTGATGTTTTTATTAAGTTTTATTGATTTTATGTGCAGCACTTTGGAAACTGTTTCTATTTATAAAACGTACTATAGAAATAAAGTTGGATTGGATTGGGAAAAAAGTTTCAATTTACCAACCCACATAAATAAATGTAAACGTAGCCTTGGAGAGATTCACCAGTGACCAGACATCTTCATCACTCACTGAGCTGCAAAGGCTGCAATAGCACTGATTGATATCCTGATTGGCTGCAGGTTCAGATCAGAGAGGTATTTTAGGTTTATACCAACTGGATGAGAGACACATGTGAGGCTCATTCTACTTTCTTGTATAATCATCTTCAATCAACCAAAACACCAAATTATAACAAAGAAATCATCCATCATGTCCAGTGTTTTCTGCGATAAAGACTAAATCAGCATTACAGTAAAGTTATGTTTGATTTGAACATGTGCCTGATATCGGGAAACACAAATAAATCCTGTTTATGAAATTCAAAATCTTGCATACAGTTCATTTAAACCAGAAGTACTTAAGTGTACTTAAGTGTGCGAGCCAAAGCTATCAATGGTTTTCCACGCAAAAAAGTTTGTCTGAAAAGATATTTGTGATTAAATTGTGTTACATTATACTACTTTTCAGTGGGATAAACTGATATGGGGTTTCTTTCATTTCCTAACACTCTTTTCACGGCAAAATGAAATAAAAATGGATGTTTCTTAATTAAGTCATGTTTGCACTACTGTTCTGATGCTGCTCATCTGAACCTTTTGTTATTTGTATTGTTTTTTTGTTTTTTGTTTTTACTATATTATAGCTATGATAAAAGGAGAAATTCAATTTGTCAACTGGACAAAGTTTGTTTGGTTGAAAACGTTTCGCCGCTCATCCGAGAGGCTTCGTCAGCTCTGGTTCTAGTGCTGGTTAGACACTGCTTATATCTAGCTGCGGGGAGGAGCTCCCTACACTGAAATAGCTCTGAAACTATCTCCACTAATCTGTCTCTTTGTTTTTCAAATTTCTCTGGCGACTAGTTTAGCCTCCCTATTCAAGCCTAATGACCCTCTCCACCCCTCTGCCCTGGATTGTCTGCCCTAATGTTTCTTTGTCTGTTTTTGACTTGGTTTGAGAATCGAATTATAAATGGGAGACAAGTTATGTCTAACTCCCCCATTTCTGTTTAACGACGGATTCTCTTTTTTGACAAAAATTGCCTTTTTAACCCCCCTCTCAAACCAGTTTTATTCCCTGGCTAAGATCTGAACCTCACTTTAGTTATTACTATTATTATTTAGTGTTTTATGTTCGCACCTTATCACAGAGACAAGTTCCTAGTTTTGTGAATTGTGTTCATTTGACAATGGCATTAAAAGTCTTTCTAATTCTGATTCTGATTCTGATGTTTCTTAAAATCTCTGCAAACCTTGGAGGGCGACTTCGGGCAACCCTACTTTAAACAACACATTATAGTGAAAAATTAAGACGCATAAGGACTATTGTATTGAAGTGCTCTTCCTGTCTGTTAGGTTGTGTTCTCATATGGATGTTATTTTTGGTTATTTTATTATTGTTGTTCTTTTCAGGGTATATGTGAACATGTAATGTCTGTAGTTTTATGTAATATGTTTATGTCACATCAAGGACTCTTATTTTGACTATTATGGACACTAAAGGAAATGTGTGTTGTTGTTTTTTTTGGTGTTGCCTAGTTCCGGTGGGGTAGTGGTAAAAACGCGGCACTGCAGTTCACATGTTCACTTCACCTGACGCTGCCGTATGTAATCAAAATGATAAAATAAATGGCACTTCAACTAAAAGAAAATCAGAGTGATGGTTACTATCCTGTTCACTAACTTATGAATGAAGAAAACATCTTTATCGAAATGGAAAGAGGAGAAAATCCTACACTGTCAATAAACTATGTATCTAATCCAGTGCTTCTCAAATAGTGGGGCGGGCCCCACTGGGGGGGGCGTGGCGTGATGCCAGGGGGGGCGCGTATGACCCTGGGAAACATGTTTTTTTGCTGTACTGTACTAGAACTAAGTGTAATTGCACATCAACAACAGTAGTTGGCAGTGGCGTTCTCACATGCGATTTACGCGCAGTCTCACCATTAACAGAACATCCTCTGTCACAGAAAAAACACGTATATTCCACTGAGTCGTGTCCTTTAATCCGACAGACGCTGACGCATCAGTGGCACAAGGAGAGAGCGTTTTTTTTTCAGTGCTTTTAGCTTATGCAAATGAGGTGGTTTTAAGTTTCATTTCTGTAAAGCGTAAACAAATGTGCGCAAAGCTGCATTAAAAACACATTAATATTTGAGTCCTCAGTGCAGTCTTTGTTGTAAGTTTCTTTCTTTTTTTTTGTTTATAATGTTAATAAAAGGATACAATGGTGTTCTAATAATTTTCTAGACAAATAATACTATTTATAGTCACGCGCAGGAAGGGGGGCGTGAAATTTTTTCTTCTTCCTAGGGGGGGCGTCACAGAAAATAATTGAGAAGCACTGATCTAATCAAATGGTTCATAAGTCTCACCTGCAGAATTAGAAATTAGGCAATAAAAAAAATGAAAACACTAAATTACGGCGAGTATGTCCTGAGTTTTCATGTCCTGTCGTCACATGTACACTTGACCTGCAGGTTGTTTCTGGAGTAGTAGATGACACAGTCCACTTACCTGAACAGGATGTGCTGTTCTTCTCCCCGTGCTTCTGTGTACACGAGCTCTGTGCTGTCAGGTCGCTCTGACATGAGACAAAACGGGCAGTGACGAGCGGTGACGGGGCAGTGAGGGCCTCATGAGAAACACGTGGAAGCTCAAGTCTTTACGGAACAGAGTGATCAGTGTTCAGTATGTCTCCACGGAGCTAAATGTAAGTCACGCTAGTTGGACTTTCGACAGTTTCGATCAGGGGAGGTGTTGAGTTTGTTGTCGTTTTGTAACCTGCAGAGGCCAGACTGAGGCCCTGTTTACACCTACACTGGTATTAGTCATTCCTGAATTGGAGGACATTTTGACTTTAAAATTCTTGAAAAATAAACCTTCACTTTTCTGATTTTCTGCTACATATTCATCAATAATAGATAATAAACTATCAAATGCTTTATTAGCTCAGCTTACAGTCAGTGGTACAATTTTTATTACATGATTTATTTGGTTTATTTATTTATTTACTCCAGTCACAGTAACAGGGTTGCAGGTAACAGGGTTGCAAATGCGTATTAATGTTCGCTTTATGTCAGGAGTAGAAGCTGTATAGCTGTTACTGCTAATCAAGAGGAAAACATTTATGCAAATAAGTAAAGGAAAAATAATAATAATTGTCTTATTCTGATAATTTGCATAACAGGGTTGCATGAAGTAGAGTGAGACATTCAATCAAGACTAACGATGTTATAAAAATTTGAAAAACAGAAGAGAAGACAAACCTTTGCTTTGCCCATTCTTTTTGGAAAACTGTTTGATGATGCCGAGTCCAGGGGATCATGTGGTTCTGCTTTCTTCTTCTTCTACCAGGCTAAAAATGTTCTGGTAACAGGGTTGCGTGCATGTTGTGGGACACATGTTCCATGAATAATAATAATTATTTCAAATATTATGTCTATTAAAACAAATGTACCCACAGTTACAGAGATTGCAATGAAACAAATTATACAAAAACAGAAATTTAACTTTAATTTTAACTGTTTTATTTGAGATTCAATTTGGTCATTAGAGGGGTGGGACAAGAGGAAAAGGGCATTTTGGGGGGTACTCCAGACTTATGTGGTATTTTTAAAACTTTTCAGGCATTCTTTTCTGTTTTTTTAGATTTGGTCTCAGGACAAGTAAATTCACTCAGAAACTGTATGTTTTAATATTTTGTATGTGGATTATTTAGTATTTGATGGGTGGGACCTAAATTGTCCTCCAATTCTGAAATGACCCATAGACATTTGCACGCAAATGGCGAATTCACCTCTGAAAATGAATCTTTTTAAAAACTCCGGCTAGAGTGGAGATTTTGGAAAACTACGGTTTGGCATTTGCGTGTAAAGTGAGATAAATAGCGTTTTAGGCAGCTGACGCACCAAAAGTGTGATTCTGATTGGCTTGCAGAGTGTTCCCCTTCGTTTTCAGAGGCGAATTCCCCATTTGTGTGTAAAAGATGAGAACAAACAAAGGGAAATTTTTAAAAATACCAGTGTACGTGTAAACGGAGCCCAAGTTCAGGTGTCTATGATTGATAGGTGGATTACCCAATCAGAGGCATACACGGTCCATCCATATTAAAACAAGTGGCTGCTTACGAGGAGGGAAAAGGAAAGAAATATCACAGGTGACTAAAAAACACGGCGCATTTCTCCAGAACCAATGAGTGAAGCACTAAACTCTGATCATCTGAGGAAATAGACCTGCGATTTTATTTCAAAACGATCAACGAGCTCCTTTGTTTCGAAAATAATTGAATCTGATTAAATCTGATTTGGTTTTGACTCGAGGTGCAATGAAGGGAGTGGAGACCAGGTAAGATAAGGTAAGGTACACAGTCTATTCATTGAAACGTTATGGGAGTAATTCACTTTTCTTTGTCAAATGTTCCTGTTCTGTGCTTTCCATCATACACATAACCTTTCTTTCTCTGTAATGGCTGGACATGATCATTTTGTACTTACCCTCACCCTCCGTTGTTCACGTGTCTCATGTTCTGAGCGTCTAAAAGCAGCAGTAATCTTGTTCCCAGCAGGAGATGTTCTGGCTTTGCTCTGTTCCACCAGGAGATTTCCGTTCCTCTGAGCCTCTTCAATGTTCTTAGATTCTCACAAAAGTGCTGCTAGTTGCTCAGCTCACGTAACCAGCTGAATCTCCTGCTTATGTGTCTTTGGTTTGTGTTAGTTTTTCATGGAAGATCATTTATTGAATTTCACTTAATGGTGCACTTACATTAAACAGCTCTACTTTACATTTATTCAATTACAGGTGATTTTATAGCTCAAAAATACCTAGAAAAACAGGCATTCTGACTGTAAACTTGATCGCCTCTCCACAGATTTGACCTGTAACTTGGTCTGGTTTGGTCTACATAAAGATAGAAAGGTTTAAAGTAACACAATGCACCTTCGATGAATTTAAAGGGATAGTGCGTTGGTTTTTGGGGTTTTTTTTTGTTTTTATGTTAATCTGTATGGCTTCCCCTTCAACAGTGTCCTGAGATTAACACTGACTTGCCCATGACAGCGTGATCTGGTCCCGGTTATCCTCCAGTAACGTAGCTCGTAAACGTAGTTCCGGTAAGTTCCCGGGGACATTTAATAAAGCTTGTTTTTCTTCTCCCATCCAAGTACTAACCAGGCCCGCACTTGTTTGACTTCCGAGATCAGACGAGATCGGGCATTCTCAAGTTGGTATGGCTGTAAGCGGGCTTACAGCAGCTGGTATTCCCAGGCGGTCTCAGGCAGGGAGTCCTTGCCTCGGGTGGAGGAGTTCAAGTATCTTGGGGTCTTGTTCACGAGTGAGGGGAGGATTGAGCTTGAGATTGACAGGCGGATCGATGCAGCGTTGGCAGTGATGCGGTCGCTGTACCGGACCGATGTGGTGAAGAGGGAGCTGAGCCGAAAGGCGAAGCTCTCAATTTACCGGTCAATCTACGTTCTTACCCTCACCTATGGTCATGAGCTCTGGGTAATGACCGAAAGGACAGGATCGCGGATACAAGCAGCCGAAATGAGTTTCCTCCGCAGAGTGGCTGGGTGCACCCTTAGAGATAGAGTGAGGAGCTCAGTCACACAGGAGGAGCTCGGAGTAGAGCCGCTGCTTCTCCACATCGAGAGGAGCCAGCTGAGGTGGCTCGGGCATCTGTTTCGGATGCCTCCTGGACGCCTCCCTTGGGAGGTGTTCTGGGCATGTCCCACCGGGAGGAGACCCCGGGGAAGACCCAGGACACGCTGGAGGGACTATGTCTCCCGGGGTCCCCCCGGAGGAGCTGGAGGAAGTGTCCGGGGTGAAGGAGGTCTGGGCGTCCCTGCTTAGACTGTTGCCCCCGCGACCCGGCTCCGGATAAGCGGAAGAAAATTATATTTTTCTTCTCAAAACAACATTTGTCTAAAAAGTGATATATTTGCGTCCCAGACATCCGCATCCGCCATAAGCGGAAGATTACAAGTGAACAGGCAATAGAGCTAACGTGGGCGCATTTATACGAATCGAGAGAGAAAATATGCTAATGGAAAATACACTGCTGATTTTTTAGCGAACAACTGTCTGGGATGCAAATATATCACTTTTCAGACAAACTTTTTGTGTTCCGTTTGAGTAAATATCTTTATTAAATCCCTTCAGAGTTCATATTAGGGATGTAACAATATCCAAATCTCACGGTACGATATTATCACGATACTCATTATTTATTGCAGTATTTTTTAAAGGCTTATAGAATTGTAGATGGGGAAAGTTTTCGCTTTTGAAACACCCTGACGAGACTTTGGTGCGAATCATTTCTGTCATAATCCCAAGAATTCAAGTAAAAACATTTTTCGTAACGATGTCTGCACTGACATGCATCATGGGAGATGTAGTTCCCCATGTTTTTACCTATTGCTACTATAAAATGCGTATGTGTACCGCATCCGCCATACACATCCGCTAAAAGTTAACAGGCTAATAGAGCTAACATGGACGCATTGATACGAATCAAGAGAGCAAATATGAGAATGCGAAATACGCTGCTGAATTTTTTCGGATAACTGTCTGTGACAGAAATATATATCACTTTTTGGACAAATGTTGTTTTGCGAAGAAAAACAAGCTTTATTTCCTGTCCCCACGAACTTACTGGACCTACTTACGTCCCACCTCCCTTTCCTCCCTGTGCAAAGTCACTCCCCCTTCAGAGCGCTATCGCAACACAACAGCGTGCATCCCGCTGATGAAACTCCTGCACATCGCATCAGGTTTGTCAAGTTGCTGTGTTCAGTTTTGTATCATGTTTTTGTGTATTTGTGGAGAATTGTCATGTGGGAGTGTGTGTGACGTAGGCTTGTGGGCGGAGCATTGCAAAGAATCTTACAACTAATCACAACGAGGATTTGAAAAGGGCCTGATTACTCAAATATGCATGGATGATATCTAAAACCTCTTCAGGCATGTTTTTGATGAGGGAACAAAGTTATAACATGGTAGAATGCTAAAAAGATCAATTTTGTGTAATATTCCTTCTTTAAAATCACAAAAAAATAAAATTTGAATCATAAACTTTCTTTCAAATGAATTGATACATATTACAAACAAACAGATCAACAACAGGACTAAAAATAGCCTTCCTTTCTGTGTTAGCAAACCATCAAAGCTAACTGTGCCTAATGACCAACTGAAAACCAGCGTGCAGAAGAGGACATGAGACTTCTATTTTTAAACCTCCATCTCAGCTCACACTTTTATTGAAGCACAGACTTTAAAGATCCTATATTATGTGTTGTTACCTCCTCAAAAGCAGACCTGGAGTTGTGTTTTGTTCAGGGCTCTCAAGTTTTGAAGTTTGGTAGGAGTGAGATTTATATTGGGGGAGCGTGGTGGCGCGTGTGACTGCGTTTTTTGGCTAAAAAGTGGCTAAATCTCATTTATATTGATACGATGAACTGAAAATCAATTGATAACTGTGCTGGTTAGCTAATGTATTCAAGATATGTAGTGATATAACAATAATATATTATATATATTGATATATGTTAAAACTATAGACATACTGTATTAAAATGAATGTATGTGAATGTGCCGACAGGCTTCCAGATAGAACTGTTGCTTGTAGACACACTGTACCTTCTGATAAACTACCGTTTTTTGCCTTATTTTGCATAAATTTCCTATTTTGACCCAATACTATATCTTGGAAACTACAACCAATCAGCACTTCTGACTTACTTTTTCTTTATTAGTGACCTAAACCAAGAAAAATGTCACTACTTTTAATCATAATAATAATTTATATACTGTATTTATATATTTATATTTATATAGCACCTTTCATGACACCCAAAGCGCTTTACAGTTCATTGTTCATTCACTCCACACTTGGTGGTGGTAAGCTACTTTCTGTAGCCACAGCTGCCCTGGGGCAGACTGATGGAAGCGAGGCTGCCAATCTGCGCCATCGGCCCCTCTGACCACCTCCAATACTCCCGCACACACCACTTTCATACTTTTGTTCCGGAAGCATTTTGCTTGTAGATCAGTGTCATTAGTCTGCCTCCATCTCCAAAGCTCAAAATGCTTTGTTCCACCTTGTGATGTCATGAAGCAGCAGTTTTCAAGTTCAGCTCCTTTTACCTTTTGGCAGCAGGGTGGCTGAGTGGCTAGCAGGTTCTTCCCGTGTCTGGGTGGGTTTCCTCTGGGCACACCAGTTTCCCCCATCAACCCAAAAACATGCTCCAGAGGTAAAATCCTCCAGCTTAGGCCCTGACCAAAGCTGAGCAATAAGATCACGGAGATGGGTCCCTGGGCTCCTGAAAGATGAGCTGCCCACTGCTCCTGAAGGATGGGTCAAATGTAGAGCAATAATTTCCCTACAGGGATAAATAAAGGAAAATAATAATAATTTGGAAAAAAATTAAATAAAAAAATAAAAAAATTGGCAATTCCTGGGCTGAAATGATCCAAATGATTCTAGTGAAGGTACATTGAGTGTAACTATATAGTCTAAATATGCAATTTGTTCTATATTATCTTATTTACTTATTTTATTATTACTTGTCTGCATGCACTTTTTTGTTCTAACTTTCTTTGCACTAAACTGCCTGGAGCTAATGTGGCAAGTGAATTTCTCCTGGGTGAGATTAATAAAGTTTGGCTAGAGTGCTGGTGGACACTGCTTATAATTAGCTGCAGGGAGGAGCTAACTACAATGAGATTACTATGAAACTATCACACCTATTTGTTTACAGTTTCTGTCTGGGGTCTTGTTTAGCATATTCATTCAGGACTGTGAGATTCCTTCTTTGATGCATGTGTATGCTCATAACTCTGTGTTTACGTATTCTGTGAGAACCGTGTGTTTTGCAATCTGGACTCTGGGTAAGCAACTTAAGTGTAACTGTATACGTTTCCATAGGTTGGATGTAATGATGTAATGTATCCGCCTGTTCCCATCCGTCAACTATTGGCTAACTCCTTCAAACTACTGATTAACTCCTCCTACTATTGGCTAACTTTTGGGTGCTACACAGTTTGATCCTTTACAAGGCAGTAAACATATGTTCCTGCATACCAGTTTCCCTGTATATCCTCCTGGGACCCGAAGAAAAAAGTTCATCTAAATTATTATTATTTTAATTTTCTAGTTGGAAGTAAATGAACACCTTAGCATTTAGAAGATTTTTTGAAGATTCGCCTTTATTGTCTCCCTTGGGAGAAATTTGTCCTCTGCATTTAACCCATCCTATTATCAGGAGCAGTGGGCAGCACATTACTGCACCCGGGGACCATCTCCATGATCTTCTTGCTTCAGCTTGGTCAGGACCTCAGCTGGAGAATCCTCCCACAGGTCCCTCACGTCACAACACCGCCAACCCCTGGATCACCAGGCAAGCGCTCTACCAACTGAGCTACTGCCGCCTTTGATTTTGTTAATTTTATTAATAATGTTGTAACATGTCCTCTGTAATGGACTGTAATAGTGTTAAATCCATGTCAAGTTAACCTAACCTAAACCTAACAAAAACATTTTTTCGGTCGGTTCTACAGTCGCCTCAAATTGTTTTTAGACTCTCTTATTTATTTATTTATTTATTTATTTTTATTTATAACTTTTTAATGTTTTTTTTTATTTTATATTATTATTATTATTATTATTATTATTATTATTATTATTATTATTATTATTATTTTATATTATTATTATTATTATTATTATTATTATTATTATTATTATTATTATTATTATTTATTTATTTTATTTTATTTTTTTATCATAGTGCATCTACAAACTAGAGTCTGTCTCAAAACTTAAAAGATGTCCACTATAAAGGACACAAATGAATGGACGGGTCTCAGGAGGATATAAGACAACAGTTATGTATGGGGGACACGGTTGTGTGAGGTGACACGATGGTAAAACGGCAAGATGTGTCCTTGTGTCATATTATGTTTGTATTTTTGCCTAAGTCAACATTAAAATGCCAATAACTTCAATCTCGAGTCTTTGCCCTTTCTGATCCCTAATTTGAAAGCTCACAGGACTATAACGGGTGTTTTCACACCTCTGGACCTGACCTGGCTAGCCCTATTGTTTTCTTTGTTTGTTTTGATTTAGGTTTGAGAATGGAATTATAGATGGGAGACAAATTTTTGCCATGGATTCTACCTGGACGACTGAGGGATTCTTCACATATCTTATCTTATCTTAAAAACTCACATATTGTGTGTTAAATATGTGAGAATGAAACAAAACACAACTCCGGGTCTGTTTGTGATGAGGAAACAACATTATAACACAGATGAGAAAATAGTGCGATACTCCCCCTTCAAAATGCTCTCCAGGGACAGAGCTGTTTACATTGGATTGGCCCCGACAGCACATCACATAAGAAAAAAAAAGATTTAGTGTCTTTAGAGTTACATTGATCGTGACAGTTCTTGCAAATATAGACAGAACAATATTTCATCTCTAAATATGTAAATGGGATCTGGCAGTGATGAGTGATCCTTATTCACGATAATGGGCTGGTGTTTTGATCGTCTCCTTTGATTTGATTTGATATGTTCGTATTTTATGAGCATGAGGCAAGGCAGTTTATTTGTACTGCAGAATTCGGACAGAAAAGTGAGTGACAACAACAAGAAGAGTGTGATAATAAAACCCTACCCAGCTGGTCCCAGGCTGGTCAGAGCAAAAACAAAAAACAAAAATAAAACATTGGAAGTCTTCTACAAACAAGCAATTAAAGTTATGGATAAAAAAAACCTTGGCACTATCATCACTGCGCAATTAAAAAAAAAAAAAACAGCATTTTAAACTGGGACAGTCTTCACACATTTGCAGACTTAAAATTGATTTATAAAGTTCTGCATAATTTGTCTCCAGATCCTCTGAGTTCATCAGCCAAAGAAAAAGTTCTGAGCGTCACTCGAGGCTCTGCCAGAGGCGACTGGTACATTCCTCTGCGGGAGCACGTTTAGTGAGTCGGCCTGGTGTGAGGAGCACTTTTAGTAAGTCGGCCTGATCGGTGAGGAGCACTTTTAGTAAGTCAGCCTGGTGTGAGAAGCACTTTTAGTAAGTCAGCCCGGTCAGTGAGGAGCACGTTTAGTAAGTCAGCCTGGTGTGAGGAGCACTTTTAATAAGTCGGCCTGGTGTGAGGAGCACTTTTAGTAAGTCGTTCTGGTGTGAGGAGCACTTTTAGTAAGTCAGCCTGGTGTGAGGAGCACTTTTAGTAAGTCGTTCTGGTCAGTGAGGAGCACTTTTAGTAAGTCAGCCTGGTGTGAGAAGCACTTTTAGTAAGTCAGCCAGGTCAGTGAGGAGCACTTTTAGTAAGTCATTCTGGTCAGTGAGGAGCACTTTTAGTAAGTTGGCCCGGTCAGTGAGGAGCACTTTTAGTAAGTCGGCCTGGTGTGAGGAGCACTTTTAGTGAGTCGGCCTGGTGTGAGGAGCACTTTTAGTAAGTCAGCCTGGTGTGAGGAGCACTTTTAGTAAGTTGGCCTGATCAGTGAGGAGCACTTTTAGTGAGTCGTTCTGGTCAGTGAGGAGCACTTTTAGTAAGTCGTTCTGGTCAGTGAGGAGCACTTTTAGTAAGTCGGCCTGGTCAGTGAGGAGCACTTTTAGTAAGTCGTTCTGGTCAGTGAGGAGCACTTTTAGTAAGTCGGCCTGGTCAGTGAGGAGCACTTTTAGTAAGTCGTTCTGGTCAGTGAGGAGCACTTTTAGTAAGTCGGCCTGGTCAGTGAGGAGCACTTTTAGTAAGTCGGCCTGGTCAGTGAGGAGCACTTTTAGTAAGTGGGCCTGGTCAGTGAGGAGCACTTTTAGTAAGTTGGCCTGGTCAGTGAGGAGCACTTTTAGTAAGTCGGCCTGGTCAGCGAGGAGCACTTTTAGGAAGTCAGCCTGGTCAGTGAGGAGCACTTTTAGTAAGTCGGCCTGGTGTGAGGAGCACTTTTAGTAAGTCGGCCTGGTCAGTGAGGAGCACTTTTAGTAAGTCGGCCTGGTCAGTGAGGAGCACTTTTAGTAAGTCGTTCTGGTCAATGAGGAGCACTTTTAGTAAGTCATTCTGGTCAGTGAGGAGCACTTTTAGTAAGTTGGCCCGGTCAGTGAGGAGCACTTTTAGTAAGTCGGCCCGGTCAGTGAGGAGCACTTTTAGTAAGTTGGCCTGGTCAGTGAGGAGCACTTTTAGTAAGTCGGCCTGGTGTGAGGAGCACTTTTAGTAAGTCGGCCTGGTGTGAGGAGCACTTTTAGTAAGTCGTTCTGGTCAGTGAGGAGCACTTTTAGTAAGTCAGCCTGGTGTGAGAAGCACTTTTAGTAAGTCAGCCAGGTCAGTGAGGAGCACTTTTAGTAAGTCGGCCTGGTGTGAGGAGCACTTTTAGTAAGTCGTTCTGGTGTGAGGAGCACTTTTAGTAAGTCAGCCTGGTGTGAGGAGCACTTTTAGTAAGTCGTTCTGGTCAGTGAGGAGCACTTTTAGTAAGTCAGCCTGGTCAGTGAGGAGCACTTTTAGTAAGTCGGCCTGGTCAGTGAGGAGCACTTTTAGTAAGTCGTTCTGGTCAATGAGGAGCACTTTTAGTAAGTCGGCCTGGTCAGTGAGGAGCACTTTTAGTAAGTCAGCCTGGTGTGAGGAGCACTTTTAGTAAGTCGGCCTGGTGTGAGGAGCACTTTTAGTAAGTCGTTCTGGTCAGTGAGGAGCACTTTTAGTAAGTCGGCCTGGTCAGTGAGGAGCACTTTTAGTAAGTCAGCCTGGTGTGAGGAGCACTTTTAGTAAGTCGGCCTGGTGTGAGGAGCACTTTTAGTAAGTCGTTCTGGTCAGTGAGGAGCACTTTTAGTAAGTCGGCCCGGTCAGTGAGGAGCACTTTTAGTAAGTCTGCCTGATCAGTGAGGAGCACTTTTAGTAAGTCGGCCTGGTGTGAGGAGCACTTTTAGTAAGTCGTTCTGGTCAGTGAGGAGCACTTTTAGTAAGTCGGCCTGGTGTGAGGAGCACTTTTAGTAAGTCATTCTGGTCAGTGAGGAGCACTTTTAGTAAGTCAGCCTGGTGTGAGGAGCACTTTTAGTAAGTCGGCCCGGTCAGTGAGGAGCACTTTTAGTAAGTCGGCCCGGTCAGTGAGGAGCACTTTTAGTAAGTTGGCCTGGTCAGTGAGGAGCACTTTTAGTAAGTCGTTCTGGTCAGTGAGGAGCCCTTTTAGTAAGTCGGCCTGGTGTGAGGAGCACTTTTAGTAAGTCGGCCTGGTGTGAGGAGCACTTTTAGTAAGTCGTTCTGGTCAGTGAGGAGCCCTTTTAGTAAGTCGGCCTGGTGTGAGGAGCACTTTTAGTAAGTCGGCCCGGTCAGTGAGGAGCACTTTTAGTAAGTCGGCCTGGTGTGAGGAGCACTTTTAGTAAGTCAGCCTGGTATGAGGAGCACTTTTAGCAAGTCAGCCTGGTCAGTAAGAAGCACTTTTAGTAAGTCGGCCTGGTGTGAGGAGCACTTTTAGTAAGTTGTTCTGGTCAGTAAGGAGCACTGTGTGAACGTGCTCAAATCCAGAAGAGACTTTACCACACGGAGTGAAAATTCAAATTTGAGAGTACCCAGCTACAACAACAATACACTTTAGAAGGTCATATTTGTCTCATAATGACATACCCGAAGGTGTTTCATTCACACGTGTTTGAGTAACCCTTTATTTATAGCCTGTCTACATCTCCGAAGCTCAAAATGCTCTGTTCCACCTTGTGATGTCAGCCTAAATCTGTCCAACCGCGGCATTTCTGGACACAAGTCGTCCCGGAGGTGTTTTGAGTTATTCACAGATTCCGAAAGTGTAGATTCTAAGCTTTCCAATGATGTCTTACACATGGCAATATTTGAAGAAGTTGTCGCTATTTGAAAGCATGCACAGCAGATTTGATGTACTTTAATCTTATATTATAGGGTCGTCATGTAGGAAGTCAGCCCCGAAAGTTTTCTCAGTTTTCTCACAAATTGCCTATCACTGTGGTGTGGTGTTAATGTCCAGGCAAGTCAGAATCATTCAATAATTTAATAATACACAGGATAATATGTTAAGTCAAGACTCTTTATTTTTTTCGGAAAGAAACTTCGAGAGGCTCAAGGCTAGTGAGTCAGTGCGGTGCACTCACACACGTAATATAGCATAGTATAATATGCAGGATCAAAGAAATACTTAAGATCAAGAACAACCGTTCACTCGCCATATATCTTAGCAGTGGGGATGCACGAATATGAACATTTTTGCCGATGCCAATATCCGATATTAATGTTGCAGGTATCAGCCGATACCGATATTAGCTGATACCGATATTTATTTATTTTTAAAGGTCCCATGGCATGAAATTTTCACTTTCTGAGGTTTTTGAACGTTAATGTGAGCTCCCCTACCCTGTTTAGCCCCCCCCCATGGTTAAAAGTTGCGAAATGTCTAAACTGAGCATTTGCGATCCTTTTCTGTGTTACAAAAAATCGGAGCTCAAACGGGCGATTTTGAACAAGGCACCTTGTTGACGTCAAATCGAAAAAAGAAATGCAAATGCAGTTCCACCCCCGTCTGTCTGTACTCAGCGTCTCTGTAAATCACGCCCAGAGAGTTTGGACTGTGAATGCGCTAGGCAATGCGAAATGCGTTTTTTTATTTGCCTGGAGGCACGTCCGAGTGTTTCTAGGCTCAGAAGTCCTTTATCTGAGCCTCTGGACCTTTAAACAGCAGTGGTTTAATTTTATTTTCTGTGGAAATGTGTTTATTTTTTAATGGAACGCTTCAAATCTCTCCCCCATGCAAAAACAAGGAAATGGATCAGCTGAGCGCTCAGAGCCGAGAGCGGAGAGTTTGGCCACGCCCCCACCCTCTACTATAGGCCAGCTCTTTTCTCCTCATTTGCATTCAAGCAACAACGCCCAGAATAAAGAGTTTGAGAGAGATATTTATGACTCTTTCTCATCTTATCTCTGTTTCTCATGCACTGAGTGTTGATTTTGAAGAAGGATTCATTTACAGTATTAGGGAACCATTAAGGAGCCATATAAAAGCATCAAGAAGTACCATGTCATGGGATCTTTAAGGAGTAAGGAGTATTTCACAGGAGGTAATACTCCTCGAATGAATTTCGTATTGCACATTGTTAGAGCGATTTTTCTATGTTATATCTACGTTGCTATGCGTTGCTTTGCTCTACTTTGATGTACTTTAATCTTATATTATAGGGACGTCATGTAGGAAGTCATGTAGGGAAGTTACAAGCTTTAGAAATTCCTTCTTTTGTTTCCTTTTTGTTCCTTTTTTCCACTCTGTATGACTTTCACTTTAGTAAAGATAGAAAAGACAAACTTTTGATTCAAGACTCTTTATTTTTGTTACGTGCCGCGTCGGAAAGAAACTTCGAGAGGCTCAAGGCTAGTGAGTCAGTGCGCTGCACTCACACACACAATATAGCATAGTATAATATACTATGCTTTAAATAAATAAATAACAATAAATAAATACTGAGTTTGCATGCATGGTCTGGGTTCGATCCCCGGGTCGCCTGGGCCTTTCTGTGTGGAGTTTGCATGTTCTCCCCGTGTCTGGGTGGGTTTCCTCCGGGCACTCCGGTTTCCCACCAACCCAAAACATGCTCCAGGTAAAATCCTCCAGCCTAGGTCCTGACCAAACCGAAGCAACAAGATCATGGAGATGGTCCCCGGGCGCAGTAATGTGCTGCCCACTGCTCCTAATATATATATATACATATATATAGGATGGGTTAAAATGCAGAGAAGAATTTCTCCAGTGTGAGATCAATAAAGTTCACTTCTTCTTCACTTCTTCTATGCCATATATCTTAGCAGTGGGGATGAACGAATATGAAAATTTTTGCCGATACCGATATTATTTATTGTATTATGTATTGTATTATTTATTACTTACTTTATCCCCTCCCTGCCTGCATGCACTTTTTCCCTCTTGTCCAAATGTCCTGGAGCTACTGTGGCGAGTAAATTTCTCCTAAAGGCTTATCTTATCTTATCTTATCCGATATTAATGTTGCTGTTATCGGCCGATACCGATATTAGCTGATACCGATATGTATTTATTTTTAATTCTGAGATAACATTTTATACAGACTGAAAATCATGCAAAATGAATTTTTGAATGTCTTCTTTTATTTTTAAAACGTGTTTTGACTCCTGATTTTTTTTTTTTCAATTTCAATTTTTTTTTTTTTATAGTGTAACATTTTTTGTGTGTTCTGCTTCCTGATTGGCTAAGGGACCTTTGCCGATTGATGTTATAGATGGGGGATGTGTGTGTGTGTGTGTGTGTGTGGGGGGGGGGACTGGAACTAGACCAGGACCAGACCGGGACTAGACCAGGACTAAACGTGGACTAAACCAGGTCTAAGCAAGGTCTAAACCTGGACTGGACCAGGACTAAACCTGGACTAAACCAGGACTGGACCAGGTCTAAACCAGGATTAAACCACCGTGTGCGGCTCTTTGCCTGGTTTCGTGCGGCTCTTGCGTTTGTCCATGTCGAGGTTTGATGTGCTTGGACTGCGTGCCTCCTCCTCGGGACCACGTCCACGGCCCACGGTTTGGGCATGGGTCTCGTGCTCGCAGCCCCGGGTGGGACGCGCGGTCTCGCACCGGTCATGCTGCGCTATCACGGATTTGAGCACGATGAGTGTCCGTGCGCACACACACCCTGCCCCCCACGCTTCACTATTAATACATTTTCTTGAAAATCTACAAAAGTTTGAGTGTTTAAACGAGAGAGAAATGTGAGAAAATGTTAACTCGAGAGATTACTGTACTGACAAATATCGGTCGTTAATATCGACCCACTTTTACACATCGGACCGATACCGATATGTTAAAAAAAAAAAAAAAAATTGCAATGTCGGCCGATACCGATGTTAATGCTGATATATCGTGCATCCCTACTTAGCAGTATACCTATAAATAAATTGTCACATCAAAATTGACTTTAATAACAATTCAATAATTTCAATAAACTAGCTTTAGTGCACTTTCAAAGTTCTATTAAATAAATCAATTAGTATTGGCATTGCAGCCTAATTCATTAAAAGAAAAAAGTTACAAAATGAAAACAAAACATTGAAGTTTCAAATGCTGCGCATCCCATAAGAACTTCCATTCTGTACATGAGCTCCTTCCTTCAGAAAACATACATTTGGCTTGTTTTTCGTAAAGAATCACAAGCCAATTTCACAGACAAAATGTATGCTTTTTAGGCAGCCAATGCTGTTATCTGAAACATGGAGTGGGTTCTTCATGATCTCAACTAGCACATTCTACAAAAAAAAACGAAAACAACGAAAATCACTAATTTAAAAAAAAAAAAAAAAAAATCTCGTTATCTCAGATTCCCTAATGCCGAGTTGCGGACTGAAAAGCCGTGGTGCGTCACAAATATACAGAGTTTGTGTGTTAAACGTGTGTGAATGAAACAAAACATCATTCCCTTTAATAAACACTGAATAATGGATTACTTGAGTGATTCATGGAAGACAAATCTGCTGAAGTCCAGGCCTGACATCGGATGATCTTTTAGATGCAAATTGTGTGGAAAAATGCTTTGATCAGATGTCAAAATGTTCAGCTAATTTCTGTTCGCGGTGTAGTCGCATGTGGCTTTTCCCCTCTTGGATCAAATAAAAGTGTTTGCGCGATGAGACTGAGGTGTGTCTCTAAGTGAACAGTGAACACATGTGATAGATTGTTGAACGTTGAATTAGCATGCTTACATAAGGCCACCTTGGACAATTAGATAAGGGTCTGCACGCTCCTATTTTTAGAGACACGGACCTGGATACGAGTGCGAAAACAGAGGCTGGAGAAGCATCCAGGGAGCAGGCGAAGTGAAGGGCCCCACTGCTCAGACTCAGCGCTAAATCCGTGGGTTTTAGTGTATAACTCCATCTGTATCCATAAATGTTGCCTGGACTGACCTCTGCTCCAAAGTAGGGGCTGAAAAGATCTGAAAAACTATGTCCATACTTCTCAGTTTTTTTCTAATGAGCCAAAGCCACCGCTACTACTACTCATAACCAGGGCTGGACTGGGACAAAAAAACGGCCCTGGCATTTTTGGCTTAGACCGGCCCCTCATAATTAGCGGAGCACAACGGACTAATTTATGTTTGTGTTCCACGAGTAAAGTATTTTACTATTGTTACGTCATGGCCGAGGGGAAACCAGGGTGCAACATTTAAAGGAAAAATCCCAGCTCCCAAAAAACACCAGCAAACTCTCAGTAACTACACATTCAACGGTTTATTTAAAATGCATCTTGCACAAAAGGTCAGGAGCACGTTGGCTGGCACCCCATTCCTGTGGAAACAAAGTGTAAAAAAACTACTTTTCTCATCGAATCTACACAATTCACGTAGGTAACCTGTTTTGGCTTCAAAATGGCGATTTTCATGCCTGTCCATCACCTAAAAGTCCCGGTATTATCCTAACATTACTACCTGCTGACCTGCTGTGCCTGTGCGACACTTCCTGGTCACTCTATCCCTCGGGTTCCCTCGGGTTCCCACGGGTTCCCTCAGGTTCCCTCGGGTTCCCTGTCCACAGTCTCTGGCTGCTCCTCTCCCTGTCCACCTTCAACCTGCAGAGGAGGTGGAGGCTCCAGCCCCTCCAGAGAATATGTCTGTTATTTTAGACTTAGACTTAGACAAACTTTATTGATCCACAAGGGAAATTGCTTTGGGTACAGTAGCTCACTCATCAAATATAACATATATATAACATATATATAACATATATATATATATATATATATATATATATATATATAACATATATATGATGTTCAGTACCAGCTGTATACAGTTGTAGGGAGTATTATCTGTTACACAAGGGTGAGTTGTTGTACAGTTGTATGGAGTATGGTATAAATGTAGTCCTGTATCTCTCACTGTTTGAGTGGAGCTGTAGGAGCCTGTTGGAGAATGAGCTCCTCTGTCCCTCTATGGTCTGGTGCAGTGGGTGAGCAGGAGTATCCATGATGGAGAGCAGTTTGTCCAGTGTCCTCCTGTCCCTCACTGTGACAAATGTCTCCAGCTCACAGCCAATCACGTGACCAGCTTTACGGATCAGTGTGTCAATCCGTCCGATGTCTCTTTTACTGGTACTGCTCCCCCAGCAGACTACAGGAGAGTACAGGGCGCTGGCAACCACAGACTGGTAGAAGATCTCCAGTAACTTACTGCACACATTGAAAGACCTGAGCTTCCTCAGGAAGTAGAGTCTGCTCGTGCCCTTCTTGTACACAGCATTACAGTTGTCTCTCCAGTCCAGCCTGTTGTTCACCTGAACGCTCAGGTACTTGTAGCAGTCCACGATCTCCACCGCATGACCCTTGATGTTAATAGGCTCCACAGGTGACCTCACCCTCCTGAAGTCAATCACCGGTTCCTTGGTCTTGTCCAAGTTCAGGAGCAGATGGTTTGCCTGGGACCACTCTACAAAATTTGTAATCAGTGTCCTATACTCCATCTCCTGTCCATCCCTGATACACCCAACCACTGCAGAGTCATCAGAGAACTTCTGCAAATGGCAGGACTCTGAGCTGTACTGGAAATCAGAGGTGTACAGAGTGAACAGGAATGGAGACAGGACTGTACCCTGAGGGACTCCTACATTACTGAACACAGTGTCAGACAGTCGCACATACTGAGGTATGCCTGACAGGTAGTCAGTAATCCAGGAGATAGTGGAGGAGCTGACACCCATCCAGAGCAGTTTCTCACCCATCAGAGAGGGCTGGATTGTGTTAAAGGCGCTGGAGAAATCAAAGAACAATATCCTCACCGAGGCCTTAACACTATCCAGGTGTGAGTGAGCCTGCTGCAGAAGATAGATTACAGCGTCGTCCACACTCATGTGGGGCTGATATGCAAATTGGAGAGGGTCCAGGGACGGTGCCACCAGGGGTCTGAGCCAGAACAAGTCTGTCAAACACTTTCATGACATGAGATGTCAGCGCAACTGGTCTGAAGTCATTGAGTCCAGATGGGACAGGCTTCTTGGGCAGTGGCAAAATGCAGGAGGTTTTCCAAAGCACCAGTACCCTTTCAAGCTTCAGACTCAGTGCGAAGAGAAAGTGCAGGACCCCAGTGAGCTGTGCTGCACAAGTTCTTAGCACACGGGGGTTGGTTTGGCCAGGTCCTGGAGACTTGTTCTGGCACACTTTCTCCAGCTGCCTTCTCACCTGCCTAGGTGACAAGGAGATAGAGCTGGGTTTCTCCATGGAGGTGGGTGCAGGCATGGGAGTAGAGGTGATGGGCTGATGATTGGTCTGTATAGAGGTGTGGATTAGGCGTCTGGGAGGTGTAGAGATGGAGGTGTCAATTGAGGAAAAGCGATTAAAATGTAAATTAAGTAAGAACATTTTGCAGCGTCTATAGTGAGATTTTTTAATCATTTAGCCCATAACTTCTCCACACCTCCTTTCTGCTGCTCCTTTTTTAAATGTATTTATTTATTTATTTAAATTAGGACAATGCATATTAATCAACACGTCAGCAGAGAGCTTCAATGTAAATATGCCAGAGTTAGCACAATAGCTAATTTACACCCGTAGTCCTAAGGCAGGTAAGAAAAAAAACAAAAAACACTTTCACACAGAGAAAACAGAATAAAGAATACACAATAGACAGTACACCAAGAGCATGTAGGTGCAATAGACTCCCCAAAAGTCAGAATAATCTACATGTGTGAGCACGTCTGGTTAGTTTTCAACCAGTGTTTCAGAGCCGTATTAAAGGCTGAAGGTGTCACAGTTCCTGACGTGGGCAGGCAGTGTGTTCCATGTCTGTGAGCCTCTGATAGACACCACTATTTGGCCAAATTTAGTCCTACGCCTTTTTATGTTACAGTCTCCTCTGGTCCTCCATGTTTTCACACTCAACACTGAAACTGGTGGGGATCAGTGCAGAGAAAGGGGTGGGACTGCTCTTGTAAGTTAAAAAAAACCAAAACAAAACATCAGCCCTTGGACTGTCTGGAAAATGGAAAATGCCCGGTATGCTCAATTACCAGTCCAGGCCTGTCACATACATACATTTTTTGCACTGTTTGTAGGTACGTGAGCAGTGTTGGGAAGGTTACTTTTGAAATGTAATCCCTTACAAATTGCAGATTACATGCTCCAAAATGTAATTTGTACCGTAATCTATTGGGTTACTTCAAGTGAGTAACATAATCTGATTACTTTGGATTACTTGACACTGCCATCTTTTTACAAACTACATGAATGTGTTGAAAACTGCCCAACCCATCAGAGGCACTCCACTTCTGTTGAGGAGGCCAAATAACAGATGCCTGCTCAAAGTGTTCAGCATTCTCAAAGACTCCTCTAATCTGGAAAACAGACTATTCTAGATCCTTCTAGAGACACGACAGGAGCCTACCAACCAAAGCCACCAGATACCGAAAGAGCTTTTCCCCCACAGCAGTCCAAAGATTGTCCAAAGATGATCTTCCCCTTCTTCCTTCCAGTCACTGTGTTCCTCTCCAATTCTGCATTACACTGCTGCATATCTGCTCATTTCTCCCAATTCTTTAGAATCTGCATTTACTGTATGCAACTTGTTTGCAATAAAAGGTATATTACGGGAGGGGATGGTTGAGGTGTGGGATAATTATTTTAATGTTTTAGAACTTCAATCAAAATATATATGACAAACCATTTGAAAGCTTTGACCCTCAGGAATCTATTTATGCCTACCAATAGTGATCATTGTTTTGTGCATTACATTACTTTACATTGCATTTGGCAGACGCTTTTTAAACCCAAAGCGATTTATTTAGCCATTTAGTGCAGGACCAGGAAGTGCCCCGGTTTGGCTCACTGAGCCGGCGAACAGCACGGAGACAGCGGAAGGTAGGAAGAGCATGTGGCTCCCTAGGCGTCCGAGTGTGCACCCTCGTACGCATTAGGGAGGGAACAGAGTCCAGATCATGAGGAAACAGTTTGTAAGCAGGGAACAGTTGCATCGGAGTCTGGTTCCGCAAACCAGGGGAAGCGCTCCGTGCGCTCTGCCGTCTAGGCGCACTCTGGGGCCAGAGAAGGACAGGCGCCGATCAGGGAATGACGGGCAGCTACAGGTGCTCCGTCACAGATAGCTTGTTTTTTTCCATTAGAAGTACCGCCGTGTAATCCATTTATTTCAACAAAGTAACTGTAATCCGATTACCACTATTTAAAGGGATATGCCACCCCCAGGTCAAACTTGGGCATCTCCCCACAGTCCAGAGACTAAAATAAGTGATGGAAAGCGTTTTCCTGGTCATCCAGCCATTGTCCGAGTCTGTCAGCACTGACCGTCGCGCGCAGCTGCAGCTACTCCGCGTTAGACTGGAGGCTAACGTCGCCAGAGAAAGATTTCGGCCAAAAGGAATTAATTTGCTCGATTCTTTTCCCAATTACTTTCTGTGTAGTGCGCATTCATATCGAGTGCAAATAAATGTGCAAATCAACAGGGAGAGCTTGACTTGGTCATTTTGGGGTGGGAACTATTTTACAGTGCGGAAAAACACAGCCGAAGCACACAGGGGAATCCCTGTTACGCACCACGTTGGGAGTTCCCCTGTTACGCAGTGTGGTGTGTGCTTCGGCTCTGTTTTTCCGCACTGAAAAATAGTTCCCACCCAAAATGACCAAGTCAAGCTCTCCGTGTTGATTTGCACATTTATTTGCACTCGATATGAATGCGCACTACACAGAAAGTAATTGGGAAAAGCATCGAGCAAATTAATTCCTTTTGGCCGGAATCTTTCTCTGGCGACGTTAGACTCCAGTCTAACGCGGAGTAGCTGCAGCTGTGCGCGGCGGTCACTGCTGACAGACTCGGACAATGGCTGGATGACCAGGAAAACGCTTTCCACCACTTATTTTAGTCTCTGGACTGTGGGGAGATGCCCAAGTTTGACCTGGGGGTGGCATATCCCTTTAAAACAGTAACTGTAACGGATTACAGTTACTCATTATTTGTACTCTGATTACGTAACGCCGGTACATGTAATCCGTTACTCCCCAACAGTGTACGTGAGATGCGTGAAGAATCCCTCAGTCGTCCAGGTAGAATCCATGATAAAAGGAGAAATTCAATTTGTCAACTGGACAAAGTTTATTTGACAATAAACTTTGTCCAGTTGACAAATTGAGTTTCTCCTTTTATCACTGTACGTGAGAATATCTGCATGTGAAAGGACCAGAATGAATGAATAATGTCTTGAACGGCCCCTCATATCAACCTGCACTCTCCACCTTTGTATTTCTTCTACACCAGCAACATAACGCACATGACATCACAAGGTGGAACAGAGTGTTTTCTGTTTGAGAGAAGAACTCAGCCTAAACATGCGGGGTTTGTGTGTTAAACAAAACACAACTCCAGGTGTGTTTGTGATGAGGAAATGATAACAGAGATCAGAAAATAGCGTTAAATGTGCTCTTTAAAATGTGGGGATTCTAAAATAACTCTGTGACGTCACGTGACCCGAGGCTAAAACATGTTTGGTACAATATGTCGAGCAAGTGGAACATTTTGACACACTGCGCTGCTGGCAGAGTGGTTAAAGCTCCCATCAGCTGTCACACACGTGGACTGCAGCGCTGTCACACATCTTACCTAATAACATCACATTTTCATGCAAAGTGAATAGTATGGAAAAGTGAATTTAAAGGTTTAAAGGAGAATTAACGTTGTTTTACAATCTGAGCCTTATTTTGGTAATAAAACAAGTTGTTTTACTCACCCATAGCACTTTGGTGTCATTTGGAGCAGTTTCATAGATCTTGTGTTGTAGCGGTATCCATGAACGTGAGTGCTCGGGCATTTGGTTACGGTCTCCAAATAACACAAACTTTAGCACTTTTCAAATCACAGAAGATCGCTGTGTTAGCGTACCTTTAAGTGGAGTCCAAAGCGGCCTGAAACCCGATATCCAGCTTTAGTTTCATTTGATGACGTCATCATAGAGGACAGCGCGCATGTGTGAACTCAGCTGTTTAGCAGGTAAACACCGCTAGTCCGAAAGAAGATAACTTTAGCTAACTCTGAACTTTACTTTTCTGTTGCGAGACATGGCTGAAGATTCGGACTTTGAGACTGAAGAGGAGTTATTTGAGTATGATGGCCGTCCCTATCGTTTTGTGCCTGAGTATACGAATGAGGAGACAGAATGGATATGGAAAGAATGAAGCAGAGACAGTTTGAGGAGCAGCGCACCAGAGAACAGCCATCGGTTTCGTATTACTTCTCAGAGCCGTGCGCTGAAACCGCTGGCCTTCTTTCTTTTCCTTTGCTGGTAAAAAATCGTCCTGACTGAAGTGGGTACTGCAAACACGATGGTCCAGACGTCTTACAGCTTTCCCTGTCATGTTTGGGTCCATTCTCACATTTTCAATAAATCAGGATTCTGATGCGGAAGCCTGTGAAAGCTCAACTTCGTCCAAGATGTCATTTTGTTTTCGCAACCGGGATAAATGAATGTTTGCACCATTTTCTCAAGCGGAGATGTTTTCGTCTTCTTAGCTTCTTTCGGACTGTACCCGAGATCTGACAGCTGGGAATTCACACACGCGTGCTGTCCTCTATGATGACGTCATCAAATGAAACTATAGCTGGATATCGGGTTTCAGGCCGCTTTGGACTCCAATTAAAGTCTACGCTGACACAGCGATCTTCTGTTATTTGAAAAGTGCTAAAGTTTGTGTTATTTGGAGACTGTAACCAAATGCCCCGAGCACTCACATTCACAGATACCGCTACAACACAACATCTACGAAACTGCTCCAAATGACACCAAAGTGCTATGGGTGAGTAAAACAACTTGTTTTATTACCGAAATAAGGCTCAGATTGTAAAAAAACCCCGTTAATTCTCCTTTAACTAAAGGTGCACTGTGTAACTTTTTGGTTTGTGGGTCCATCGCCTTCTTGTTTCTATGGATACGTCATTGCTCTGTCTGGAATCTTCCACAGTGTAACATTAAACAGCTCTACTTTACATTTATTCAATTACAGGTGTTTTTTAGCTCAAAAATACCTAGAAAAACAGGCATTCTGACTGTAAACTGGGTCGCCTCTCCACAGATCTGACCTGTAACTTGGTCTGGTTTAGTCTCCATGAAGATAGAAAGGTTTAATGCCATACTGTGAAACATTCCAGACAAAACAATAACATCTCCATTGAGAAAAGCGTTTGACGGCTCCTCCACCAGAAACAAGCAACACTTTAATTCAGCTCAGTTTTTTTTTTTTTTTTCCATCAAAATCTAAAAAAACATAATTAACAATCAAGGTTATTTTGTTTCATTCATAATCATTTTGAGTCCCTCTCCAGAGCTAAAAACACTTCGGTATGAGGTCATGTATGAGGTGGGAATCCGTACTCCAGTTTTTTGCCCCTGAGAAGTGCATGAAATTAGGCCAAAAACTATATCTGTGTCCTATTACAAGGCGTTTACTGTTTAGTCAGTCGAACACTGAAATGATCACATTTTATTTAAAAACTGAATATTGAAATTGCTAAGAAAACGTTCAAACAACTCAGAGTCTGAATGAACCTGAACTCGACAATACTGAAAGCGAGATGAATAGGCCCGTTTGTGATCCAGCTCTGGTTCAAGTGAATTTTATGACCTTTATTACAGTTTTTTCTCCATTGATTTGGCTCATTTCTTGAAACTGAAATTACACTCTCAAAACTCTAAGTTAATTTGGCACAACAGTCTTACAGTTTAGCACAATACTTCAGCTCACTTGCAAAAGCTTATCTCTCCCAAAACAGTTCACTTCTGAGTCAAAACTAAATTTCTTTCTCATTCAAATAGGAAATTGTCATTTTTATTACAGTATTCACACACATACTGTAAAGTTACTGCCATCACTGGCATTAGGCAGCACGCTGGCTGAGTGTCCAGCACTCATGCTTCACAGCAAGAAGGTTCCGGGTTCAATCCCCCCCCCTGGGTCGCCCATCAACCCAAAACATGCATGATAGGTAAAATTCTCCAGCTGAGGTCCTGACCAAGCCAAAGCAAGAAGATCATGGAGATGGTCCCCAGGCGCAGTAATGTGCTGCTCACTGCTCCTAATAACAGGATGGGTTAAATGCAGAGAAGAATTTCTCCAGTGTGAGATCAATAAAGTTGCTTCTTCTTCTTCATCACAGTAAAAAGAAAATGAATACAGCATCATATACTGTATAGGCTCTAAACAACAACAACAACAAAACAAGACAAAACAAATACAAGCAAAATTAGATATAGCCTACAGTACTGTAAATAAAGCTGATTTACTGTGGCACTTCACTGGTCGTCTTCACCCACCGGATGATCCAAGAAATTCAAATGGTAATCAGTCTCTTACTGTATGTTCCTGACTAATTTTGACAACTGGATACACTATTCTGCATGTGATGACTTATACACTGAAATAACACTGACATGTTTTGGAGAGAATGACCATTTGACTGAGAATCAGTCAATCAGTTTAGATCAAGATGTATTCACTTGAAATTTGTGCTGAACGTAGGCTGACTGTGCTAACTGTAGGCTACTTAAGATAAGATAAGATAAGATAAGATAAGATAAGATAAGCCTTTATTGATCTCACACAGGAGAAATTTACTCGCCACAGTAGCTCCAGGACAATTGGACAAGAGGGAAAAAGTGCATGCAGGCAGGGAGGGTATAAAGTAAGTAATAAATAATACAAATAGTAATACGTAATAATAGTAATAATGGAAAATAGTAGTAATGATAATAGTAACAACAAGCATCAACATGAAAAAGGAGGATATTGCACGTCTGGCCTATATGTTAGAATTATACAGTCTGATGGCGGTGGGGATGAAGGATCTGCGGTAGCGCTCCTTCTTGCACTGGGGGTGCCTCAGTCGGCTGCTAAAGGAGCTGCTCAGCTCCTCAATAGTCCGGTGCAGAGGGTGAGAGGTGTCGTCCTTAATGGACATGAATTTGGCCAGCACCCTCCTCTCAGCCACCTCCTCTACACGGTCCAGAGGACAGCCCAGGACAGAGCTGGCCCTCTTAACCAGCTTATTCAGTCTTTTTCTATCCCGTTCTGTGCTGCTCGGGGCCCAGCAGACGACAGCGTAGAGGAGAGCAGAGGCCACCACAGAGTCATAAAAAGTCTTGAGCAGAGGCCTGCACACTCCAAAGGACCTCAGTCTCCTCAGGAGGTGGAGGCGACTTGTACTTAATTATTTGAAGAGATGTACTAAGACAACTGCAATTTGATTAAATCAGAATATCCACTCTGTTGTGAACAATGGCCAAATGATTTGGGAATTTATCCATGTTGTTTTGAGAATTTAATTTCTATTTCAAGAAATGAGCCAAACCAATGGAGAAAAACTGTAAGGACCTACTGGAGCGCACTGGCCTCTATTTCCTTCTGTATCTTTAGCACATTTCAGAAGCTATAAAAATAGAGTAATAATTCTTTTAGCACATTAAAGATCCCATATTTCGCTATTTTCTGAGCTGTTATAATCTTTCCTCGTCACAAACACACCCGGAGTTGTGTTTTGTTTCATTCACATGTTTTTCTCTCAAACGAAAAATACTCTGTTCCACCTTGTGATGTCGCGTGGTAATACAGGGAGTGCTCTACTGTGTTTTTAAACTCCACACACCTTCACTAGAATCATCTGGATGAGTTCAGCTCTAGAATTGCAAATCCGTACGGTAAAAGGAGCTGTTCACTTGAAAACTACATCACAAGGTGGGACATTTGGAGCTTTAGAGACAGAGACAGACTAATAACACTGGTCTTCAAATTTTTGGACTCGATCTGCTTCTGAGATAAAAATGGCTAAATCTCATTTCTATTGGTAAGATGAACTGAATATCAATTGATAACTGTGCTGGTTCGCTAATATATTCAAGATATTTAATGATATTGTTTTACATCAAAATCGCATCTGTTTATACAATAGATTTAGGCATTTTTGCTTAAAAATAATATTTATATTTTGAAATATTTAACTTGCACTTCTTTATCCGTCAAGAAATAAACAAGAAATATCTTAAGACATCAGGTGATTGAATATCTTATGAAAAACAAGCTAATGTATCACATGTGTTACAACAATAATGTGGAGCCCAACTTTTGTCCTGATCTCCAACTTTGTGACCAAAGTAACGGCGGTCTGCCTTTTTAACCACTGCAGTCGCGCTTTTGTGATGCAGACGTCACTTCACCACAAATGTAACAGAAGTTATCTAGGTTGTTCACACAATTTCAAGGCATCTCTCTTATGTGAAATCCAAAAATATTTGATGTTAAACCTCTAGACCAGAGGTGTCAAACCCTAAAGGGGCCAGATCAGAAAACATACACTCAACAAAAATATAAACGCAACACTTTTGTTTTTGCTCCCATTTTTCCTGAGATGGACCCAAAGATCCAAAATTCACTCCAGATACACAACACTACCATTTCTCTCAAACATTGTTCACAAATCTGTCCAAATGTGTGACAGTGAGCACCTCTGCCCCGCTGAGACAATCCACCCCACCTCACAGGTGCGCCACATCAAGATGCCGATCCGACATCATGACCAGTGCACAGGTGCGCCCCAGACTGCCCACAATAAAAGGCCACCCCGAAATGTGCATTTTTTTTGCTTTATTGGGGGTCTGGGGACTCAGAATCTGGTGTGACCACCATTTGCTTTATGCAGTGCAACACATCTTCTTCGCATAGAGTTTATCAGATTGTCAGTTGTGGCCTGTGGAATGTTGGTCCACTCCTCTTCAAAGGCTGTTATGGACGAAGAACACAGGTGCATTTTATTGATGGCATTTTGAATGCACAGAGATACCGTGATGAGATCCTGAGGCCCATTGTTGTGCCATACATCCATGAACATCACCTCATGTTTCAGCAAGATAATGCAGGCCCCATGTTGCAAGGATCTGTACACAATTCTTGGAAGCTGAGAATGTCCCAGTTCTTGCATGGCCAGCATACTCACCGGACAGGTCACCCATTGAGCATGTTTGGGATGTGCTTGACCGGCGTATACGACAGCGTGTACCAGCTCCCACTAATATCCAGCAACTTCGCACAGCCATTGAAGAGGAGTGGACCAACATTCCACAGGCCACAATTGACAATCTGATAAACTCTATGCGAAGAAGATGTGTTGCACTGCATGAGGCAAATGGTGGTCACACCAGATACTGACTGCTTCTGAGTCCCCAGACCCCCAATAAAGCAAAAAAAAAATGCACATTTCGGGGTGGCCTTTTATTGTGGGCAGTCTGGGGTGCACCTGTGCACTGGTCATGTTGTCGAATTGGCATCTTGATGTAGCGCACCTGTGAGGTGGGGTGGATTGTCTCAGCGGGGCAGAGGTGCTCGCTGTCACACATTTGGACAGATTTGTGAACAATGTTTGAGAGAAATGGTAGTGTTGTGTATCTGGAGTGAATTTTGGATCTTTGGGTCCATCTCAGGAAAAATGGGAGCAAAAACAAAAGTGTTGCGTTTATATTTTTGTTGAGTATATATACCCCAAAAATAGCAATAAGTCCAGATATTTGTCCAGAGAAACACAAATCTATTAGTCTTTTATTATTATTATCAGCTTGTTCACTTGTAAACAGGTGTTTACAAGTGAACAAGCTGATAATAATAATAGGCGCGCAGTGATACGACACAAGAGAAAATGGCACCAAGCGATGTAGACTTCTGACTTTTTCGTGCAACTGTTTTGTGATGCAAATATATCACCTTTTGGCCAAATAATGTTTTGAGAAGAAAAACAAGCTTTATTAACTGTCCCCGCTAACTTGCCGGACCTACTTTCGTCAGCTCCAGAACCGGGGCAGAACTCGGCTCAGAGGACACTGTCAGGGGTAAGCCAGTGTTAATGCACAACACTGCTGAAGGGGATGCCATACAGATTCACGTGAAAAATCCTGAGCTATCCCTTTAAACACGAGCGCATTGACCAGAGGAGACATACAGAGACGCAGGACCAAATTTGGCCAAATGGTGACGTCTGTCAGAGGATCACAGTCAGGAACTGTGGGTCCTTCTCAACCTTCAAGAACACTCTGAAACATTGGTTGAAAAATAATCAAACATGCTCTCACAGGTAGATTTTCTTTTTCTCAGGGCCTCTTAAACTCAGAGAATGGTCTTATGTGGTGAACTTGCCGTCATGTCCATGTGCACTTCTGTCTCTTCTGTGTGTTCCTCTAAATCAGTGCTTCTCAAATAGTGGGGCGGGCCCCCCTGGGGGGGGCGCGGTGTGATGCCAGGGGGGCGCGTGTGACCCTGGGAAACATGCTTTTTTGCCATACTGGTTAGCTCAACTGGTAAGTCATGGACTTTCCCCCTGGGGGTTGTGGGTTCAAATCCCCCCCGGGCAGTGAGCTAACCAGTGTGGGTCCTTGGGCAAGACCCTTCACGGTACTGCCCCCCGGGCGCCGAAAAAAGATGGCTGCTCACTGCTCCTGAAAAGGATGGGTCAAATGCAGAAGTCAAATTTCTCCCGTGTGTCACTGTGTGTCATTGTGTGGGAGACCAATAAAGGCTTAAGCCTAAGCCTACTGTACTAGAACGAAAGTGTAATTGCACATCAACAACAGTAGTTGGCAGTAGCGCTCTCGTTGTCGCTCTGGGGCAGGGTTCGGCAACCTTAAATACGCGATATACGCACAGCACAGACTTGCCATCAGCAGAACATCCTCTGTCACAGAAAAAAAACACGTTATATTCCACTGAGCTTTGAGTTTATGCAAATGGACCATGTGGTTTTTAAGTTTCGTTTCTGTAAAACGTAAACAAATGTGCACAAAGCTGCATTAAAAGCACATTAATATTTGAGTCCTCAGTGCAAAAAAAGAGTGCAGTGTTTGTTGGAAGTTTCTTTTTTTGTTTTTAATGTTAATAAAAGGATACATTGTTATGCAGAGGTGTACTAATAATTTTCTAGACAAATAATACTATTAATAGTTGTGCGCAGGGAGGGGGGCGTGAAATTTTTTCTTCTTCCTAGGGGGGGCGTCATAGAAAATAATTGAGAAGCACTGCTCTAAATGTTCTTCTGTTCTGACCTGCCTTAGGACAATGGATGTAAAGTCGCTATTGAGCTAATTCCGGCATATTTACATTGATGCTGTTTGCGTGAAGAGTCCCTCAGTCGTCCAGGTAGAATCCATGATAAAAGGAGAAATTCAATTTGTCAACTGGACAAAGTTTGTTTGGTCGAAAACGTTTCGTCGCTCATCCGAGAGGCTTCGTCAGCTCTGGTTCTAGTGCTGGTTAGACACTGCTTATATGTACAGACAAAGAAACATTAGGGCAGACAATCCAGGGCAGAGGGGTGGAGAGGGTCATTAGGCTTGAATAGGGAGGCTAAACTAGTCGCCAGAGTAATTTGAAAAACAAAGAGACAGATTAGTGGAGATAGTTTCAGAGCTATTTCAGTGTAGGAGCTCCTCCCTGCAGCTAGATATAAACAGTGTCTAACCAGCACTAGAACCAGAGCTGACGAAGCCTCTCGGATGAGCGGCGAAACGTTTTCGACCAAACAAACTTTGTCCAGTTGACAAATTGAATTTCTCCTTTTATCATTGATGCTGTTTGTTGTCATGTTGATTAATATGCATTGTCCTAATTAAAATAAATCAATCAATCAAAATAAAATAAAAATTGCAAAGTTACTCCAAAGGCACGGCCATATTTATAAGACATTGGAGCAGTTGTCCTTGCGGAAATGATTGAAAAGCTCCAGAAGGGAGCATGTGAGGAGAAGACTGAGCCCTCTAGTGGGGAAGAATTAGCCAGAGTTAAGGGGAATGAGGAGAAAGAAAAGCTAAATCTGTGACTGCGAGCGAGAAGCGGTGTGCCAAAATAGAGAAGAACGTGCTGCTGGAGGCCGCTAGATAGGAAGTGGCCAAAAAAAGACGAAACAAGGCCCAAACCAACCTCCAAAGGAACCAGAGGAGGAAAAGGACAGGATTTATTTTGCAGAGGATTTTATGGTTCTCATCTATCGAGAAAAACATTCTGGAGATGGTTACCTGGGATTTTCAGCCTCATAGACTTTCTGAGTCTATGAGGTGGCCTTCTGTGTACAAATTGTAGGGGAAGCATTCTGTAGTGGAAATCTTTACATAGTTATTCATATAAAAATAAAGCGTATGGGTCAAGCATTAGTTGGCCTTGTGATTCCTAATGAAATGGGGGTTACAACAGACTGTCTCTCCTGGTGTAATCTCTCTGTTAATCAGTCTTAGATTTAGTTATCGGAGAAGAGGGCCTTTAGAGGCTACAGGTTGTCATAAATATTTTTGGGGCTTAACTTAACTCTTCCACTTGATGCTTTGCTGCTGATGACCCAGCCATAGAAATGACCTGTCCTTGTAGAAGTGTTATATCTTAACTTACGTTTTTGCATCATTCCTTTGCCCTATGCCCCCCCCCTTCCCCCCCCGAGGGGTATAAATACTCTGTATGTTTTGTTTTATATATATATATATATATATATATATATATATATATATATATATATATATATATATATATATATATATATATATATACACACACACACACACACAGTACATGCTTCTCTTCATCTTATTTATCTATTTTATTTTTTTGCATGCTCTTGGCATCCAGAGTGGGCAGCAAAGTAAGAATTTCATTGTACAGGGAAACGTGTTTCTTTACTGTGCATATGACAATAAAAGCTTTGAATCTTGAATCTATGAATCTTTGAATCAGATGCCTCGGTCAGGGACAGTGAGGGTGTTATTGTGCACAATTGCTTTAATAAATAATAAATCGTCTTTGATTCAAGACAACTTTCCAGTTTTTATTCTTGTAGCTCAGAAATTCTACAACAGTTCCACATGCCCTGCCAGCTAATGTGCGCTCTCGGGCCAGAGAAAAAGGCGTCACTCGGGGAATGTCGGGGCACCACGGGCGCTCCGGCACACACAGAAACATGTGGTTTAAAGCTCATATGAGTCAACTTTGTGTAGGTTGTAAGGTTGTACCAAGTCATATTTCTGGTCTAGGATCTGCCACCAGCTTGTCATAATTTTGTATTACCTGGAATGTTCCACTGTATGGCATTAAACCAGTTATCTCCATGCAGACAAGCATGTGGCGCCACCAAATGGTAAATGGTCACATCTTTATATAGCGCTTTTCCACCTTCAAGGCATCCAAAGCGCTTTACAACAAGGAACCAATCACCCATTCACACACCAGTGTACGCAGACACTGGGGGCGAGGAGGGTTAAGTGTCTTGCCCAAGGACACAACAGCAGCATTCATCTGTGGGAGCTGGAATCGTACCAACCAACGTGGGTCAGTGGATCTGACTGCTCAACCACTAATGTTTCTTATGTCAAGAGCAGGATTTGAACCGCCAACCTTTGGATCAGTGGAAAAACGCTCTACCAACTGAGCTACTGCCGCCCACCAGGCCAAGATCTGTGGAGGGGGGAGTCCACTTGCAGTTAAATAGTTAAATTGGCATATATTATATATTTATTTATTTTTTCTAAACAAGTTTTAGTTTGCTTTCATACCAAAAAGAGAAACTATTAAAATAAATTAGTGGAAGACCAAATGAACCTCACTGGACTACCAGTTAAATTAGCTAAATTAATTTGCCCCCGTGACCCGGCCCCGGATAAGCGAAAGAAAATGGATGGATTTTTAATATTAACGCAACATTAACACAAAGCAATAACATAATGGAAACAAGAAAGTGTGGCCTCCCACCAGAAAAGTCACACTGTAGCCCTTTAAAAAGCTTGTACTGCTCTGGGCATTACTGAAGATAATACAGAAGTGTGAGTCTTTTCACACTGCAGAACTGCATTCTAGATATCAAATCCTGGATGGCAAGAAACTTTCTCCAGCTTAACCAGGACAAAACTGAGGTTCTAGTCATCGGTCCTGAGGCCCAGAGAGAGAAACCTTTATCAAAACTACAAGCACAGTCTTTTAACCCATCTCCTCAAGTGAAAAACCTGGGCGTCATTTTTGACTCTGAGCTGACTTTTATCCCACACATCAAGAACATCACAAAAATAGGTTTCTATCACCTAAAAAACATAGCCAGAGTTCGCCCTATTCTCTCTCAGGCCAATGCGGAGACACTGATGCTTTTGTCACCAGCCGTATAGACTACTGTAATGCCCTGCTCTCTGGTCTTCCCAAAAAGAGTATTTCAGGTTTGCAATTATTACAAAATTCAGCAGCACGTGTCCTGACTAGGACCAGGGGGCGGGACCACATTACACCGGTCTTAAAATCTCTGCATTGGCTCCCTGTGAGTTTCAGGATAGATTTTAAAGTTCTTTTACTGGTTTTTAAATGTCTTAATGGTCTTGGGCCTTCTTATCTTTCAGAACTGCTTTCCCCTTACGAACCTTCACGGGCCCTGCGCTCCTCCGGCAGCAGCTCCTGGTCATTCCCAAGGTCAGGACACACACTCACGGAGAGGCGTCTTTTCAGTACTACGGCCCTCGTCTATGGAACAGCCGGAGGACCTCAGGGCTGCAGAGAACGTTGTGTGGGCTCAAGACTCACCTGTTTAGCTTGGCCTTTGATTGACTTCCGTCGTCTGTTTGCTTGTCTTTTGTTTGTTCTTTTGTTTGTTTGCTTGTATATTTGTTTGTTGTTTGTTCGTCTGCTTGTTTGTTTGTTTGCTTTTTTTTTTTTTTTCCTGGCAGCACGGTGGCTGAGTGGCTAGCACTCATGCTTCACAGCAAGAAGGTTCGGGTTGCCCGTGCCTTTCTGTGTGGAGACTGCATGTTCTCCCCATGTCTGGGTGGGTTTCCTCCGGGCACTCCGGTTTCCCCCACCAACCTAAACATGCGCCATAGGTAAAATCCTCCAGCTTAGGGCCTGACCAAAGCATAAATAACAAAACAAAATCATGGGGATGGTCCCCGGGTCAAATATAGAAACAACTTCTCCTGTAAGGCGCTTTGTGTTACAATTTTGTATGAAAAGCACCTTATAAATATTGTTTGATTGATTGATTGATTGAGTCTTCTGTTTTCAGTGCAGAGATAATCAAGTTCAACATGTGCTGCTGCTGTGGTTAAAGCTGCTTCCCTCCTCCTGCACCATCCACCAGAGTCCTTCACCTTATTGTGGTCTACACTTCATAGTTTTTACATTATTAAAGCCGCAAAATGTAACTTTTATTGCACTGGAAAATATTTATCATACTGTGAGCGTGCTTGCATCTCCACAAACCTGACTCTTATTTGGAGCCTTCTGGAAATGTTGTTTCTTTGACTAATATTCCACAGTATAAGATAAAACATATCTATCTCCATGGAGAATGTTTCTAAGTATGATTTTTAACTTTCTGTTTCCATGGAATCGTGCAGGTGACATGGCACCTCCAGAAAGTTACAACCAGCACTTTAAAGAAGACTTACTGTGCTTTATAATTATAATTTATGACATCTGTGGTTCATTATGTTATAATTTAGACATTTTAAATCACGATATTCATCTAAAACGACTTAAATCCTTTAACGTCTGGGTTCCACCATAAACGTCATCACAACAAAGCTCTGTGCAGCTGTTGGCCCCTCCAATGGAGAGCTGCACATTACATTAACAAACAGTGAATTTGCACCAAAGTGACGATACAACGCTGCAGAATCCCACACGTATCATAGATTAAGAAAATACAAGTGGAGAAGAAGGTTAAGAAGGACCCACAGTTCCTGCTCATGTCTGGAACTGTGGGTCCTTCTCAGCCTTCAAGAACACTCTGAAACATTGGTTGAAAAATAATCAAACATGCTCTCACAGGTAGATTTTCTTCTTCTCGGGACCTCTTAAACTCAGAGAACGATCTGTTGTGGTGAACTTGCCGTCATGTCTATGTGCACTTCTGTCTCTTCTGTGTGTTCCTCTAAATGTTCTTCTGTTCTGACCTGCCTTAGGACAACGGATGTAAAGTAGCTGTTGTGCTAATTCCGGCATATTTACATTGATGCTGTTTGTTGACATGCTGATTAATATGCATTGTCCTAATTCAGATAAATAAATAAAAGAAAGAAAAGGTAGTATGTCATTGTGGGGTGGTGAAGATGGGGTTAGATCAGAGCAACGACGTCTTGAATACAGGAACACAAAACATACAAAAAGACATGCGCAAATCACTCCAAATACAACTTGGAAAGGGCAAATCAGAACTATTACATGGTTAAAAGTTCTGAAAAGTTGATTTTGAATAGGTCTCCTTTAATGTTATAAATCAGATGTTATTCCAAACAGTCCCAACCTTTACACTTGAGTAAATACTTGTTTTTTGTTTTTTTTAACTTACTTACTTAGGCCATTGCTTTATACTAGTAGTATTTTTAAGTACCTGTACTCTTTCAAAAGTTCAAAACTCCATGCACAGCTTCCAGGTGCTGGTAACAGCAGGAACATTAAATAATTCCAGAAAAAAAGAAGTTTACCACACACTCGCTTGACTTTCCTCTTGTTCCTTTATTGGGCTTAGAGCGAACAACGCGTTTCGCTTCTATAGCGTCATCAGGCGAAACGCAATAAAGGAATAAGAGGAAAATCAAGCGAGTGTGCGGTAATCTTCTTTTTTTCTTTAACTGTACTCGTTCTTGAGTACAATTCCTGACCAAGGAACTGGTGATTGACTTCAGGAGAAAGAGGACACCAGTGGAGCCCATTACCATCCAGGGTCATGACATGGAGATCGTTGATTGCTACAAGTACCTCGGCGTCCACGTGGACAACAGGCTGGACTGGAGGGACAACTGTAATGCTGTGTACAAGAAGGGCATGAGCAGACTCTACTTCTTCAGAATGCTCAGGTCTTTCAGCAAGTTACCGGAGCTCTTCTACCAGTCTGTGGAGGTCAGCGCCCTGGACTTCGCTGTGGTCTGTTGGGGGAGCAGTACCAGTAAAAGGGACATTGGACGGACTGACAAACTGATCCGTAAAGCTGGTCACGCGATCGGCCGTGAGCTGGAGACATTTGTCACAGTGAGGGACAGGAGGACACTGGACAAACTGCTGGACACTCCTGCTAACCCCCTGCACCAGACCATAGAGGGACAGAGGAGCTCATTCTCCAACAGGCTCCTACAGCTCTGCTCAAACAGTGAGAGATACAGGACTACATGCATACTATAATACTCCGTACAACTGTATATAGCTGTGATTGGATATTTTATTTGATATTATATTTTATATTTTATTACTTATTTTTCTATTTTATTCTAATTTGTACATATACATTTATTATTATTACAAATTTTTAAAAAATATATATATAATTATGTCTCATTTGACACCGGTCTATTGCTTTTTTTTGCTATTCCATCTATTTTTTTGTTATCTGTTATTTCTTGAGCTACTGTACACAAATAATTTCCCTTGTGGATCAATAAAGTTTGTCTAAGTCTAATTCTAGCTGCTTTACACTCACCTCTGTCAGTAATGCAGTGTAGGATTTCTAAGTATTCAATATATTTCCTATCAAACTCCGACATGTTCAGAAACACTTATCCACCAGCCCTGATCAAAGCATGACAGCGTTTCGTGATGTTTCAGTCTGTTTTTATTCCTACACACAATTCACATAATGGACGCATATGGTGCATGTTTGTGTATTTGTAGCATATTTTCACGGCTCTTTGAAATGCAGATCCGCTCTGTAAAGAAGGCCACGGTGATGCATACGACGGTGCATATGATTAAGATTCACAAACAGGTTTAGAGTCGTGTATGGGCGGCACGAAGCTCTGGAGCTGTCACCGCTTTCAACACACCAACAAATTAAGGAGACTTTTTCAATAAACATCCCTGAGAACTTTTTTTTTTTTTTTTGCACCGGAAGTATTATCATTGATTTTTAAATTTGAATTAGGCCAATGCATTTTAATCAACATGACAACAAACAGCATCAATGTAAATATGCTGGAATTAGCACAATAGCTTTATATCCATTGTCCTAAGGCAGGTCAGAACAGAAGAATATTTAGAGCAGACCCGGGAATTTCAAGGCCCGGGGGCCAAATACGGCCCGCGAGCTGACTCTGACCGACCCGCGAAAGGTTGCTTGGAATTTATAAAATAAAACCTACTTTCAAAATTGTACATTATGCATTTGTACTGATGATCATCTTTCGGACGTGCTTTGATGCACTTGTTAAAGCTCAACAGAGGCGAGATTTCTCTCACTGATCAAGAAAAAAAAAATACTAAAACATGCTAACTTTGACTTTTTTTCTACACAGTTTGGCAGTTGGACAAAAAATGTTGTGACATTTCTTGTATTATATAATTTGCCAAACAAAGACGTTGTGGTGTCTTAGGCTACGTTTATACGGCGACGATCAAAACAGAAGACGCAAAAGTGGCATCTCGTCTTCCATTTTTTATCCGCGTTTAGACGAGCGTTCTCAACAGGAAATGTTTGTTTGTACGAAGACGCAAAAGTGGACGCAAAAGCCAGCGAAGGGAGGCGCTGTAAATAACTGGACTGAAAAAAAAAAAAAAAAAAATCACAACAGCGTCAAGTTACATTTCTAACCACGACTGTACCGGAAAAGAGAAAGCTAAAACTTCAAAATAAAATGTTCTAGTTGCGTTTTAAATGAGTTCTTAAGTTCCGCTCCAAACATTTCAGTGTTTGTTTCAGTATTTTTGTTTACATGTTTTTGAATATTGTACTGAAAATAGTTACATTACAGGAGGATTACAGTGAATTAGAAAATATAAAATCACATCGGGTTTTACATTTGAAGTGCCTCATGCGGAAGTCGCTTGTCTTGGCCGTCTGTGTGACTGTGAGAGTGTGAGAAAGACTTGTACGAGAAGAAGAGAAAAGACCGTAGATGTGTGTGGGTGCGATTTATACAATTGTTGAAATGACTCTTGTATGTTGATTAGAGCTGCTAGAGCAGCTTGAACATCCATGGTATCAAGGTATGCCGCATCTATGTGACGTAAACACGTACGCGACGTGAGCATCTCCACCCATCTCCACCTAAAAGCCACGGGCCACTCCTTTGAGGACAGTGAGGTACAGATCTTGGCCAGAGAAAAGAACTGGTTTGAGAGGGGAGTTAAAGAGGCGATTTTTGTCAAGAAAGAGAATCCTTCCTTGAACAGAAATGGAGGTCTCAGACATCATTTGTCTCCCATTTATAACTCTATTCTCAAACCTAAATCAAAACAAACTAAAGCCCTATTCGGACGGGATTAGTTTTACACGGGGATGTAGAGTAATGTCAGTTTATCACAGGACCTCTGTAATATAAATGACCCCATTCACACAGGACAAGAAATGTCCATAATATTTATTTGACATGGGAGGAGTTTGTTTACGCTCTGCCGTCACGTATTCGTTGCCGGATTTTGGTGGGGCAGGGCATAAAGCATCAGCTGAAGATAGAGAAGTCATGATTAGCCTATGTGAAATATTAGCGAACTATGCAAATTATTGCCCATAATCAGGACTAACAGAGCGTACGTTACCTAAAACAAGCAGAAGTTTCATGCCTCTGATGACTGAGTTATACCTCTTGGGCTTTTTCATTGGTCGATGTGTGCGTTTGTTTGAGAGTACCGGTAGATTATTTTGCTTGCCGGAAAAACAAAGCGCTTCAAGCTCCTCCATGTTTGAAAATTGCGGTAAATTATTTCTTTAAATGGATGTGACGAAATATTACATACATCTTTACCGAGGGTCGCATTCGCACGGGATTAATATTACCTATAGTAATTCCTTCAGACCGTTTTACAGAAGGTGAAACTCGCTGTAAATTTCACAGACATACTCCGTTATGTTTACGGACATGGCGCGTTCAGACAGGACTAAATTCACTGGTAATTATTACTTCACCCTATGTCACCCCATAAAACTAATCCCGTCCGTATAGGGCTATAGAAAACAATAGAGCAGCAGGTCAGGTCCAGAGGTGTGAAAACACCCATTATGGCCTAATGGTTCAGCTAACAAGACCCACACTCCACTCCCACTGCAGATCTAATAGTAGGTGTGGTAGTTTCAGAGTAATTTGAATGATAATGATAGGCGCTATATAAATGCTATGAATTATTATTATTATTATTATTATTAATTTCACTGTAGTTAGCTCCCCCTTCAGGCAGATATAGGCAGTGTTCACCAGCGTCTGACCAGAACTGAAGAAGCAGCTTGGATGAACTGCAAAACGTATTCGACCAAATAAACTTTTGTCCAGTTGACAAATTGAATTTCTCCTTTTGCCACCTTTAAAGGTCCCATGGCATGAAATTTTCACTTTCTGAGGTTTTTGAACGTTAATGTGAGCTCCCCTACCCTGTTTAGGCCCCCCCCCATGGTTAAAAGTTGCGAAATGTCTAAACTGAGCATTTGCGATCCTTTTCTGCGTTACAAAAAATCGGAGCTCAAACGGGCGAGTTTGAACAAGGCACCTTATTGACGTCAGATCGAAAAAAGAAATGCAAATGCAGTTCCACCCCCGTCTGTCTGTACTCAGCGTCTCTGTAAATCACGCCCAGAGAGTTTGGACTGCGAATGCGCTAGGCAATGCGAAATGCTTTTTTTTATTTGCCTGGAGGCACGTCCGAGTGTTTCTAGGCTCGGAAGTCCTTTATCTGAGTCTCTGGACCTTTGAACAGCAGTGGTTTAATTTTATTTTATGTGGAAATATGTTTATTTTTCAATGGAACGCTTCAAATCTCTCCCCGTGCAAAAACAAGGAAATGGATCAGCTGTCGGCTCTGAGCTCTGAGCGGAGAGTTTGGCCACGCCCCCACCCTCTACTATTGGCCATCTGTTTTCTCCTCATTTGCATTCAAGCAACAACGCCCAGAATAAAGAGTTTGAGAGAGATATTTATGACTCCAGGGCTCTCAAGTCTCACGCATTGAGAGTGTGACACACGCAATTCGACGTGTTCACACGCTCACACGCCACACATGGTATTTCTCACGCTGAAATTTTTTAAGCAATTCAAAACTGTAGCCACTGTTCACAGCGCTTCTGTGCCCAGAAAATCGGTAAGTTAATGCAGGCACCGCAGGATTTCAGCGAAAAAAAGTCACTTGCACACCAGTACTCGAGTTGCCTCACAGTGTTCAGCTGTGAGGCCGATCGCCCACAGCTGTGAGCGAGCCGCGTGAATGTTTACGCGGCAGAGAAGAAGAAGAATCCTTAACTTGCTACGTTAATGCTACGTAAGAAGGAACTCTCGTCTCGGGACACGGGATAAGTTCGGGATATGTCCTTTTCTCCGGACCTCCGGATTATTAAAGACCGTGACACGTGCATACATTGATACGAGTGACCGCGTTTTTATGGGTGAGTCAAATCAGATTATTTCTGCATCTATTTCGGCACTAAACCAGAACTAAACCAGGACTAAACCAGGACTAAACCAGAACTAAACCAAGACTAAACCAGAACTAAACCAGAACTAAACCAGAACTAAACCAGGACTAGACCAGGACTAAACCAGAACTAAACCAGGACTAAACCAGAACTAAACCAGGACTAAACCAGGACTAAACCAGAACTAAACCAAGACTAAACCAGGTCTAAACCAGCACTAAACCAGAACTAAACCAGGACTAGACCAGGACTAAACCAGGACCTAGCCAGGACTAAACCAGAACTAAACCAGGACTAAACCAGAACTAAACCAGGACTAAACCAAGACTAAACCAGGTCTAAACCGGGTCTAAACCAGGATTCAACTGGGACTAAACCAGGACTAAACCAGAACTAAACCAGGACTAAACCAAGACTAAACCAGGTCTAAACCAGGACTAAACCAGGACTAGACCAGGACTAAACCAGGACTAAACCAGAACTAAACCAGGACTAAACCAAGACTAAACCAGGTCTAAACCGGGTCTAAACCAGGATTCAACTGGGACTAAACCAGGACTAAACCAAGACTAAACCAGGTCTAAACCAGGACTAAACCGGGACTAACCCGGCACTAAACCAGGACTAAACCAGGTCTAAACCAGGACTAAACCAGGTCTAAACCAGGACTATGCCAAGACTAAACCAGATCTAAACCGGGTCTAAACCAGGACTAAACCGGGACTAAACCAGGATTTAACCAAAACTAAACCAGGTCTAAACCAAGACTAAGCCAGGACTAAACCAGGTCTAAACCAGGACTAAGCCAAGACTAAACCAGATCTAAACCAGGTCTAAACCAGCACTAAACCAGGTCTAAACTAGGACTAGACCAGGTCTAAACCAGGACTAAACCAGGACTAAACCAGGACTTAACCAAAACAAAAACCAGGTCTAAACCAAGACTAAGCCAGGACTAAACCAGGTCTAAACCAGGACTAAGCCAAGACTAAACCAGATCTAAACCGGGTCTAAACCAGGACTAAACCGGGACTAAACCAAAACTAAACCAGGTCTAAACCAAGACTAAGCCAGGACTAAACCAGGTCTAAACCGGGTCTAAACCAGCACTAAACCAGGACTAAACCAGGTCTAAACTAGGACTAAACCAGGTCTAAACCAGGACTAAGCCAAGACTAAACTAAAACTAAACCAGGTCTAAACCAAGACTAAGCCAGGACTAAAACAGGTCTAAAACAGGTCTAAACCAGGACTAAACCAAGACTAAACCAAGACTTTGTGTGATAACATATTATCCTGTGCATTATTGAATGATAATATGGACTTTTAGTTATAAAAGCATTTCCATATTAACAAAGTACCTTCTAATTCTGCCCTGCCCTTACACCATCCCCCCGGTTTCATTTTATAACTCAACTACTGCTCGCAACCTGACAGTGAACATAGCCCCAAAGAACAGCTACGCCCTGCTCCACGGAGAAAATAAAAGCCCCTCTGTGCGGCGACGGACATATTGGCTCTCTCAGGCTATTAGCACATGTAAAGCCTGGTGCCAGACTGTAGCTAACCACGCTTTCACGAGGTCGCATTAAAAAAACTCACCATGACGGGAGAGGACAGAGAGAAAGGAGGCGTCAGGGGACCTTGTGAGACGTTTCTTTTTCTCTTTTTATATATAATAAAAGGCTTCATTGTGGTGTGAGTGAGTCATTACAAGGCTGCGGCTCTTTTGTGGATGTGTCTGTGTGATGTTATGGTGACAAAATGGACAAGGACAGCAGCCGAACAAAAGCAGGTTAAAGGAATAGAGGAGAGTGCGGAAATGGTACATGTCATTCACTACTGCTGTGTTCATTTGGATTCATTTGGACTGTTAAAGGTCCTATATTACACAAAATTGACTCTTGGGAGCTTTTAAAGTACACTCCAAGCTTATAATAGTTTTGGATTTTTCATTATAGTTTAGTTTTAGTTAGTTTTGACTTTTTTCACTCTAATTCAGTTAGTTTTAATTCGTTTTTAAAGTAGCTCGGATTACGCAAGTCGACAGAGGCCATATTCATAAGCAATATTTTTTCTTTCTTGTTATCCCAAGATAACAAGATAATTAATCCGTGATCTCGAGAAAACAACTGAAACATCTACGATGTGACAGGCTGACTTCGGGGCTATTTCTCATTCTGAATAGACACGTTTTTGGTCATTAGAATGTCTGGAATAATAATCGATCAGCTGATAAGGCAATATTTTGATCAGGGTTTGACCCAGGGGGAGATTGCATTACGTCTTTTAATTTGGGATAATTTTAAGATTAGTCCGCGGCACCTCCGCAGAAGACTGGCCCGGCTTCGTCTTTACCGACGATCTTTACCAATCTCGAAATAACAGTTTTGTTTTCTCGAGATCACAAATTAATTGTGTCATTTTCTCGAGATCTCGAGTTAATTTTCTCGTTATTAAGGTGGAAAATAATCATTACAAACATGGCCTCTGTCGACTTCCGTATGTGACAGTTTTAGTTAGTTTTCGTTTTTTTTCTAACTGCTCAGATTTAGTTTAGTTTTTTTTGTTAGTTTTAGTTTTACTTTTTGGGTTATACTTTGGGTTATTTGTCAAGTGCAGGATTCAAAAAGAAAGTATTGTGTTATCAAACTTACAACAAAGGAGGAGAGTTACAGTCAGTTGAGAGTTTGGAGAGTCTGGATACTAGAGTTTGGATAGCGTTTATATAATTTGTAGATATTTTGTAGATATTTTGGAGAGTTTAGGGAAAGGTATTTAGGAGAGTGAGGAGAGTAGGATAGGTGATAGGACGGAGCCAGCGAGGAAGAGGAGGTTTTCCCCTTTGTGGGAACACTTTGATCTGAAAACCAAAAACTGTTGAGACACTCTTGTTTCTGAATAAAAATAAAATAAAATTTCCCTTGTCCTGTAAATCATTGTCCAAGTTACACAAGCATAATCTGTGCCCTTTTACTAGTTCCACAAGCACTTTCACTGTCCTCTGCCTGATTACGCCCTTGCCATTTTCAGAAAAAAAGCTTAACCTGTCATTTATGATCATTTTGGGAATATTTACACACAGAGAAAACATACAAAATGTATTATACACATATGTGATAATATATGTACACAAATTATTTGGTCATACATGTTTTGTAATTCATAGTCATTCCCAACAGACCCAAAAATCAAAACACATTAGCCGTTTTCCAATCCAGCGACTGCACGCTTGTGAGTGTGGTCTCGGTCTGCAGTCGAGACAGCGCCTAGCCGCTCAGTCCTTACTGCACTACGTTTCTCGCATGGCCGTCTGCGAAATGGAACAGGTCCTGCCTCAGCTCAATGAGCCGGGTGGTCTGCTCTTTGTTCCCTAAAGACAAAAATATTATTCTATTGCGACAAGTAATACTTGGAATTGGGACATGGCCAATGTTCCCCCTAATTTTTAAAGATCCCATGACATGGTACTTCTTGATGCTTTTATATGGCTCCTTAATGGTTTCCTAATACTGTAAATGAATCCTTCTTCAAAATCAACACTCAGTGCATGAGAAACAGAGATAAGATGAGAAAGAGTCATAAATATCTCTCTCAAACTCTTTATTCTGGGCGTTGTTGCTTGAATGCAAATGAGGAGAAAACAGCTGGTCAATAGTAGAGGGTGGGGGCGTGGCCAAACTCCGCTCAGAGCCCACAGCTGATCCATTTCCTTGTTTTTGCATGGGGGAGAGATTTGAAGCGTTCCATTGAAAAATAAACACATTTCCACAGAAAATAAAATTAAACCACTGCTGTTCAAAGGTCCAAAGGCTCAGATAAAGGACTTCCGAGCCTAAAAAAACGCATTTCGCATTGCCTAGCGCATTCGCAGTCCAAACTCTCTGGGCGTGATTTACAGAGACACTGAGTACAGACAGACGGGGGTGGAACTGCATTTGTATTTCTTTTTTCGATCTGACGTCAATAAGGTGCCTTGTTCAAAATCGCCCGTTTGAGCTCCGATTTTTTGTAACGCAGAAAAGGATCGCAAATGCTCAGTTTAGACATTTCACAACTTATAACCATGGGGGGGGGGGGCTAAACAGGGTAGGGGAGCTCACATTAACGTTCAAAAACCTCAGAAAGTGAAAATTTCATGCCATGGGACCTTTAATATGTCTGAGCAAATACACTAACTCCCTGAGCCCTCCTGCGCACCCCCCCCCTGCGCGGCTCGCACTTTGAAGATATAAAAAAAATGACCCCGTGGCTGAATAAAAAGCGGAGATCCGCTAAAAGCTCTTTCATCCCTGATTTACAGTGCGCTGCATAGGTTTTCTTATGCGCTGAGAATGTGCGAGCAGTGCGCAATTGTGCAGACGCGCAGTTTAGAGTAAACGTTGGACATGGCTATACTGTAGAATATCTAGCATTACAACAGCAAAGGAAATATAGAAGTGTAAGGGAAAAAGCATGTGAACGGTAATACAGGTGCCGTGATCTATGCCGTTACGGCTACCGTCACACAAGTTTAGCGTAGTTTATGAAGAGTTTCATGTAGCATAGTTGTAGGTGAGGTGAACCAGTACCTACGTATATTCTATAGTGAAGTCGCAACTGTCACATGGCGATGTTGCTGGCGAGTCGGTCTTTGTAGTCCTATATTCTCCCGCGCTGTGCATGCTGGGGCTTTTAAGTGTGCGAAGCGTGCATTTTCGCACGCTTGGTCCACGCCCCGATTTCCCTGGAAACGACTGCGCTGTTCTTAACTGTGCAGGGGACAAAAAACGAATGGAACGGTGGTTGTCGTGCCGGATATGACGCACATCGCCTTCCAAGGACGCTCACAAGCGTGCAGTCGCTGAATTGGAAAACGGCTATTCTGTGGTGCAGATACAGGTGCCTGTGATTACACACTTGGCCAGTAGGTGGTTCCGTGCGCACATGAAGCTTCGAGAAATGAACCCTTTCTCGAACCAACTGGCTCAAGTGGTTCAATGCCTCATGAGGCTTCATCTCACCATCACGAATTTTTACAGTGGTACAGTGAAATAAACAGTTTTAGCAGACTTCCCCTTTAAGCCTTTCAGTCACTCGCTCTTTCTTCCTCTTTCTTCCTCTCTCTTTCTCTCTCTTTTACCTTCACAGTAAAGAGGACAATCCTGATGACAGAGCTGCAGAGCACACCTATATACCCCCATATACCCCCTCCCACATTACAGAACATTCATTGGAAAGCTCATTTACACCATTCCACTATTAAATGTCGAATATTTCTGGTGCCAAAAGGTGAGCACAGACAATAGCTTTATACAGAATATACAAATAATTACCCGTGCGAATTACTCCTGGCTCACATGACCATCAGAACCTGCAAAACTGGAGGATTTAAACTCCCGCGCCGAAGTGTCCGGGTTTGCCAGAACGCACCACAGGAGGAGGGAGAAGGCGGCAGCCTGAGGGGAAGTAAATGATTGATTTTAGCGTGATTTGGATGGATACTTATTTGGATAAGTGTGCACCTTTAGTCGCGGCAGAACACGCTGGAGAGGTTATGGCAGTTAAGTTTAATGTTTGGTTGGTAATGAAAAGTTTTGATGCGGTGCGCAGCAGATAAGGAAACGGGCGCGCATCTTCACACGTGTTTAATAGTCCACTGTGTTTAAAAACACAGTGGAGCACTTCCTGTATTGGCACATGGCATCATAAAGTGTGAGTGTTTTCTGTTTGAGAGAACCCAGCCTAAATATGCTTGTGTGTGTAAAACATGTGAAGGAAACAAAACTAGTGCTGTCAGGCAATTAAAAAAATTAATCTAATGAATTACAGGATTTGTAATTAATTAATCTAATTAATCACATTTTAATATCATGAGAGCGAGAGAGAGAGAGACAGAGACAGAGAAATTCTGCAACGTGGTTTGTTGAAGTGCGCTCACGCTCGCTCTATCACCGGTAACAATGGAACTTCTCCGGACACGTTTATCGTTCAAATGATCCGTCAGGCTGGAGCAGCTTCGGTGATCGGAAAATTATTTTTGTTACAAAAGCTCCAAATCACGGCGTTCTTGTTGATAGTCCCGTCTTCGTTCTTTTTATAAATAAACTCGCCGTTCAAAGGCCCTGGCAGCGATTCGCTCACCTCGCCCCCCTGACCCATGTCGACCCATGTCAGTTTCCTCCAGGATTTATTTGTTTGATTAGCGGCGCAGGTGGAAGTGACGCCACTGCCAAGTCGCCTACAGATCCTTCAATGGGACAAATTTAAAATGCGTATTGGAATGCCGCTCATAATTAATTGCATTAATTTGCAGTGTAATTAATTTACCTAATTAACACTTTAAACTGACAGCCCTAAACAAAACACAACTCCAGGTCTGTTTGTGTCCACTGGACAAAGTTTGTTTGGTTGAGAGGCTTCGTCAGCTCAGAGCTGACGAAGCCTCTCGGATGAGCGGCGAAACGTTTTCAACCAAACAAACTTTGTCCAGTTGACAAATTGAACTTCTCCTTTGATCATGGATTCTACCTGGACGACTGAGGGACTTTTCACGTACATTATAATACGAACATGGGCCCTTTAACATTTAGTAAGACAATTAAAGGAAAATTAACGTTTTTTTACAATCTGAGCCTTCTTTCGGCAATAAAACAAGTAGTTTTACTCACCCATAGCAGTTTGGTGTCAATTGGAGCAGTATCGCAGAACTTAGGTTGAGCCGTTCTGTTCTACCAATGATCCCGTATCCGTTAGCGTGAGTGCTCGGGGCACTGATTTGCGGTGTCCAAATAACACAAACTTTAGCACTTTTCAAATCACAGAAGATCGCTGTGTCAGGGTAGACTTTTAGTAGATTCCAAAACGGGCTGAAACCCGATATCGCAACAGAAAAGTAAAGTTCAGAGCGGTGTTAGCTTCTTTCGGACTAGCGGTGTTTACAAAACAGCTGAGTTCACGCATGCGCACTGTCCTCTCTGATTACGTCATCAAATGAAACTATAGCTGGATATCGGGTTTCAGGCCGTTTTGGAATCCACTAAAAGTCTACCCTGACACAGCGATCTTCTGTGATTTGAAAAGTGCTAAAGTTTGTGTTATTTGGACACCGCAAAGTAATGCCCCGAGCACTCACGCTAACGGATACGGGATCATTGGTAGAACAGAACGGCTCAACATAAGTTCTGCGATACTGCTCCAATTGACATCAAACTGCTATGGGTGAGTAAAACTACTTGTTTTATTGCCGAAAGAAGGCTCAGATTGTAAAAAAAAAACGTAAATTTTCCTTTAAAAGAACCGGATGTAAGATTTACATTTTCATTTACATAATCATAATCATAATCAACAACTGTGTCCCAGATATGAGGTAAACATGCTCAAATCAAATCTCGCTTTTACTGATAAGTCATAACACTGATTTATTCTGAAGTACAAAAACACTGAACATGATATGGTTAATGATATCATTTGGTTCAGATGTGATTGTAATTTCTGTAGTTGTAGTAACACAAGGTACAAAGCTCAAAATATTCTGTGTGAGTGAAAAGAAAAGAGCTTTTTATAAAAATAATGACAGTTCTACAGGTCCCTGCCCTCGGTCTGAAATGTAATGAATGTACGTCTGGAACACAAAGTCTCTCGTGGTTTTGAGACAAACTGAAGATGGTCTGTTTTGAGATCGTTTTGTTTTTGCTTTTCCTGTAAATGTGAGTTCTGAGATGCACTCTCGTTCAGCTGTGTGGACGACCATTTTATTGTGATTTGAGTAAACTGATCCCCTTGCTGTGAGTTGTGTGCACTGACACTTTTATTGTGATTTGAGTAAACTGATCCTCTTGCTGTGAGTTGTGTGAACTGACCCTTTTATTGTGGGTTGAGTAAAATGATCCCCTTGCTGTGAGTTGTGTGCACTGACCTTTTTATTGTGAGTTGAGTAAACTGATCCCCTTGCTGTGAGTTGTGTGGACAGACCCTTTTATTGTGATTTGAGTAACCTGATCCCCTTTCTGTGAGTTGTGTGGACAGACCCTTTTATTGTGAGTTGAGAAAACTGATCCCCTTGCTGTGGGTTGTGTGGACAGACCCTTTTATTGTGACTTGAGTAGACTGACCCTTTTATTGTTAGTTGTGTAGACAGACCCTTTACTGTGAGTTGTTTAGACTGATCTCTTATTGTGAGTTGTGTGGTCTAACCTTTTTATTGTGAGTTGTCCTTTACTACATATTTGTGTACTGACACTTTTGTGAGTTGTGTGAAATGACTCTTTTATTGTCAGTTGTGCAGATTGACCCTTTTAATGTGAGTGTGGACTAACCCTCTTACTGTGAGTTGTGAAGACAGACCCTTTTGAGTTGTGTTGACAAACCCTTTTATTGTGAGTCGAGTAGACGGATTTTATTGTGAGTTGTGTTGACAAACCCTTTTATTGTGAGTTGAGTAGACAAACCCTCATTTGTGAGTTGTGTGGCCTACCCTTTTAATTGTGAGTTGAGTAGACAGACCCTTTTATTGTGAGTCGTGTGAATTGTCCCTTTTTGATGAGTTATATAGACTCACCCTCTTAATGTGAGTTGTAAGGACAGACCCTTTTATTATGAGTTGTGCTGACAAACCCTTTTAATGCAAGTTGAGTAAACAGTCCCTTTTATTGTGAGTTGAGTAGACGGACCCTTTTATTGTGAGTTGAGTAGACAGACCCTTTTATTGTGAGTTGAGTAGACAGACCCTTTTATTGTGAGTTGAGTAGACAGACCCTTTTATTGTGAATTGAGTAGACAGACCCTTTTATTGTGAATTGAGTAGACGACCCCTTTTATTGTGAGTTAAGTAGACGGACTCTTTTATTGTGAGTTGAGTAGACTCACCCTCTTACTGTGAGTTGTGTGAACTGACCCTTTTATTGTGTGTAGAATCCCTCAGTCGTCCAGGTAGAATACACAGCAAAAGGAGAAATTCAATTTGTCAACTGGACAAAAGTTTTGTCCAGTTTTTGGTCGAATAAATAAACTTTTGTCCAGTTGACAAATTGAATTTCTCCTTTTGCCATGATCCTTTTATTGTGAGTTGTGTGAATTATCCGTTTCTGATTAGTTGAGTAGACAGACCCTCTTATTGTGAGTTGTGTGGCCTACCCTTGTAGTTGTGACGACTTTTATTGAGATGTTTTATAGACTGAGCCTTTTGTTTTTCACTTTGGACTTAAAGGGATATTCCAGGATTTTTGACATGGGGGCTCATTTCCGAGTTAGCCAGAGTGCTGCAGAGATGTGGAGACACTTTTTAGCGAATTTCATGCAGTCCTTCCAGCTGCAGAGTTTTCAGATGCTAGGCTAGCGCAAGTCAACGGTAAATGGTAGCCGGATTTAAATAAGGCTTACCCACTCCATAGTGCACCCAAAACAAGTCAATTATAACTGCAGACTGTCAATGTAAATGTATGTTGATTGAGTAATTTTTGAAATCAAACTGAGTGCGAATAGCATGAATCATTCCATATCTGAGGGACTAGCTTCGCAGCAGCAGCGGAATTTTACTTTACTCTAGTTGGTTGTGAAGTGACCAATCACGTAAACAGAGAAGCGAGAAAAGACGTACTAAGGAAGACCAAGAGTGAAGAGGTGAATTTTAAAGGAACTACCGGGCAAAATGTTTTTTCAGTGTGCATTTCGAAAATGTACAAATAAAGCCCGCAGGTGGGCACCACAAAGTTTTCACAGCTTTCCGGTGCACAGCTTTCCGGTGCAGAAAGGACGCGTCTGTGGATTGTAGCTGCTGGCTTAGACATCAACACACCGGTGGAGACGCTACATAAACAGAAGATTTGCAGTGATCATTTCGGACCAGACTACTACACCAAATCCCTTGGAAAGCCTAGTCTGACAACCACTGCAGAACCGTCTGTCTTTCCAAGGGCAAGATCCTGTGATGAAGAACAGGTTTGTACCTTTTTTACCCAAGCTTGCTCCTGTCGTTATGTTAGCCTGCTGGTCAAAAGGCATGCACGCTCATAAAGTTGTTGCTAGCCCGTGAACATTCATGTTGAGCACGGAACTGAAAAGACAGCCCCGCATTGATCGTTCATTCCAACAAACAATGCAACAACCCGGTTTTCTGTAGCTGTAGCGGGGGCTAACTCACCGACACTCTCTCGCGTTCTGCCCTTTCAACATCCATCTCTCTCAACTCTTCGTCTGTATGTTCCAAGCATCGGGGAGACCTCCAAATGTGGCCATGTCTGGATTGTAGAATAGGGCAGGCTACTGTACTCTACGGCTAACGATGACAGCTGAAGGTAAACAAATATCAGCTGGAAACCTAACTGCAAGGTGATATCACTCCGCCCATGCCTAGCTAGATCGGGGGGAAAACGCGCTGTTGCATAAGGACATAAATACTTTAAATTACAAGGTTGATTATATTTCTAAAATTGTTCCATCAACACAGACATTTGTATCGACAGTCTGGCGTTATAGTTGACTTGTTTTGGGTGCACTATGGAGTGGGTAAGCCTGATTAAAATCCGGCTACCATTTACCATTGACTTGCGCTAGCCTAGCATCTGAAAACTCTGCAGCTGGAAGGACTGCATGAAATTCGCTAAAAAGTGTCTCCACATCTCTGCAGCACTCTGGCTAACTCGGAAATGAGCCCCCATGTCAAAAATCCTGGAATATCCCTTTAATTTGTCATTGTGAGCGTGGACAGACCCTTTTATTGTGAGTTGTGTGGACTTGTCAGTGTGAGTGGGGTTGTGTTGGGAGGGTGCTCTGGCACATGTCACTCACAGTGTCACTAATATGTGCAGGTTTCTGTGACGACTGGCATCTCCTCAGCAGCAGCACAAACACAAGCGTGGCTCTTTGGGAAACGCTCTCCTCGCTCGAAGTGCCTCCAACCATTTCAGGGATGAACATTTATCATTCAAGTCAAACAAGATTCATCAAAAGAAAACAACGCAGATCTGAACGCAGCGCAGAAAGGACAAGACTGTATCAAATAACCCTCACACAGGATTTAAAGTTCAAAGCTCAAAGTTCAGCTTTATTGTCAAAACCATATGTACAGGTTGCACACACAGGATTTGAAATTGCAGCGCCCCCTAGGCCCACAGTGAGCATAAAACATCTGATAAACAAGACAATAAATACCAGAACTAAAACATCACATATACCCGTAGCAAAGTAAAGTAAACTTGTATAGAATTTTTTTTTTGTTTTGTTTGTTTTTTACTTAGAAGGTACATTGTTAAAACAGAAATGCTTTTATAACAAAAAGTCCATATAATCATTTAATAATTCAATAATACACAGGATATATGTTATCACACACACACACACACACCTTAGTCCTGGTTTAGTCTTGGTTTAGTCCCGGTTTAGTCCTGGCTTAGTCCTAGTTTAGACCTGTTTTAGTCTTGGTTTAGTCTTGGTTTAGACCTGGTTTAGTTTTGGTTTAGTCCTGGTTTAGTCCCGGTTTAGTCCTGGTTTAGACCTGGTTTAGATCTGGTTTAGTCTTGGCTTAGTCCTGGTTTAGACCTGGTTTAGTTCTGGTTTAGACCTGGTTTAGTCCTGGTTTAGTGCCAGGTTAGTCCCGGTTTAGTCCTGGTTTAGACCTGGTCTAGACCTGGTTTAGTCCTGGTTTAGTCCTGGTTTAGTCTTGGCTTAGTCTTGGTTTAGTCCTGATTTAGTCCTGGTTTAGTCCTGGTTTAGACCTGGTTTAGTCTTGGCTTAGTCTTGGTTTAGACCTGGTTTAGTCTTGGTTTAGTCCTGGTTTAGTCCCAGTTTAATCCTGGTTTACACCTGGTGTGAGTGCGCCAATGCGCCCCACTAGCCTCGGTCTCTGGTGTTTCTAGAAGTTTCTTTCCGACGCGTCATGTAAAGTAAATAAAGAGTCTTGAATCCAAGTTTGTCTTTTCTATCTTTACTAAAGTGAAAGGTCATACAGAGTGGGTGCAAATAAGGTGAATAAAGAGGGAAATGGAAAGATGAATTTCTGAGGTTTGTGGTTCTCCTATGTGTGTCGTGTTAGGCTCTGTATGTGTGGTGATGTCCTTCTTGGCGTCTTTGCGTGTCAAATAGCGGTGAGCTCCTGCCTGTCACTGGGAGACCGGGCTTCCTTGTACTCCGTGGCTCCCGACAGGACTCACCCTACGTTGCGTTGTCAGACGGTGCTACTGGTTCTTCTTTGCTGTCCGTACGTGCCTTGTAGCGTTGCGTTTTCCCCTCTGTCCCCTGGGAGACCGTGCTTCTGCGCTTCTCGGCTCCCGACGGGAATCCGTCTTGTTTGCTACCTGCGGCCGCTACGTGACGTTTCACGTAACCTCCTTGTTACGTGACGTCCCACGTGACGTTCCTACGTTGGCATCCGTCCGTACGTGCCTTGTAACGGTGCACGTTCCCGTCTGTCACCCGGGAGACGGCCGATGTCACTCTTGCTTGGTTCCTCACACGACGTTTACGTGACAATACGTGACGATACGTGACGGTCAAAAGACTGTGTAGCTTCTGTGGTCCAGGACGTCCTAATTCCCCGTCATCTCGGCTCATCCGATACTCTATGGTCTCGGGGTATCCTCCCTGGCCACCAGACCGCGGCTTCTTATCCACACTACCTACGTAGCGTAGTTGTTTCCCCGTCTTCTTGTGTGGGTGTGTGTGTGTTGGTAAGATGTGTCTTCTCCGGTGTCCGTGTGCTCTCTGTGTCTGTGTGACCCCTAAGGCCTGAATTTATAGCAGGAAAGACCAAAGATGAAGGAACAAAGAATAAAGCGAGATCAAAGTCATCCAATCAGAAAGCATTCCCTGAACCTGAAGGCGGGACAAGAGCAGCTGCTATAAAAAGAGTATATATATATATATATAGAATGGGTTAAAATGCAGAGAAGAATTTCTCCAGTGTGAGATCAATAAAGTTACTTCTTCTTCTTCTTCTTCTTCTTCTTCTACTCCAGAACACAGAACGTACGAAATGGCTCCTACATATCCCGGCCCCTAATTGGCTAAGCTTTAGCAAGTCAATTACTAACTTAAGAATTGGAGCCATTAACTAATTTACAGTTTTAAATTTAGCTGTTACATTTCTCGAACATTTTTCTTCAAAAAGGTTAAGGTTAAAAGGTAATTCTTCACTTTTTACAAGTAAGTATACTTTTCACAAATTACAGTTCATATCGGACGTGTAGTAGGTCCTTCTCTTCAGTCTTCACCCTGTAAGAGACACAATTTGGTTATGGGTCTTCGTATGATACCCGTCGTCGTCCGGACTTCAGCGCTGCGGACCATCCCCTTGGAGTCTGGCATAACCTTGGTGATTCTGCCCAACATCCAGTCATTTCTTGCTAGGGATGGCTCAACGACGAGGACGACATCTCCGACCTTAAAGTCTCTCTTCGTTCCGCGCTACCTTTGCCGTTCTTGAAGCAACGGCAAGTAGAGAATCTGATTTCCGCCGCCGTGTCTTGTTTCCAGGTGGATGTGGTGAAGAATAAGGTGTGTTCTGTGTTGTTTGCTGAGTAGGGCGGGAAGCTGGCTTCCCCAGGCGTCGCTGATCTGTTCAGACGCCCCCCTACTCCAAACTTTTCTCCTTCTTTCTCTTTCTTCGATGGTACACCCGGTAGTGCGGTATGTACCATTCTCTTCGGCTCAGCTGCTCATCTGGGACTCCTTTGACGTACCCTCTCACTAGGATTTTGGTCATCAAATCTTTGTGCTTCCGAAAGAAGTCTGAAATCCTGATGGGTTTCCTCTTCAAGGAGTCGAGTATTTGCTCGGCTATACCTCGGTTGCCTGGCATCTCCATGCAGACATCCCTCAGAGGTAGCTCGGTGCAGCAATGGCCATCCGAAAGATGTGCCGATGTGGCCACAGCGCGCACAAACTGCTTGTCGTGTTGAGATGGCCCTTGCTCGTCCTCACGCCGGCGTTCCGGAAAATCTGCTTCGTAGTGCATGACTTCTATGGTCGACACAGAGATGCGATTAACGAAGTTCTGTTTTTCGGCGTCCTCGAATTCTTTCTCTTGGCATCCGCTGACAGGCCCGTCGACTACCCAACCTAGGGTCGCCTTCACGGCATGCGGTCCGTTGTTTTGGCTGTTGATTGTCTCCCACGGCTCTTTAGCCTTGCGAAACCAGATGTTACATGACATGAAGCTCTCAATCTTCAAGCCTCCCGAGGCGAGATCGGTTGGACCCCAAGAGGTGTCAACCCTCGAGATCCACTGAGCTCCTGTAACAGCCCCTCTGACAACGGAGACACGGCCCGCCACAAATGTCTTTAGACGAAAAGCGTCATTTTCAGTGTACCTTAGTACTGTCGTGCTATTCGTCCAGAAGACCAAATCCTTCAGGGGGAGTTGAAGTTCTTCCTTCAACACCCGTTCAATCTCGACTGGGATCACTGCAGCCGACAATTCCATCTTAGGGATTGTAACCTGCTTAAGAGGAGAGACCTGGGACTTCTCCATCAAAAGGCAGACATGTTTCTCCTCTTGCCCGTTCTTCAATAAGCAGTACGGCACAACCCCATATCCATCTTGACTTGCGTTTGAGAAATGATGGATTTGTGCGCCCTTTGTGGGCCCGACTGTGTTGGACTTAAAACATTTACTCACGCTGAGATCTGACAACTTGTCAAGGTCTTCTGACTCCTTCTGCCATGCCTGTTGTAGCTTCTTTGGAATGTCCTCATTCCCGGCCCCGGTTTGTTCACCGCTTCTACACCCTGCACGTACGAGAGCACCACACTCAACAGCCGTACCTGTTGAGTTGTCATCTGCTTTGGTTTCCTCCTGTGAGTGATCTTGCTTTATGACGTGCAAAATAGCAGGATGCCTATAGGAACAGTCAGGGCAAGAGCTCTTTTCCTTACAGTACAAGCAGGGACTTTGGAAGGAGTTGGCTGACTTTACTGCTGGTGCCCTCTTCTCTAATTGTCCTCTCTCTCTCTCTCTGTCCTCTCTCTCTCTCGCTGTCCTCTCTCTCTCTCTGTCCTCTCTCTGTCTCTCTCTCTCTGTCCTCTCTCTCTGTCCTCTCTCTCTCTCTCTGTCTCTCTCTGTCTCTCTCTCTCTCTCTGTCTCTCTCTGTCTCTCTCTCTCTCTCTGTCTCTCTCTCTCTGTCTCTCTCTCTCTGTCTCTCTCTGTCTCTCTCTCTCTCTCTCTGTCTCTCTCTCTCTGTCCTCTCTCTCAGCAGCAGTCACAGTCACAGCGAAGCTGCTTCTTTTGTTCTCATCTTCTCCTAAGTTGGCTTTCCCTTCCGCGTTTGCGTGTTTATCGGTGGCTGAGGTGGCATACTCAGCACCTTTGAACAACGGGCTTTGCCTTTTCCTTGTTGGAGATTTTCCTCTGACTGACAGGAGGCCCGACTGCGCCTGCGAGGCAGTTGGCGCAACAGCTTTAGGCCCGACGTCATGCAAAGGCCTTTCAATTCCAACATGGTCGCTGCTACAGTTGGTGAACCTTTCATTTCCACCAGTCGTACGCTTCGAACCAGCTCTTGACTTCCGAGCATCTTTATTCTGGTCGTAAGCTCTTAATTTGGCATTTGCGGCTGCAATGGCAGCTTCCATCTGCAGCCGCTCCTTTCTAGCTCTCAAATATGCCTCTTTTTCCTCAAATTCTTGCTGCAGGCGCATTTCCTCTTGCTGCCTTTCCTGCTGCAGGCGTCTTTCTTCTTGCTCAAGCTCTTGCCTCTGTATCATAGCCGCTTGGCTTGCTAACAGAGCTGCATGTTCTACTCTGGCTTTTAACCGCACTGAACTAGTAGTGGAACGATGAGATGTAACTGAGTTAGCCCTAAAAGTGCTATCCTCCGGTCCAATGGCATCTTGATCTTTATCCGTGGCCCTATTAGCAGTTGCGATCCATTCCTTCGTTTCATTGTCGTTTCGTTGCTTGGTTAGCTGTGACAAGATTCCGCTTCTCTCGTATTTTAGTCGCTCCATATCAGCTTTATAGTAGTAGTCAGACAGCGCGCCAGCACTCGCTCCTGACATCATGTTTCCCGTGTACATCCTTAGCCTGTGACAATTCCTCGAACTCCTCACAGCTTCTAACTCTTCCCAACTTTCACCGACACTCGGGAAAGGAGTTATTGGATGTGTCTTTAGGGCACATACTTCTATTTCCGGTGGCTAGCAGACTAGTAAAACTGATAAGAGAATTGTCAGACCTGACCCAGGGAACGCTTGCTTCAGCCGTGGATGGAGTTTCCTGCTGGTTCAGGTTGGTTCTTTCTTCAATCAAGTCTCCTGACTTGATACTGATTTTTCTGACTTTGATGTTTAGTCTTTCAACGTGATGCTGTAGACTTCGTGACTCTAGATGTTGTTTAAAGTCCTTTGATTTTAGCGAGTCCTTTTGACTTAAAGTTGTTGCTAAAGTCTTTTGACTTTTTTGTGAGTCTTTTGTTGTTGCTATAGTCTTTTGACTTTTTGTGAGTGCGCCAATGCGCCCCACTAGCCTCGGTCTCTGGTGTTTCTAGAAGTTTCTTTCCGACGCGTCACGTAAAGTAAATAAAGAGTCTTGAATCCAAGTTTGTCTTTTCTATCTTTACTAAAGTGAAAGGTCATACAGAGTGGGTGCAAATAAGGTGAATAAAGAGGGAAATGGAAAGATGAATTTCTGAGGTTTGTGGTTCTCCTATGTGTGTCGTGTTAGGCTCTGTATGTGTGGGGATGTTCTTCTTGGCGTCTTTGCGTGTCAAATAGCGGTGAGCTCCTGCCTGTCACTGGGAGACCGGGCTTCCTTGTACTCCGTGGCTCCCGACAGGACTCACCCTACGTTGCGTTGTCAGACGGTGCTACTGGTTCTTCTTTGCTGTCCGTACGTGCCTTGTAGCGTTGCGTTTTCCCGTCTGTCCCCTGGGAGACCGTGCTTCTGCGCTTCTCGGCTCCCGACGGGAATCCGTCTTGTTTGCTACCTGCGGCCGCTACGTGACGTTTCACGTAACCTCCTTGTTACGTGACGTCCCACGTGACGTTCCTACGTTGGCATCCGTCCGTACGTGCCTTGTAACGGTGCACGTTCCCGTCTGTCACCCGGGAGACGGCCGATGTCACTCTTGCTTGGTTCTCACACGACGTTTACGTGACAATACGTGACGATACGTGACGGTCAAAAGACTGTGTAGCTTCTGTGGTCCAGGACGTCCTAATTCCCCGTCATCTCGGCTCATCCGATACTCTATGGTCTCGGGGTATCCTCCTGGCCACCAGACCGCGGCTTCTTATCCACACTACCTACGTAGCGTAGTTGTTTCCCCGTCTTCTTGTGTGGGTGTGTGTGTGTTGGTAAGATGTGTCTTCTCCGGTGTCCGTGTGCTCTCTGTGTCTGTGTGACCCCTAAGGCCTGAATTTATAGCAGGAAAGACCAAAGATGAAGGAACAAAGAATAAAGCGAGATCAAAGTCATCCAATCAGAAAGCATTCCCTGAACCTGAAGGCGGGACAAGAGCAGCTGCTATAAAAAGAGTATATATATATATATATAGAATGGGTTAAAATGCAGAGAAGAATTTCTCCAGTGTGAGATCAATAAAGTTACTTCTTCTTCTTCTTCTTCTTCTTCTTCTACTCCAGAACACAGAACGTACGAAATGGCTCCTACACCTGGTTTAGTCCTGGTTTAGTCTTGGCTTAGTCCTGGTTTAGACCTGATTTAGACCTGGTTTAGACCTGGTTTAGTCTTGGTTTAGTCCTGGTTTAGTGCCGAAATAGATGCAGAAATAATCTGATAATATGACTCACCCATAAGAACGCGGTCACTCCCGATAGTTTGTGTATCCATGTATGCACGTGTCACGGTCTTTAATAATCCGGAGCTCCGGAGAAAAAGACATATCCCGAACTTTTCCCGTGTCCCGAGGCGAGAGTTCCTTCTTACGTAGCATTAACGTAGCAAGTTAAGGATTCTTCTTGTCTTGGAAATGCCGCGTAAATATCATGAGGTTCGCTCACAGCTGATCGGCGAACAGGCGCAAACACAACAGCGGTAATCGTCATGATTGGTGGGAGCGCGATCGGTGCGTAATTATGCTGCAACATGATTGGAAGCTGGAGCGCAATTCGGCCTATGATTGGCTCTTGGCACTGGCTCTTTTGACTTAAAGACGGCGAATTTCGCCAAAAGGTGACGTATTTTCATGCCTAATTGATAAAATGCCACCAGGGATGGAAGAAGGGACGCCCGTTTTAGAAGAGGGATGATTTTGACAATTTTTTTCCCACAGGGGGGATGCCCACCCCCCACCCCCCCATTCCCCCTCAACTCGAGTACTGATTATAATGTATTTACATAGTGCCCTTCAATACAACTAAACTACTTTACGTTATACTTAGTGAAGGTACTGTAGCTGCCTTGATACTTTACAGTGACAACATGCTGGGGTGTTCTGCCTTTATAGCTATGGCAGGATGGTTTGCAGTTACCATGGTTACCATGACACAATGCACACTCTTCAGGCGATATAGGCAATGTCTACCAGCACTCTGACCAGAACTAGCTATTGTGCTAACTCCAGCATATTTACATTGATGCTGTTTGTTGTCATGTTGATTAATATGCACTGTCCTAATTCAAATAAATAAAAATAATAATATAAAAAAATTATAATAATTAAAAAAATAAAAAATTGAAGAAGCAGCTTGGATGAGCTGCCAAACGTATTCGACCAAATAAACTTTTGTCCAGTTGACAAATTGAATTTCTCCTTTTGCCCGTGGATTCTACCTGGACGACTGAGGAATTCTACACACATAAGTACAAGTTCTTAAATAAGTTATTCAAGTAAATGTACCTGAATGTAACTAATGACACTGACACTGCTGCTTAAATGACACTTAAATGACGATGACACTGCTGCTTAAATGACACCATTTGAGCTTTATTACACTACACATTGTGTGTTTTACCTCTTTGTATTATATACAAGTTTACTGTACTTTTACTACGGGTATATATGATGTTTTAGTCATGGTGTTTATTGTCTTGTTTATCAGATGTTTTATGTTCACTGTGGGCCTAGGGGGCGCTGCAATTTCAAATACTGTGTGTGCAACCTGTACATATGGTTTTTGACAATAAAGCTTTAATAATAATAATTCATAGCATTTATATAGCGCCTTTCATGACATCCAAAGCGCTTTACAGTTCATTGTTCATTCACTCCACACTTGATGGTGGTAAGGCAATTTTTGTAGCCACAGTTGCCCTGGGGCAGACTGACAGAAGCGAAGCTGCCAATCTGCGACATCGGCCCCTCCGACCACCTCCAACACTCACGCACACTCCACTTTCGTACTAGGCAATGTGGGTGAAGTGTCTTGCCTAAGGACACAATGGCGCCCCCCTGTGGCCCCTGGAATTCCCACTGGTCTCCCATCCAGATCAGACTTTGACAAGTAGGTACGGCCACACAAACTTTGAACTTTTTAACTAATTACTCCTACACTAAACTACACCGACTACACCCCCTCATATTGTGTTACATTATTTCATTCTATACACAATATGGCTTGCGGTGATGGATCTTATTTACGGGGCATACATCACTGTCAAATTACTCTGGTGATTAGATCGACTGTTCAATACAACGCCGCGCTGTGTGTTTCTATTCCCCGGCCGGCTCCTGACCGCACACGCCTCTCTATATTTATCTCAGCTCCTCTTCTTCTTCATCTTCATCTCCATCTCCATCATCGTATCGGTGTACACCACCACAGACCCGCCGTGCATAAACCGGGCACTTCCCAAGCACTGCAGCAGCCAGCGTGGAGCGGAGGGGGGAGGGGGTAGGTGGGGTGTGTGCGTGTGCGTGTGTGTGTGTGTGTGTGTGTGCGTCAGCGCGTGCATGTCTAGTGAACAGAGCGGCAGAGGAAGGAGAGGAAGGAGAGGAAGGAGAGGAGGAGACGACTGCACAGATGCTTTTCCAGATGCATAAAAGCGCAGAGCGTCGGAGAGGAGAGATTTAAAAGGTAATGCAGGTTATTTTTTTTGTCATTTCTGAATTGTTATTTTGTTCATTTTCTCGAGCTGGTTTCGAGGCTCCGTTCCGGATGCAGATGCCGCTGGCTGGTTCAAAGTCTGCAGTGGGTTTAAGAGCTACAGCAACTCGGAGCACACGGCAGTAACAGAATCCAATGTGAGTTAGTAGAATGGAGTGTAAACGTAAAAAGAATTGGCGTTTTGTGCTGTTGCTATGCGGTATCCGGGTAGATTAAAGGGCTCATTTTGTTTATATGTTAACACTATTCAAGTGGTTTGCTGTGAGATAATTTTAACCTATGCAGTTTATGTTAAAAATTGATCTTATGAATGAAACATTGGCTAGTTTTGGCTTAGAATTTTACTAGAGGTACACACAGATCTCATGTTTTTTTTTTGTTTTTTTGCTTGTTTGTTTGTTTGTTTGTATTTACCTGCAATTGAAAAACAAACAAACATGTCATGGTTTATTTTGCAGTGAATGCATAATAGTGATTTTAAAGATTGTGTTGTTTTATTAGCCTATTTTAGGGAGGAAATGCAGAAAAAGTTACAAATGATTTTTTTTCCCTCGTAATTTTCTCTGCACATAGAAAATCAGTTGTATCACACCTCGTTTCCGTTGCCATATGTGCGTGATGATGGATGAAATAAAGCATAAGATGTAACTTAATTAGTAGAGATGTTAGAAAAGATTGCCAGCACAACATCTGCTTTTTTTATTCGAAAATATATGAGTATTTTGGAGTATGTGGAACTTTTATTTGGCCAATCTTATAGGTCCAATATTACACTATTTTCTGATCTATGTTATAATGTTGTTTCATCATCAAAAACACACCTGGAGTTGTGTTTTGTTTCGTTCACACGTGTTTAACACACAAACCCTGCATGTTTAGGCAAAGTTCTTCTCTCAATACCCTGAAAATACCCTTTTCCACCTTGTGATGTCACGTGGTAATACAAGAAGTGCTCCACTGTGTTTTTAAACTCCATAAACCTTCACGAGAATCATCTGGATACTTTAAGCCCTGTATTTGCCCATCTCCACTGAACTAAAGGTAAAAGGAGCTGTTAACTGCCGCTTCATGACATCACAAGGTGGAACGGAGCATTTTGAGATTTGGAACTACTGTATAGACATAATAAAGTGATACTCAAACATCAGTTAAAACACAAGGCCAGGTAAGGTTTTGAGGCAGTAACAACATTCTAATATGTCTGAAAGCTCACAGGAGTCAATTTTGTGTAATATAAGACATTTAACTTTTATCTTCTTTTATGTAGTTTGTGTAAATTTCACGTTTTTGCACAGTTTACAGAGCACACCCCTCACACTCCTGCCAACATTTAATTATATCTTTTCATGGGACGACACTGAAGAAATGACACTTTGAGAGGATGTAAAGTTGTCAGCTTGTTTAACAGTGCAAATTTACCCCTCAAAATAACTCGACACAGCCATTACCGCCGGCAACAAACGTGGGTACACCCCTAAGTGAAAATCTCTAAATTAGACCCAAAGTGACAATATATTGTGTGGCCACCATTATTTTCCAGCACTTCTTTAACTCTCTTGGGCATGGAGTTCACCAGAGCTTCACAGGTTTCCACTGGAATCCTCTTCCACTCCTCCATGACGACATCACGGAGCTGGTGGATGTCAGAGACCTTGCTCTCCTCTACCTTCCGTTTGAGGATGCCCCACAGATACTCAATAGGGTTTAGGTCTGGTGACATGCTTGGCAACTCCATCACCTTCGCCCTCAGCTTCTTTAGCAAGGCACTGGTCGTCTTGGAGGTGTGTTTGGGGTCGTTATCATGTTGGAATACTGCCCTGCGGCCCAGTTTCCGAAGGGAGGGGATCATGCTCTGCTTCAGTATGTCACAGTACATGTTGGCATTCATGGTTCCCTCAATGAACTGTAGCTCCCCAGGGCCGGCAGCACTCATGCAGCCCCAACCATGACACCCGCACCACCGTGCTTGACTGTAGGGACTCTGCCGTCACACACGCTTGACACCATCTGAACCAAATAGGTTTATCTTGGTCTCATCAGACCGCAGGACATGCTTCCAGTAATCCATGTCCTTAGTCCCCTTGTCTTTAGCAAACTGTTTGTGGGCTTTTTTGTGCATCTTTAAAAGAGGCTTCCTTCTGGGACGACAGCCATGCAGACCAATTTGATGCAGTGTGCGGTGTATGGTCTGAGCACTGACAGACTGACCCCCCACCCCTTCAACCTCTTCAGCAATGTTGGCAGCACATCTGGATATAACGCGCACATGGACTTAACTTCTTTGGCGAGATCTGTTCTGAGTGGAACCTGTCCTGTTAAATCGCTGTATGGTCTTGGTCACCATGGTGCAGCTCAGTTTCAGGGTGTTGGCGATCTTATAGCCTAGGCCATCTTTATGTAGAGCAACAATTCTTTTTTTCAGGTCCTCAAAGAGTTCTTTGCCATGAGGTCACATGTTGAACCTCCAGTGACCAGTATGAGAGAGTGAGAGCAACAACGCCAAATTTAACACACCTGCTCCACTTACACACCTGAGACCTTCTAACACCAACAAGTCACATGACACCGAGGAGGGAAAATGGCTAATTGGGCCCAATTTGGAGATTTTTACTTAGGGGTGTACTCACTTTTTTTGCCAGTGGTTTAAACATTAATGGCTGTGTGTCAATTTATTTTGAGGGGACAGTAAATTTATTTTAAATTTATGATTAAATTTACACTGCTAAACAAGCTGTACACAGATGACTTTACATTGTCTCAAAGTGTCAATTCTTCAGTGTTGTCACATGAATATATAAAATATAATTAAATATGTAAGATATAATTAAATGTTTGCAGTAGTCTCACTTTTGTGAGATATTGTGTAATAATATTGTACCAGAACAGCAGTGTCTCTGTGCTGTTGTGTCGGTGAGCAAGACAGATCAATCACATTGCAAAATTGCCACAAATCACTATGGTAACTCCTGAAGAAAGTTGGAACTAATCAAAAGCAGGGCTGGCCCAAGCCTTTACAGAGCCCTAAGCAGAATTTGATTTGGGGGGGGGCCCACACCACCAAAACTGCACTTCTAGCTGCTTTATTATTAGCTTCATAATGATTAGCTTTTTCATTTAAAAATAATAGCTTAAAATTAAAGATTTGCTTTTTAATTTAAAAATATTTTAGCAGGTGGCCATTCCGACTGGTCTTGGGGGTCCCCTGGTGGTGTGGGGGGCCCTAAGTGGCCGCTTAGTTAGTTTATGCCTTGGGCCGGCCCTGATCAAAAGGATGTATGAAAAGACATCCTTTTGGATCCCATATGCGGGTGGTTCTTTCACATTGTGTTCATTGTAAACCGCAGTATTGATCTAAAACAACTTAATAATAATGGAGACAGGTCCATTGATTTCCTGTTCACAACTACACTGATTTTCTGCTGTGAGCAGCACATTTTTATATTTACACAGTTTTTCACTTTGAAAATGTCTTTGTGACAAACATGTATATGAGTTAGAGTCTGAAAAACGGCTCTTCTGCAAAACTGACTTTTCTGAGCTGTTAACACCTCCCCTCATCACAAACATGCCTCCAGTTGGATTTTGCTTTATTTGTTTGATGAATTCTTGTTTAGTAAGTCCACTCCCTCTATAATTCTCACTCCCCCTATTAAAACATACACTTAATAATTTCCCAGTTTTGTGACATCACAGGTAAAAGTCCAGAGTTCTCCTGTGCTGCTTTTAAGTCCATACAACAAAATCTGAGCATTTCTGCCCTTAAACAGCATTCATTACAACTACATGTTTCTGTTAGCGTGTTGGAAAAAGCTGGTTACATTACCTAAGGCTTGCTAATAGGTAATAGGTAATAGATAATTCCCCTTACTGCCAGTAGATGGCATCTTAACCCCAGTTCTCAGTATTGGAGCTCACCTGTAGAAGCAAGGTCTCTATTGTCAACTGAAGATCATTCTATGTAGGGATGTGCGATCTAGGCATTTTTAGAGTATGGTCTTAGACTTTGGCCAAATCTGGCAGTGGACCAGGGCTGAATGTGATTAGTCTACTCGTTTACACACATTTAGTCGCCATGTGCTCTGGGGAAAGCTTCTCCTTTTTTACAGTCACAAAAACTAATGACTAATTTAGTATAATTAATTTAAGTCAAGAAAATACAAATGTCCAACAGCACCACCTGAGATTGGCCCATAATTAACAGAAGGAACAGAAGGGACACGGGTCCAGAGGCTAAAGGAGATTTCATTAAAAGGCACATATGCAATTTTCAGATGTTCACTCATCACAAACAGACCTGGAGTTGTGTTTTGTTGCATTTACACATGTTTAACACACAAACCTTCAGATTCAGCCTGAGTAATACAGAAACTGCTCCATTGTGTTAACGCCACACACCTTCTCTAGAATCATTTGGATAATTTCAGCCCTGGAATCTCTACTGATCAAAAAGTTAAAGTTAGCTGTCAAATGTACCGCTTCATGATGTCACAAGGTGGAACTGAGCATTTTGAGCTTTGGAGATGTAGAACAGTGACGTGCAGTCATCACAGAGAGAGAAAAAAAAAAGTAAAATGAAAAAATAAATGGTTATATTTATCCAATGATTTGTACTACAGTGGTACCTCACCTTACGAAATTAATTCGTTCCAGAAGTGGTTTCGTAACATGAATTTTTCGTAAGTTGAGTAGCTATTTCAATGGAAAAAGCCTGATTCGTTCCAAGGCCCCGATCCAAGTTTTTTTTTTTTTTTATAGTGTAACTTTTTTTTTATAGTGTAACATTGTGTTCTGCATAGAGACTGTAGACCCAGGACTAAACGTGGACTATCTAAACGTGGACTATACCAGGTCTAGACCAAGGTCTAAACCTGGACTAAACCTGGACTAAACCAGGACTAGACCAGGTGGATTAAAGCGCCGCGTGCGAGTCTATTTCCTGGTTTCGTTTCGAGTCACGGCTGAGGCGAGCAGCGAGGGGGACCGCACGCAGTCTGAGCGCATGAACGAACGCATGCAAGAGCCGCGGTGGTCTAGACCTGGCCTAGAGGAGGCACGGTTTGAGCACGGGTCTTGTTCATGCGCTCAGACTGCGTGCGGTCCCCCTCGCTGCTCGCCTCAGCCGTGACTCAAAACGAAACCAGGAAATAGACCCGCCCACGGCGCTTTAATCCACCTGGTCTAGTCCTGGTTTAGTCCAGGTTTAGTCCTGGTTTAGTCCAGGTTTAGTCCTGGTTTAGTCCTGGTCCAGTCCTGGTTTAGTCCAGGTCTAGACCTGCTGTCAGCTCCGCGCCGGGTCATGCTGCGCTATCAGACGTGTCCGTGCGCAGTCTTCTCCCCCCTCCCCCTTCCCCCCACACTTCACTATTAATAATTTTGTTGAAAATCTATGAAAGTTTGAGTGTTTAAACGAGAGACAAATGTGAGAAAAGTTTAAATTCAGTCTGAGAAAAGCGTATAATGTGTGTGGCTGAGCGCGCATTATTTGAATTTTTGAGATTTCGCGTTTCGTAACTTGAATTTTCTTTCGTATCTAGAGACCAAAATTTAACATGAAGGCGTTTCGTAACTTGAAATTTTCGTTTGTTGGGTCTTTCGTAAGGTGAGGTACCACTGTATAAAGTTATTTTCTATTTAATTTTGCCTTTTTTTTTTTTTTAATTCAAAATCGCTGAATTTTCACTTTTACAAATGTGAAGAGACGTGTGGAGAGGCACCAGCCGTTCGTGCCTCACATGGACTGACTGTGCTGTAGCTCAGCAGTGACAGATTCTGCGCTAAAGCGGCGGTGAAAAGGCGCCGTGTGAGGCTCGTAGTTACCTGGCCTCATGGTAGAGGCACTCGTGAGCCCAGGGATTCTTCTGCAACTCCTGGAGCAGCAGATTAGAATAAGTGACACAAGATACAATTTAGAGTTAGCAAATCAAGTTTAGCAATCTGTTCACTTTTTTCTTCTTGTCTGGCCCGACTTTTTAAATGGAGGAAGATTTCATATTAAAGCTCAAGCAGTTTTCTAAACTGGACTTTCAGTCGAAGCAGGAGGTCATAGTTCATAGTTTGCTTTATTGTCGAAAAACCATATGTACAAGACACATAGAAGATCGAAATTTCGTTTCCCCCTGACCAAGCAGGACAGAGATAGAAACAGCCAGGGGAGGGGCCGACTCGGAGATGACAGAGATGAAAAGTGCAGTACAGTCAATACCAATATTCACAAACATATTACGACAACAACAGTTGGACAGGTAAACACAGCGTTTTTTTTTTTCATTGGTGACAGACGGGCGGGTGGGAAGGGGAGCAGTCCAGAAAAATCTGTGAAATTGATTTACAACTGAAGCAGAGGCAGACACTACTAATAGACAGGGCAGAGTGTATTACATAAAACATATCAGCGTGAGCCAAAGGTGGAGTGTCTTGTTTTGTAGAGTGCTGTGAGATAAGCCGGCAGCTTTCGGTCTTGGATGTGTTTGTGCAGAAGGTGGAGTCAAAACAAAGAGTCCAGTTGAATCACATTTTCAGGACAATTGATTACACCAAGGGGAAATTTAACATAATCTATACATTTTTAGAACCTAGGCGAACAGGCAATTTGCCAGAACCCTGGTTTCTGCCAGGCCCCCAACTTCCTGCAGGGCTGTGCGACTCTCAATCCTACCCCTGGCACGTATGATAATGAATACGGACTGAGCCGCTGTTCCCTACAGTTCCACATCCATTATCCGCGATGTTATCCAGCGCCAGGGGGGTTTCCACAGATTGTGATGGTACAGTTCAATCTGTGTTTTCTCCTTCCGACGTACTCCCCCAAAAATGGCTGACGGCTCAGGGCTCTTTTATCTGCTCGGATCCAATTAGGGATGGGTCAGAAAACATCCCCAGGCCAATCCAGATGTCCTGCCATCAAAATTCCAATAGTAAATCGTTCCACGTCCTCCAGTAACAGCAGTGCCAGGTGCACGACGCGTCTCTCGTGTATCAGGCAGCAGGTTCCCTTGGAACTGACCAGCTCTCCGGACCGGCGCTCCTCCTTGAAAAATTATACCAATTGCATTGGGACCAGCTTTATCCAATTCATGATTTAGGATTTTGAAAATCTGTTCCAACAGGAGAAAAATGACAGGACGAGAGAAATAAAACATCAGACAGAGCAAGGTTTAAGGAGGAAGAAGAAAGATAAAAGGAGAAGTTCAATTTGTCAACTGGACAAAAGAGCAAGTCTTTCGTCCCGTAGTCTGGAGCAAACCCTTTAGCTCCGGCGTTGGTCTTCCTTTAATTATGACTCCTTTTTTTTTTTTTTTTTTTTTTTTTTTTTTCATTCTAGCTGTCGTGAAGAGCAGACATGCTTTCTTTTTCCTCGCGTGAAAAGTCCCTCAGTCGTCCAGGTAGAATCCATGATAAAAGGAGAAGTTCAATTTGTCAACTGGACAAAGTTTGTTTGGTTGAAAACGTTTCGCCGCTCATCCGAGAGGCTTCGTCAGCTCTGGTCAGCTAGTTTCAGAGCTATTTCAGTGTAGTGAGCTTATAGGGCTTATAGATATGCTAATACTAGACGCCAGAGGAATTCGTAAAACAAAAGAGAGTAGCTGGGATAGGTTCAGAGCTTTGTTCAGGGTAGGTAGCTCCTCCCTTGCAGCTAGATATAAACAGGGTCTAACCAGCATGAGGGCCAGAGCTGACGAAGCCTCTCGGATGAGCGGCGAAACGTTTTCAACCAAACAAACTTTGTCCAGTTGACAAATTGAACTTCTCCTTTTATCATGGATTCTACCTGGACGACTGAGGGACTTTTCACACGAGGAAGAAGAAAGCATGTCTGCTCTTCACGACAGCTAGAATGAAAAAAAAAAAAAAAAAGGTTATAATTAAAGGAAGACCAATGCCCGTATGTCCCGTAGTCTGGAGCAAACCCCAAAAGGGTTTGCTCCAGACTACGGGACGAAAGACTTTTCAAAAAGCGTGGTAAGAAATCATCTTTTCTGCTTTTCCTTCTTTTCTCAACCTGCACAATATTGTGACCTGAAAAATTTGCAAAGAAGCCTCGTTAAACATGAGCGGTCCACCGCTCACATTCAGAGCCAGATCGCACTAAAAACATCACTATTTTATTTTATGACGCTACTCGGTGCACTCTGGAAAATGCACTGAACAATAATAATTAATTTTCAGCTTCACATCAAAAATATTACGAGCTCCAGTCACTTACAGGAAGAGAAACTGGCCCTGGTTTACATATTTGTAAATCTAATTGTGACGACGTCAGTGCCTCACCAGCCACGACCCTCACCGCACGTCGCTGATGTCGACAGACTAATAATAAAGCGTGTGAATGAAGCAAAACACAACTCCAGGTCTGTTTTTGATGAGGGAACAACATTCTAATCTGGCTTAAAGGTCGAGAGTCAATGTTGCGTAAAAAAGGACCTTTAAGTCAAGTTATTTATTTGAGTTTTGACAAAATGTTTCCTCTTTAGAATTTAGCAGGTTGAAATAAAAAGTGCCACAGCATCCGTGTCACTGGATCTGGCGACATTTGTATTCAGCTCTAGGCATATATACGTGTCCAAGTTACACAAGCGTTCACATCGAGCTGAATGCACAAAATACAAAACACAAACAGGACCACAAAGCATCAAAACCTGAGAATTTGTGTTTTCCTTGTGAATAAAGAAACAAAATCTACTTAAAGCTGTTGTGTCTTTTCTGGTGAAGAGTCCGTCAAACGCTTTTTGCCATGGAGATATTATTGCTTTGGAATGTTCCACAGAATGGCATTAAACCTTTCTATATTTGTGGAGACCAGACCAGACCAAGCTACAGGTCAGATCTGTGGAGAGGCGACCCCACTCACAGTCAGAATGTCTGTTTTTCTAGGTATTTTTTGAGCTGTAAAACCATCTGTAATTGAATAAAAGTAAAGTAGAGCTGTTTAATGTCACACTGTGGAACATTCCAGGCAGAGCAATGACATATTCATAGAAACAAGCAGGTGACAGACCCTCCACTAGAAAAGTTACACAATGCACCTTTAAGTACAGATACAAGAACAAAAGACTACTCAAGTAAAAATGGGGGGGAAAAATCCACTTAAGTAAAACTATTGAAGTTCCTGTTTTAAAATGTGCTTTAAAATACATTTAAAAAAAAAAAGTGTTTTGCAGAGAACAATTAAAGCATCACATGTAGTGATTTTGATAAAGAATTTTACTGATTTTCAGTGATTCAACTGATTTCAAATTAAAAAATAGGTCACAGCCATTTCACCAGGTCTCAAACAATAAAGAAAAGTACTTTTTACTTTTCAGATGCAGAGTAGAAATTACAAATACCTGCTCTCAAATCTAGTAAAGTAAGTAAAAAATATCCACTGTAAATGTTATTCAAGTAAAGTACAGATACCTAAAAAATGTACTTAACTATTGTACTTTTACTTTTGTATTTCATTACCTTCCATCACTGTTTCCTATTGGCTTATTTAACATAAATAATAGTCAATTTAGCAGTGTTGGGCATGTTCAAAAAAGTCATTTGTTATAGTTACGTGTTAATTTTTCCCCAAAGTAAATGCAAAAGCAGAGGAAAGAAAAGAAGAGAAAAGTTAGATTAGTTGTTAATGGTAAAAAACTGACATGGACTGCGTGCACATGGACGAGTGTAATCCGATTGCAAACAGACTGGGATCGTATTGATTTCATGCGCACAGGCTAAGGATCGTATAGGGATTGGTTTCCCAAATCTGATTGGAACCCCTGTCTTAGCCCGATAGTAATCCGCTTGGTGCCGCCTTGTGCACAATATCGGATCAGATTGGCGTACTGCACATGCGCGGAAATTTTCGCCAGGAAGTGGCAGGAGGCGCCAACGCCGTCATAAGTAGCGATTGTTCCCGGAAAAGTCAGACAAAATCATGGCTGCGAAGAAAGAATGCACAACACGTACACCGATGCTGCTCCGTCAAACTCCTCGAGCGCCATCTTTGTATACCGCCACATAGTTTGTTGTGTTTTTATTGAGTAGCCATCACCCGGAAGTAGTTGGACTACAGCGCCACATAGCGTAGCGGAGCCGGCCAGGTCGCTGACCATTATCCGATTACACGAGTTTCATGTGCACTGGGATTATAGGACAGACCACCCGCCCAGTAACGGGATCGGATTTGGAGAAATCCAATCCGATCCTACCATGTGCACGCAGTGAGTGCAAATTAACACGTTATAAAAATTAACACAATGAATTATGAGCGGCAATTCAATGCGCATTTTAAATTTGTCCCATTGAAGGACCTGTAGGCGACTCGGCAGTGGCGTCACTTCCACCTGCGTCGCTAATCAAACAAATAAATCCTGGAGGAAACTGACATTGACTCGACTCAGCGGGAGAGGCGAGCGAATCGTTGCCAGGGCCTTTGAACGGCGAGTTTATTTATAAAAAAAACGAAGACGGGACGATCAACAAGAACGCTGTGATTTGTAGCTTTTGTAAAAAAAAAGAATGTTCCGATCACCTGCTGCGCCAACCTGACGGATCATTTGAACGATAAACACGTCCGGACAAGTTCCATTGTTACTGGTGATAGAGCGAGCGGGAGCGCACTTCAACAAACAACACTTGTAGAATTTGGGTTGTCTCTCTCTCTTTTGCTCTTTCTCTCACAAGTTTAAAATGTGATTAATTACAAATCCTGTAATTAATTAGATTTTTTTTTTTTATCGCCTGACAGGACTATTAGTAACACTTATACTTCAACACTGTTATTCCCAACACTGGCCTTTAGTAGCCTAACAAAGGCCCTAATGTCAACTAATGTCTCTAGAACTACTAGAACTACTGATACTTTACAGTGACCTGGGGGAATTCTCCATCAATCAATCAATCAATCAATCAAACAAACATTATTTATAAAACGCTTTTCATACAAAAGTGTAACACAAAGCGCCTTACAGTGATTAAGGATTAGAAGATTGACTTTTATTGATCTCACACAGGAGAAATTGTTTATTTTGTTGTAGCTCTATGGTGATTTTCAACAGTTTACCATGATGACACAACGCACACATTTTAAAGATTGTCTGGAAAAAGTACAAAAAAATAATAATATTTAAACGGCACATTTTCATCGATATGTTGTTCATGTTCATGGTCCTGTTTAGGAGTTTGATTTTCAACAAAAAAGATGAGAGTAACTAAATGAAAAAACTGTTGGCTAATGCTCGTTAGGTTGTGAGTGTAATGTTTTGTGTGAAAGACTCGTTTAACAGCACAAATTGGCTCACCTGTTGTAGTTTCAGACAGAGCAGTGCCTGCAGTTAGCATCACACCCCCAGTGAATGTTGATGATCAGCTGCAAAGTATCAATAGACTAAATTATAACAAATAACGACACAATTTTTTTATACCGCGAATAATTAGAAACATGAGCATATACAAGTCTGTCCCTGTCTGTCCCCATCTGTCCCTGTCTGTCCCCGTCGGTCCCCCGTCTGTCCCTGTCGGTCCCCCGTCTGTCCCTGTCTGTCCCCTGTCTGCCCCCTGTTTGTCCCCCGTCTGTCCCTGTCTGTCCATCCTGCCCCCGCTCTGCCCCCATCTGTCCCTGTCTGTCCCTCGTCTGTCCTTGTCTGTCCCCCGTCTGTCCATCCTGCCCCCGCTCTGTCCCGGTCTGCCCCCATCTGTCCCTTGTCTGTCCTTGTCTGTCCCCCGTCTGTCTTTGTCTGTCCATCCTGCCCCCGCTCTGTCCCCCTCTGCCCCCATCTGTCCCTGTCTGTCCCTCGTCTGTCCTTGTCTGTCCCCCGTCTGTCCCTGTCTGTCATCCCGTCTGTCCCCGTCTGCCCCCATCTGTCCCTGTCTGCTCCTGTCTGTCCCTGTCCTTCCCTGTCTGCACCAGTCTGTCCCTGTCTGTCCCCGTTTGTCCCTGTCTGTCCCCCCTGGCCCCGCTCTGTCCCCATCTGCCCCTATCTGTCCCTGTCTGTCCCCCGTCTGTCCCTGTGTGTCCCTGTCTGCACCCGTCTATCCCTGTCTGTCCCCATCTGTCCCTGTCATCCCGTCTGTCCCTGTCTGTCCATCCTGCCCCCGCTCTGTCCCCGTCTGCCCCCATCTGTCCCTGTCTGCTCCTGTCTGTCCCTGTCCTTCCCTGTCTGCACCAGTCTGTCCCTGTCTGTCCACCGTCTGTCCCTGTCCATCCCCGTCTGTCATCCCGTCTGTCCCTGTCTGTCCCCCGTCTGTCCCTGTCTGCTCCTGTCTGTCCCTGTCCTTCCTTGTCTGCACAAGTCTGTCCCTGTCTGTCCACTGTCTGTCCCTGTTTGTCCCCGTCTGCCCCCATCTGTCCCCCGTCTGTGCCTGTCTGCCCCTTGCCATCCCCGTCTGTCCCTGTCTGTCATCCCGTCTGTACCTGTCTGTCCCCCATCTGTCCCTGTCTGTCCCCGTTTGTCCCTGTCTGCTCCTGTCTCTCCCTGTCCTTCCCTGTCTGCACCAGTCTGTCCCTGTCTGTCCACCGGCTGCACCCCCCCCCCCCCCCGCCGCTCTGTCCCCATCTGCCCCTATCTGTCCCCCGTCTGTCCATGTGTGTCCCTGTCTGCACCCGTCTGTCCCTGTCTGTCCCCGCTCTGTCCCTGTCTGCCCCAGTCTGTCCCTGTCTGCTCCTGTCTGTCCCCCGTCTGTCCCTGCTCTGTCCCTGTCTGCCCCAGTCTGTCCCCGCTCTGTTCCTGTCTGCTCCTGTCTGGCCCCCGTCTGTCCCTGTCCGTCCCCGTTTGTCCCTGTCTGCCCCTGTCTGTCCCCGCTCTGTCCCCTGTCTGTCCCCGCTGTGTCCCCGGTGCTGATGCTGCTCATGTCACAGTCCAGTGGAGGTCTAATGGAGGCTCCATCTGCTCCACAGCTCCATCTGTGACGGGACCAGGGGACTGCGGGGAGACGTGTGGAGCATGACAAGGAGGTGCAGATACAGAGAGGAGGAGGTGCAGATACAGAGAGGAGAGAGAGGAGGAGGTGCAGATACAGAGAAGAGGAGGTGCAGATACAGAGACGAGGGAGAGGAGGAGGTGCAGATACAGAGAGGAGGAGGTGCAGATACAGAGAGGAGGAGGTGCAGATACAGAGAAGAGGAGGTGCAGATACAGAGACGAGAGAGAGGAGGAGGTGCAGATACAGAGAGAAGGAGGTGCAGATACAGAGAGGAGGAGGTTCAGATACAGAGACGACAGAGAGGAGGTGCAGATACAGAGAGGAGGAGGTGTAGATACAGAGAGGAGAGAGAGGAGGAGGTGCAGATACAGAGAAGAGGAGGTGCAGATACAGAGACGAGGGAGAGGAGGAGGTGCAGATACAGAGAGGAGGAGGTGCAGATACAGAGAGGAGGAGGTGCAGATACAGAGAAGAGGAGGTGCAGATACAGAGACGAGAGAGAGGAGGAGGTGCAGATACAGAGAGAAGGAGGTGCAGATACAGAGAGGAGGAGGTGCAGATACAGAGACGACAGAGAGGAGGTGCAGATACAGAGGAGAAGGAGGAGGTGCAGATACAGAGAGGAGGAGGAGGTGTAGAACAGAGAGGAGAGAGAGGAGGAGGTGCAGATACAGAGAGGAGGAGGAGGAAGTGCAGAACAGAGAGGAGAGAGAGAAGGAGGTGCAGATACAGAGAGGAGGAGGTGCAGATACAGACAGAGGAGGAGGTGTAGATACAGACGGAGAGGGATGAGGAAGTGCAGATACAGAGAGAAGGAGGTGCAGATACAGAGAGGAGGAGGTGCAGATACAGACAGAGGAGGAGGTGTAGATACAGACGGAGAGGGAGGAGGAGGTGCAGATACAGAGACGAGAGAGAGGAGGAGGTGTAGATACAGAGAGGAGAGGGAGGAGGAGGTGTAGATACAGACGTAGGAGGTGTAGATACAGAGGAGGAGGGACAGATACAGAGGAGAGGGAGGAGGAGGTGTAGATACAGACGGAGAGATAGAGGAGGAGGTGTAGATACAGACGGAGGAGGTGTAGATACAGACGGAGAGATAGAGGAGGAGTTGTAGATACAGACAGAGGAGGTGTAGATACAGACGGAGAGATAGAGGAGGAGGTGTAGATACAGACGGAGGAGGTGTAGATACAGGCGGCGAGATAGAGGAGGAGGTGCAGATACAGAGAGGAGGAGAAGGTGTAGATACAGGCGAGAGGGAGGAGGAGGTGTAGATGCAGGAGGTGTAGATGGCACCTCCTCCTATGTTCTCACAGGCAGTAGAACATACAGCATTTCATATGGACCCCGCGGTTACACTGAACAAAGTCCGGGAGAGCGAAAAGGTTCAGAACTCCTGCTTTAGTCGATTAATCGGTCGATGGTAGATGAATTCTGGTGATTTTTCTGAATTCACAAACCAAACCACAGAGCAGCACTGCGGTGTGTGAAGGAGCCAGAACTGAACGAACCAAAACAAACATGGAGACAGACATACTTCAGTTTGTTTTAACTGAAATGCAGACTGTTGAATTTGGGAAAAATGTGCAGAGAGAAGAGCTGTGCGCGTTTGTGGACAGGAAAGACGTGTGAGCTTTTCTCTCAATGTAACTTTGATTTTTCAACTTATCCTGCTGTTGTGACACTTTGACCAATTAGCGTGAAGTATTTGTTTAGTTAACGATGATTCAAACACGCACAACTCACTCCAGATACAACTTCGAGAAGGTAAATGTGTGTGGATTTTGAAGTGGAGGTGGAAGTATATTTTGTGGAATAGGTCTGCTTTAACAATTTTCAGTGTTGACTAATTAAAACAATATTCACTGACTAGTCGTTTACAAAATGAATCCATAGTTTTCCTTTAGGACACATGATGTACATAAACTCATATTTCCAAGGTTATCCAGCTGCATCTATTGTAAATTAAACCAATACAATAGATGTGATAAGCTGGACCCTCAGCGCAATCGATGCACTTTTTTCACAGAGGAGTACCGCTGCGGGAGAAGCGGTGTGTCCCGATGGTACTTGTAAGAGCCATTTTGTATGTTTTCTAAGTATCTGTTTTCTCATTGGCTGTCTGCCCGCTTTGATGTGTTTGCTGCTTCTGATTGGCCGACGTTCTACTTTGATCGTTGATCATTCATCTTTGATCCAGTTCAGTATATATTCAGACGCAGGGAACACACAAGACACAAGGCACAAGACTGAAGACACAAGACAAGACACGACACATGAAGACACATAACACACACACACACACACGAAGAAAGAGACCACGCTATGTAGGTAGGGTGGATAGAAGAGTTGGCGGGGTATTAGGACGCCTCGGACCACAGAAGCTACACAGTCTTTTGACCGTCACGTATCATCCCGTCGGGAGCCAAGAAGCGAAGTCCGGTCTCCCAGTGACAGGCGGGGATACGCACCACTATACGTCACGTAACAACGTCACGTGAAACGTCACGTAACAACGTCACGTGGGACGTCACGTAACAGCCACAAGTAGTAAGTAAGACGGATTCCCGTCGAGAGCATACGAAGCACGGTCAGCACGGCTGCAAACGCATTTCTTTCTGCACTCACACCTAAAGTCAAAAGACTAATAAGCATTTTAAGTCAAAAATCTACAGCATCACGTCGAAAGACTAAACATCAAAGTCAAAAGAATCAGCATAAAGTCAGGAGACTTAATTGAAGAAAGAACCATCTGAAACCAGCAAGAAACTCCATCCACGGCTGAAGCAAGCGTTCCCTGGGTCAGGTCTGACAATTCTCTTCTCAGTTCTATTAGTCTGCTAGTAATGAAGTACATGCCCTAAAGACACATCCAATAACTCCTCTCCCGAGTGTCGATGAAAGTTAGGAAGAGAGCTGTGAGGAATTCGAGGAATTGTCACAGTCTAAGGATGTATACGGGAAACATGATGTCAGGATCGAGTGCTGACGCGCTGTCCGACTATTACTATAAAGCAGCTATTGAGCGGAAAGTAAAGCAACTAAAAAACGAGAGAAGCGGAATCTTGTCACAGCTAACCAAGCGACAAAAAAACATGGAAACGATGAAACAAGTAAACTGGGAAGTAAAATGGGAAGCTCTGCCTAAGTTCGAAAGATATTATGAATTGTACAAACATCTCACTAAGCAGTTGTGGGAGATCTTGAGTGAAGATGAACGAAAGGTTGATCAGGAGAAATACGAAAGTGAATGTAAGGAATTAAGGGCATTCATAAATCAAACGAAGGAATGGATCGCAGATGCTAAAAAGGCCACGGATAAAGAGCAAGATGTCATCAAACCGGATGATAGCATTTTTAGGGTTGACTCAGCTATGAGTCGCACATCTCAACGCTCCACTACTAGTTCGGTACGGTTAAAAATCAAAGCAGAACAGGAAGAACTGTCAGCAAGAGCAGTGGCTATGAGACAGAAGCAAGAGCTCGTGCAGAAAGAAATGCGTTTGCAGCTAGAAGAAATGCGCTTGCAGCAAGAAAGGCAGCAAGAGGAAATGCGCTTGCAACAAGAAAGGGCGCGAGAAGAAATTCGCTTGCAGCAAGAATTTGAACTAAAAAAAATGCGCTTCAGGCATGAAAAGGAGCGGTTGCAGATGGAAGCTAACCTTGCAGCTGCGAATGCCAAATTAAGAGTTTACGAGCAGTATAAAGATGCTCGGAAGTCAGTAACAGGGTCAAGAGCTACATTGAAGCGTGCGACTGGTGGTGGAGAGACGCTTGCCGGCCGCGACCATGTTGAAATTGAAAGGCCTTCGTATGATGTCGGGTCTAAAGCAGCTAGGCCGGTTGTCTCACTAGCGCAGCCAAACATCCCTTCAGTCAGAAGAAAATCTCCAACAAGGCAAAGGCCAAGGCCATTGCTCGAGGCTGCTGGGTACGCCACCTCAGCCACCGATAAACATGCAAACACAAAAATGAAAACCAACTTAGGAAAAGGAGTGAGCCAAAGAAGAGCAGTTTCGGTGTAACTGTGACTGCTGCTGATAAAAAGACCGGTAAAGACCAATTAGAGAAGAAAGCACCAGCAGTAAAGTCAGCCAACGCCTTCCAAAGTCCCTGCTTATACTGTAAGAGGATAGTATTTCTCAGGTTAACTCAGTTACGAGTCGCACATCTCAGAAGACACAAGACTGAAGACACAAAACAAGACACGACACATGAAGACACATAACACACACACACACGAAGAAAGAGACCACGCTACATAGGTAGGGTGGATAGAAGCCGCGGTCTGGTGGCCAGGAGGTTACCTCGAGCCAAGAGTTGGCGGGGTATTAGGACGCCTCAGACCACAGAAGCTACACAGTCTTTTGACTTTAGATGTGAGTGCAGCGAACCGACTCACTAGCCTCGGCCTCGGTGTCTCTTGAAGTTTCTTTCCGACGCGTCACGTATCATCGAGGGCGGATTCCCGTCGGGAGCCAAGAAGCGAAGAAGTCCAGTCTCCCAGTGACAGGCGGGGATACACACCACTATATGTCACGTAACAACGTCACGTAACAACGTCACGTAACAGGCACAAGTAGTAAGTAAGACGGATTCCTGTCGGGAGCATACGAAGCACGGTCTCCCGAGTGACAGACGGGAATACGCACCGCTACAAGACACGTACGGACAACAAAGAAGAACGTCAAGTAGCACCTGTCGGGAGTCAAGAAGTACAAGAAAGCCCGGTCTCCCAGTGACAGGCGGGAACTCACCACTATACGACACGTAAGGACGTCAAGAAGGACGTCACAACACATACAGAGCCTTACACAACATGCACAAAACCACAAGCCTTAGAAATTCCTTCTTTCGTTTCCATCCTCATTCCTTTTTATCCACTCTGTATGACCTTCACTTTAGTAAAGATCAAAAGACAAACTTTTGATTCAAGACTCTTTATTTTATGTTACGTGCCGCGTCGGAAAGAAACTTCAAGAGACACCGAGGCCGAGGCTAGTGAGTCGGTTCGCTGCACTCACAGTACTTTTGCTGCTGGATATGCGAGGGACTCGTATTATACGTGGCAAGTTGTATGTCCTAGCACCTATGTACCTGGAGGAAGTGGAGGACATTTACGTATTCAGATTTCTGATCGCTGGACATTTGTTGATTGGCCTGGGATTGTCCATGATCTATCGCAAAATTTGCAAGCTGGCAGCAAGTAAGGAGTCCCCCAAGCTGTCTGCAATAATCTCACACCTCAGCCATGGAGGATCTCGTGAAAGGAGTACATCAGAAAGTGGTACAGGTTGAGGACCTAACTGAAGGAAACATCTTTATGTTTGGATACCATCACGAGCATGCTGACAGAAATGTGTAGAAACAACGCAGCACAGTCTGTGCGCCAAGAGGAACTGTTGAGGTCTTTATTGACTCTGCAGGGTGACATGAAGATGGGGGTCTGGCAGAACCAGGGTTCCAGCTAAATTGCTTGCTTGCCTGGGTCTCTAAAACGTATTTCATTATGTTAAATCAGGGGTCGGCAACCCGCGGATCCGGATCCGCATGCAGCTCTTTGATCTCTCTGATGCGGCTCAGTACAGTTTATCATGGGGGTTACGTTGTAGAAATAACCTATGATAGACAAAATCCGTGAAGTTGTCAGCTTTATATTGCGTGTATAAATATGTGTGTATTTCACAGTTCCTCTGACCGAGGCGCCTGGCGCCGCTGCGCTGTTGCGGGTTTTGTTGGGGAGAAAACTTGCAAACATACAGCACTTCAGAGCAGTGACGGACTGGGATCATCGGCCCTGGCAATTTACACCTAGAAGCGGCCCCGTAGTCTGTGGAACGGGGGGAGGGGTTCTACAGCTCTGCACCAAACACAACTGTAGTGAGAATGCATCCGTGTGCTCTCAGGACTGGTTCCGCCGTCTGGACTACAGGTTCCAACAGTTCGTTATGCGGAAACACTACTCCCGATGCACATTGACTAGAAGTGAGAAGTGTGCACGCGGACACGTGGTCAAATCCGTAATAGAGCACGGCCTCGGCCCTTCTGGCATGTGCTCAAATGCCAGACCGCTCAGTCCGTCACTGCTTCAGAGTCACACTGCTCGTGATCGAACATTTAAATAAATTTGGCAAACTGTCCGCATTCTGTACAGCAGACACGCAGGAGAATGACTGACGGATCGGCAAAGGTCTACAGTCCTTTAGCCAATCAGGATGCAGAACACAATACGTGTTGATACACTATTTAAAAAAATCAGCGAAACAGCGAGGGACCACTGTATTTAATTAAAATGTATTTTATTTTAGTTTGTTCATATTCAAAATGTAATTCTATGGCACAGAGGTAAAAAAAAAGGCCGTTATATGCAGTGTTATTTCATTTTAAATTTCAAAAGGGTTTTGTGGCTCCTAGTGTTTTCTTTACTGTGTAAGACAGGTGCAAATGGCTCTTTGAGTGGTAAAGGTTGCCGACCCCTGTGTTAAATTATTTGATCCTGTAACTAATCTGTCTCCTGTGAAAATCTGACTCTGACGGGTCTGTGTTTTATCTGTGTTTAGACTTGGCTTCCCTGCATGAACACTCCCAAGGTCACAGATGTGGCTTATCATGGCACTCTACAAAAACACTATCTCGAACACACTGACATGTATTATGTAAACACATTGCCCTGTCTATTTTTAGGAATGTCTGCCTCTACTTCAGTTTTCAATCAATTTAAAGGAAAAGTAACGTTATTTTACAATCTGAGCCTTCTTTCGGTAATAAAACAAGTCGTTTGACTCACCCATAGCACGTTCGTGTCATTTGGAGCTGTTTGGTGAAAGTTATGTTGTAGCGTATCCATTAACATGAGTATTCGGGGCATTACTTTGCGGTCTCCAAATAACACAAACTTTAGCACTTTTCAAATCATAGAAGCCCGATGTCTTAATGTAAGATTTCGTTTGAAGCAAAAGTGGCCTGTAATCCGAGATTTAGCCATAGTTTCGAGTAGATGAGGACGCCAGTGCGCATGCGCGGACTGTGCTATCAGCTCCCGGGACCCAAACATGAAAGGCAAAGCTGAAAACTATGGATAAATCTCGGATTACAGGCCACTTTTGCTTCAAACGAAATCTTACATTAAGACATCGGGCTTCTATGATTTGAAAAGTGCTAAAGTTTGTGTTATTTGGAGACCGCAAAGTAATGCCCCGAATACTCATGTTAACGGATACGCTACAACATAACTTTCACCAAACAGCTCCAAATGACACGAACGTGCTATGGGTGAGTCAAACGACTTGTTTTATTACCGAAAGAAGGCTCAGATTGTAAAATAACGTTACTTTTCCTTTAATAGATTTCTGATCTGCTCCCTTGCCCTACCCTTCCGTTTTTCGCCAAAGAAAAAAACACCGTATGTTACCTGTCCAATTGTTTTTCTGTCATTACATGTTGTGAATAATTGTCATTGATTGTAATTGAGTCTTTTCCGCTCTGTATCTCCGAGTCGGCGGTGCGCACATGCGTGTGGCCCCTCCCCTAGTCACTCGATCACTGTCCTGCCTGGTTAACGGCGAAACAAAATTTCTAATTTACTCTATGTACATGTACATATGTTTTTTCGACAATAAAGCAAACTATGAACTATGAACAATACAAGGCTAAAGCAAAGTAATAAAAATGTCTGTAGTATCTGTGTTAATTACCTGAGAAAATGCTGTGTAAAATCAATTGATAATGTTTAAAGAAGACCAATTGTGCTTATATTTGCTCCATAGTTATACTCTCTGACACCTCTGGAGCATTCTGTTATAATCTGGACATTTTAAATCACAATATTCATCTTAAATAACTTCATAAAATTAGCGAGTCCACTGACATCCGCATTAGAAAACGGTGGTGCCCAGTGAACGATGGCATCGCCGTAAACGTCATCACAACAAAGATCTGTTCAGCTGTCACTCGCCTATAGATAACTGCACATCACACTCACAAGCAACAGATGAAAAAAAATGACCAAACTGTGATTCGACATGTATCACTCATTAAGAAAACGAATGAATGACTGAAGTACATTACAGCGGGTCTGTACCAGTGGCAATGAAAATGGGGGTTGATTGGCCATACTGCGTCTTGAAAATAAGTGATTAAAGATTGATAAAAGGAGAAGAAGTTCAATTTGTCAACTGGACAAAGTATGTTTGGGTGAAAACGTTTCGTCACTCATCCGAGAAGCTTCGTTGGACGAAGCCTCTCGGATGAGTGGCGAAATATTTTCACCCAAACATACTTTGTCCAGTTGACAAATTGAACTTCTCCTTTTATCATGGATTCTACCTGGACGACTGAGGGACTTTTCACCAGTGTTGTATAAAGTACTGGAAAATCAAACTCAAGTAAAAGTATAGGTACCCCTCTCAAAAATGACTTTGGTAAAAGTCGAAGTCACTGACTGAAATGTTACTTGAGTAAAAGTCTTAAAGTATCTGGAACTTCTTGTACTTAAGTATGACAAGTAATGTAAAAATAAATGTACTCAAGTAATGTAATTAAAAGTACAAGTAAAAGTATCAAGCAAAGGCAGTCTGAATTTAATATTTTTGAATGTCCCCCCCCCCCCAACTTTGTTTTTTTTTAAATAACAGTGCTGAAAATAAGGCATACATAACACCATTGAAGGAGTGTTTTTGGAGGAAGAGGGTTTTTTGCAATTGGGCCCTTAATTCTACTGTAAAACACCATGTTGGGCTCACCCATGGTAGTTTTGTGTCATATGGAGCACTGTCGAAGATATTGGGTTTGGTGATATCCATGAAACGACTTTCTCATTCGTTACACTCATGCCTTCCCTTGAGCCGAAAAAGCTAGGTAGCCTGTTAGCTCCAACATCGTCAAATACGCTTTGTGTAACCGAAACAATGTCACACAAAGTTAATTTCTATGCTATGTTATGCTGTCAGTAGAGGGTTTTTTTTGTAACGAGTAACTAAACGGCACATTGAAAATGTAGTGGAGTAAAAGTATGCAATTTCATTCGGAAATGTAGTGAAGTAAAAGTAAAAGTTATCATTTTTTTAAAAACTCAAGTAAAGTACAAAGTCTCCCAAAATGTACTTAAGTACAGTAGTGAAGTATTATTACTTCGTTACTATACAACACTGCTTTTCACGCATCTTATGATTAAAGATTATTTAAACATGCAGGAATCACTCCAAATTAGGGCTGTCAACTTAACGCGTTATTATGCGTTATTAATTATGAGCGGCAATTCAATGTGTGCATTTTAAATTTGTCTCATTGAAGGACCTGTAGTGACGGAGTGGCGTCACTTCCACCTACGTCGCTAATCAAACAAATAAATCCTGGAGGAAACTGACATGGATTCGACTCAGGAGGCGAGGTGAGCGAATCGCTGCCAGGGCCTTTGAATGGCAACTTTATTTATAAAAAGAACAAAGATGGGATGATCAACAAGAACACAGTGATTTGTCCGCCTCAGCTGTCACATACCCCCCCCACTGTATTAGTATGTCTTTGTCTGTTGTTACTGATTGTTTTGCATTCATATTCTGTTCATTTTCTTGTATCACTGAAGAGAGAGGGGGACGTTAGCGCCCCATGTCGGCTGCTTTAAGGTCCATGGACCCTTCCATTTCCAAGTCTTTCCGTTGTTTACAATGACAAATAAAGCTTCCATTCCAACAAAAATAGATGGAATAGCAAAAAAATAGCAATAGTCCAGTGTCAAATGAGACATAATTATAATTATAAAAAATAAGAAAATTGTAATAAATGTATATGTACAAATCAGAATAAAACAGAAAAATAAGTAATAAAATATAAAATACAATATCAAATAAGATGTCCAATCACAGCTATATTTAACTGCCTGACAGCAGTACTCCAAATACAACCTCAAGAGAATGAGAAGGAAACTAAATTAGAAGGAAACAACTAGCTCAGAAAAGTCGATTTAAGCTAATATTGATTTAGCCTCAACAAGATGCATTTTACATCTGTCATCTGGAGTATGCGAGTCCTTGGCTTTGTGCACCTCTGTTCCGTCTGTTTTTTTTTTTTTACGTTCTGTCTGTATTCCAGCAGCCATCCTGAATCCACTGACATGTGCTTAGATCCTGCTGTCCTCCTCTGAACGCTCCATCTGCTCTCAAATATCAATGTGTGTTTTTGTTCAAAAGAGACTTGTCTTTCATTGCATCACTAGCTCCATCTGCCTGCAGCCTCACATTTCCCACTGCCCCAGAGTCCTTGAATGCAACACACAAAGACGATCTTCGGCTCTCACTGGGTTTGGCATCAGAATAACAACAGCCAACAAATATCAGATAACAAGAACTATCAGATTTTGTTGGATTTTTAGTGTGTGTGTGTGTGGTGAGAAATGTGATCAATGGATTTTAGAGGTCCTTTATTAGGCAAAATTGACTCTTGTGAGCTTTAAACCATGTTATCATGCTGATAACTCCTCAAAAACAGACCTGGAGTTGTGTTTTGTTTCATTCACACATGTCTGAGTGTGCTTTGTTACACCAGTTGACATTGGTGGGTTTGCAGTTCTGCCGTGTGCATGTTTAGTCCAGGCCTCACAGATAATGAGACTTAATGAGACAGGCGTGCTTTGAATAAATTGACCGTTCAAAAGTCCGGACCTGAAGGACTCAAACATGTTGTTACAGTATAAGTTGTGTGATTGATTCATTAAACCATTAAGTACAACTGAACTCACTTTAGAATAACATTGACATTACCTCCATGCAAAACAAAAATAAATTCTATTATATTTTATTTGTGTATTTTGTTATGAGAGGTTTTATTGCACAAAAATACCTTCAAAAACTAGTATCCCTGTTGTTAGTGGCTTGCCACAGAGCGGCTCTTGAAGAGGTTATTGCTTTAGATGCAAAATTGACTTTCGAGCCTTTAACCATGTTACATTGTTGTCCCCTGGTCAGAAACGTACCTGGAGTTGTATTTTTTGTTTATTAACCCAAAGTCATCTTCTCTGAACTTCTCTGTGTTTAATTGCATCAGTAGTTAGAAGTCAGAGTTCTCATGTTAAGCCCATAAACCATCACTGGACTCATTCTATGGTCCAACTGTTCACAATGAACACACGTCTTTTAGCATTTCCTGGTATAAGAGCTTCATTTGTTTACTTTCTGATTGTTCATTCCCATTACTGACAGCAGAGGGAGCCCCAACACCCAAATGCCTCATTGGAAACAGAAGTGAAGTTTATAAAGTATATTTTCAAAGTGTAGACATGATTTTAAGTTAAAACACATGAAATACTGATCCCAAGGTGACAAGATGATCAGTAAAGCTGTGGCCATACCAGCTTGTCAAAGCCTGACCCCGCCAGATCTCAGATCCCAGCAAGGCCTTGGATGGGACCACTGGGAACACCAGGTGCCACAGGGGGACACCAGTAGTAAAAACTGTTGTTGTGTCCTTAGGCAAGACACTTCACCCCGGGGCAGCTGCGGCTTACCACCACCAAGTGTGGAGTGAATGAACAATGAACTGTAAAGCACTTTGGGAGTCTTGAAAGGCGCTATATAAATGCAATGATTAATTCATTAAAAGACATAAGAATGCATAATATAATGTTCCTCAAAGGTCCTATATTGTGCCAAGTTGACTCTTGTGAGCTTTAAGCTATTTTATAATGTTTCCTCCTCAAAATCAGACCTGGAGTTGTGTTTTGTTTCATTCACACATGTCTGAGTAACTTTTATTAATAGCCTGTCTACATCTTCAAGATTCATTTGATTCAAGAAATTCATTTGCCATTTGTGCGCTCACAAAAGTCCATACAAATTAGAGTTCTTGTGCAGGGCTCTAGGATGTTTAAGTAAGAACAGGTAAAAAGTACATTTAAGGGGGAAAAAAAGAAAAGAAAAACACATAAATTAAATTAAAAAATCCACATTAAATACATAATTTGAATAGGACTAAAAGCAGCAGTGAGGCAGATTCCTCTTAATAGTAAATGCTGTATATTGCACATAGTACTGTGTATTGCACATGATAATGAGGTCGCTCGTAGTAATAATCAGGACTTTACTTTGGCCATCGATCTGAGTGTGGCGGTGAAGAAGCTCTTATGCAAGTGTGTGGTGTTCTCAAAACACTCTGTTCCACCTTGCGATGTCATGAGGTGGTAGTTTTCAAGTTAACAGCTGCCTTTTACCTTTTGTCCAGTAGAAATTTGCAATCCTAAATATGCAAGATAAAAGGAGAAATTCAATTTGTCAACTGGACAAAGTTTGTTTGGTCGAAACCGTTTCGCCGCTCATCCGAGAGGCTTCGTCAGCTCTGGTTCTAGTGCTGGTTAGACACTGCTTATACCTAGCTGCGGGGAGGAGCTCCCTACACTGAAATAGCTCTGAAACTATCTCCACTAATCTGTCTCTTTGTTTTTCAAATTACTCTGGCGACTAGTTTAGCCTCCCTATTCAAGCCTAACGACCCTCTCCACCCCTCTGCCCTGGATTGTCTACCCTAATGTTTCTTTGTCTGTTTTTGACTTGGTTTAAGAATCGAATTATAAATGGGAGACAAGTTATGTCTAACTCCCCCATTTCTGTTTAACGACGGATTCTCTTTTTTGACAAAAATTGCCTCTTTAATGCCCCTCTCAAACCAGTTCTTTTCCCTGGCTAAGATCTGAACCTCACTGTCCTCAAACGAATGGCCCGTGGCTTCTAGGTGAAGGTGTACGGCAGATGACGGTCCACTTTGGCACGCCCGTCTGTGTTGGTACATCCTCTTGTGAAGTGGCTGCTTTGTCTCTCCAATATAGCGCTCACTGCAGTCTTCACTACACTGAATGGAGTAGACCACATTGTGCAGGTTGTGCAGGTTTGTGTGTTAAACATGTGAATGAAACAAAACACAACTCCAGGTCTGTTTGTGATGAAGAAACCACATTAAAGCATAAATCAGAAAACAATGTTATATATGCCCTTTGAATGGTTTATTTTCTGCTTCATTTTTCTTACCGCAAACAAAAGCATTCATGGTCATGCTCAGATCTCTTGATGCCTGTACGTGCTGCCTGTATTCACAAACACAACTCCTCAGCATGACCGACTCCTCTCCAGCCCTGGCTCGCACACTCCGTCCACAGCCCCATTATATCACATACTCCTTTGCTAAATTCTTAATGCTAGCATGCTGTTTAATGGCTGCTAGTGTGTCAGATACCATTCCCATTACGACGGAATGCGTGAACCTCACTGGCGTTCCGTGGTCTGATTCACTGCCACGTTCAAGCTTTAATTCAAGGTTCACTGATATAATTAGAAGTAATGAGAAAGGCGTGCTGTGAGTTCATGGGTTATTCATAAGTACGAGTCAAAGTGAAATTTATAGATATAGGATTAAAGGCGTCTTATACCTGATTTTTATTATTTTAAAATGTGTAAAACAGAACTCACCGGCATTCTGAGCATCCTAATTACTCACCACGATGAGTTTCGTAACTTTCGGAAACCAAAGCAAAGATAACAACTACTAGCATGCTAATTGCACACTTCCTGCCAGTCAGAATGCCTGTTTTTGTAGGTATTTTTGAGCTATAAAACCATCTGTAACTTGACAATTACACAAGCCCCCTGCTTTCAGTTAAATATCTCCCTTTGATGCAGAAATAATATGACCACATGGAAGCTGAATTAGTATTTAAACATGTCCTAAAGTCTGTAGTGTCAAAGTTTAGAAGGACTTTACTCACCCCATAAGAAGAGAAATGTGTTGCCTCCAGTGAAATATGTATTTTGGGGACACTTACTTTTTGTAGGGGGTTTTCTGCTGGATGTGGTCATCTGGTGGTTACGTCTGTTTGCTTCGAGATATCCAATTATTTGCGTATCCTGCCACTGTCTTTTGGCAGCTAAAGAATCCAATCACATTCTGTACATGAGCTCCGGAGAAAGTTTGTGGCTACATGAACGTGTCCCGAGGAGAGAGTTCTCCTTCCTCCTTACATAGCATTTACAGTCAAAGTTACGGATTTTCTCCATTTCACTGTCTTTATCCTTTTCAAAAGTGTGTAGAATCCCTCAGTCGTCCAGGTAGAATCCGTGGCAAAAGGAGAAATTTAATTTGTGAACTTGAAAAAAGTGTATTTGTTCGAATACATTTCGCAGCTGTGAGGTAAAACCTATTTAATGTCATATTGTGTAACATTTGAAGCAGAGCAATGACATATCCATAAAAATAAGCAGGCGATGGACCCCCAACCAAAACATTACATAGTGCACCTTTAAAAAATAGTATTGTGTGTAACTTATCAATTATTGCATGTTTATCTATATGTTTATTTAACATGTATATCCATATCATGATAATATCGTTTCGTGAGGCGAGTATCGTATTGAATTTTGAGGGTTCCCTGTGATTCCCAGCCTTAATAGAAACCCACCTGCATCCCTTTAGCAGCAAATGTGGAAATACGCAGAATACAGAGAATTTCACTGCGCTCAGATGTTTATTCGCCGCCACCAGCTGTGCCGAGGAAAACAGTGAGCGTTGATCAAAGAGTCAGCCTTCCAAAGACTCTCCACACGTCGCCGTTTCACTGTCTCCAGATCCATCCCGACCAATTAGCCCTGGATTAGCATGCGGCGTCGCTAATTATGATGCTAATTGCAGGGGAGTGCGCAGAGGAAGGCCGGGCTGACTGGAATGTTGACGAGAGAGGATGAATGGGGCTCAGTGCTGCGTGTGGCTCTCTGCGTTCGTAAAGAGACAGTTTGGACAGAAGAGCAGTGCATTAAAATATATGTGGACTGAGGAGGTGGTGATGATGAATAATTTACTCAGTTCTAGTTGATAACCTTGTAGGTGATTTTAACCTAAGCTTTATTTGAGCACAATCTGACCAGATAGAACTGACTTAGCTGGAACTACTACAGGTGAGATGAGAGAACAAAAATTATTCTAAATGTATACTATGGTTAAAAATATGAGCTGCAATAAATAAACAGCTGAATGGAACACTTAAGTCATTAGTTTGTATCTATAAAAAGTCAAAAAAGTTATTTATTCAACCCTCTACAGCTCGAAGTGTAGAATAGAAAAAGTCTAGTTCTCCACAAGTACTAAGAAAAAATCCCCACTCGGAGGACTAGTCACTGTTACACTTTCATTTATAAGGCAATATTGAGGCTACTGCCTTCGTACATTTGCACCCTAATTGCTCTGAGAAAAGCTGAATTGTTCACAAGACTATTTGCTGCTTTCTGTTCCTTATGCTTGTACAGAATTGGCTAAAAATGCATTTGTTTTCTCTGCACCTTTTGCATGGAATATGCTACAGAAAGACTGGAAACTAACTAGTTTAATTTCCTTGAGCACTTTTAAATCCAAACTGAGAGCGTTTGAGACCAATTCCACAATCTGCACTTGTTTTTATAATGTTTTTAAACTTTTATGTCTTATCTGTGCAAATATGTAACTGTTTTGTGTTTGCTGCTGTCTCTTGGCCAGGACTCCCTTGAAAACGAGGTTCTTAAATCTCATTGGGATATTTCCTGGTTAAATAAAGGTCAATAAATAAATAAATCATCTCTTGAAGCTGATGGCCTGTCACTTGTGTATGTCAAACCAGCTATTTGGTCATGATTGCTAAGAATAAAAATCATATTAGTTGCCAGTAGGGCCTTTTGTTAGTGCACTGGGGGATACATGTGTGTAACATCACAATAGTGATGTGATCAGAACACATTTGGACAAGATTCAGGAGTAGTGCAGCTTATTACAACTTTTGGACGTTGGTTTGGTGTTTGTAAAAGTAAAGATTTAGCTTTGCCCACCATAGACTAGTCTGCATCTAATGATAAAACACCTCTGGTGTTTCGAGGGGATTGGCTATACAAGAGTCCATACTGCAATGCTTCTTCATTTGAAAAAATAAAAATAAAACTGTACTTATACCTCCAGACCCCACCTCTTCTCCCCCCTCACTCCCCCCTATAGTCCTCCAGACCCCACCCAGTTCACCAGCTCTATTTGAAGTCTGGTTTGGGTGGAGGTAAGGAGGAAGCGTGAAGAGTCCCTCAGTCGTCCAGGTAGAATCCATGATAAAAGAAGAAATTCAATTTGTCAACTGGACAAAAGACAGAAACCAATAGGCGAGATAGTTTCGGAAAGTAGTTAGCTAGTTAGCTCCTCCCTGCAGTGAAAAGCAAGTGTCTTACCAGCACTCTAACCAGAACTGACGAAGCCTCTCGGATGAGCGGCGTAACGTTTTTGACCAAACAAACTTTGTCCAGTTGACAAATTGAATTTCTTCTTTTATCAAGGTAAGGAGGAAGTTGCCTCACTTTAAAGGGATAGTGCGGGGTTTTTTTTATTTATTTTTTTATGTTAATCTGTATGGATTTCCTTCTAAAAGTTACATGCGGTAACACTGGCTTACCTCTGACAGTTTGCGCTCAGTCCGGTTCTGCTCGCGTTCTGGAGCTCAGGTAATTAGGTCCGGTCAGTTTGCGGGGACTCGTAATAAAGCTGTTTTTTCTTCTCAAAGCAAAACATTTCTCCGAAAGGTGATATATTTGCATCCCAAACAGTTGTCCACGAAAAATCCAGCAACATAGTTAGCATTCGCATATCTCGTCTCGATCCGTATCACTGCGCTCACATTAGCTGCCTGTTGCCTGTTCACTCGTAAACTTCCCCTTACAGCGGACCACATCCGTCGTTCACTTCCACTAAAGGTTAACAGGCTAATAATAAGTAATAGGCGCGCAGTGATACGAGACGAGATATGCAAATGCTAACAGTGCTGCTGGATTTTTCGTGGACAACTGTTTGGGACGCAAATATATCACCTTTCGGACAAATGTTTTGTTTTGAGAAGAAAAACAAGCTTTATTACCAGTCGCCGCGAACTTACCGGACCTAATTACCTGTGGTCCAGAACACGAGCAGAACCGGGCTGAGCGCAAACTGTCAGAGGTAAGCCGGTGTTACCGCACGTAACTTTTAGAAGGAAATCCATACAGATTCACATTAAAAAAAACAAAAAAACACTATCCCTTTAAGATAACCTGAATTACTTTTAGCTGACCCTGTTCCAACACTGTAGTGGTAGCAGTAGTAATAGTGGTGTTGTTCAGATCCGCTTCCTCTCTTCATGTTTGCTGTGGGTGTCGGGAGCTCAGTGTGAGAACATGTCGCTCTCAGCAGGAGCCTGTCCACTGCAGCCTCCAGCTCCTGTGTCATGTGACTCCTGTACGCTGTGTGCAGGGAGAGGGACAGGCTGTTTCTATGGATGAAAACAAGCTTTCCTTTATCTTTCAACCATGCTATAACACTGTTTCCTCAAAAACATACCTGGCATTGTGTTTTTCTTCATTTCCACTGGGGCTTCAAGATTCATCACAATCAAATCACAATGTCAATGGACACAATTAGTAAATTACAAAGGCTGAAACTCACAGAACATGGTTAAAAAGAGTCATAAGTCTGTATTAACAAGATGAAACGTAGCAACATCAGGGCTGTTCCCCAAAGTCCTCCTGAAGCTTCGGGTCTTGCCAAGGTTCCATCACCTGATTTTGTCCATGGAGATGCCATTGGTGTGTGTGGAATGTTCCATAGTGTGCATTAATCATATCTATCTCCATGGAGACAAGCAGGCAACACCACCAGGACACGTTACTGATCAGATCACGGTATTTTTTGCCATCAAAACACAATTAATTGAATAAATATAAGATAATATACTGTATAGATAATACAATATCTGAGCAAGTGTGTCTGCGTAGTACCAGCTTGGTACAGGACTTTTTTGCACTATTTTATTTTAAATTTTTTTGCACATTTTTTTTTTTCTATACTGTGTTGTAAATATCCAGCTGTGTTGTATATATCGTACTTAAATGTCTGCACTGAAGTCAGATGCTTTCAGTCTCCCTGTGAGTATGTATGATGTAAATTGTACATATGAATAGTGACAATAAAAGGCATTCTATTCTATAAGTTTCATGCCATACAGTCGTACATTCCATGTGTAACCTGTACCAATCGAACTAGCGAGATGTGAATGGTACACGTACCCAGGAATCTAGGTTTTAAAGGAGGAAAGAAGGTGTAATGAATTAGGACCACAGACTGTAATGAGAAAAGTGAACAGCCGGCATTTATTGAGCAGGATCAATACCTCCAAATATTATTATTTTACCTCTTTATAAATCAGCCCTTTGTGCAAATCAAAATAACTGGTACCTTTAAAATAGAAAATGTTGTGTTGCATCTACCCGGGTAGTATGATTTTGTTTTTTGTTCTTTCGTTGGTGCACAAGATCTTAGCTTAATTCAGCAGTATTATGATGAAGGCCTGGTCCACCAGGGAGAGTTAAAGCATCCAGCCAGTCTCAGGTCCCGGATCCAGTGACTCCAGCCTCACACCGAACAGTCCCGATCGAATCAGGTCAACAACAAAAAAACAACCTGCATAAGCAGGGTAATATTAATACAATTCTTACAAACCACAAAATCAGATCTGGTTCAATTCGTTTCAAACTACATCTAACTGGATTACAGTAGCTTGCAGGTTCTTACACAATGCGCAGTATTCAACATGTGGCACTAGCAGAGCACATGGTAGTGTAATAGCCCCTTTAAAATCTGTTTCTCTAAATAAGTTCTAATTTGTAAATAGTTACACATTTTCTCCAGTTGGTTTTTATAATATGTTCACAGAATCATGTAAATAACAAACTTTCACTGTATCATGAAATCAAGGTCAATGTAAAAGAAAACTGAAGCTAGCATAGCATTTTAACACACTCACCGGAAAATAAAGAACAAACAACTTGGATAAATGTTCTTCTCTATTACCCCTTTGCAAACTGATTTATCTCTAGGAACCAAAAACAAGTTGTTATTTAACCATTTGAGTAATATTTTTCCACATTTTATACCATATAGCTTACATGTGCTGTCCACTTCCTTCACAAGATGGCAGTGCATTCGCAACAGAACCTACAGCACAATCTACTGGGCACCTTTGGTACTGCTCAGTTAAACCAAATTTAAAGGAACACATTCCCAAAATAATGAGTAAAACTTGGGTGGGTTACACATGCAAAGCAATAATTTCTACATGGAGACAAGCAGATAGCCTATCCACACAAGGAAAGCAATGCACCAATACTGGTAGCGAATATCAGCACTGATCAAGCAAAATAACAATTTCTAATACAAATTTTCCTAGATCAGGTATTGGTTCTATAATATTGGGCATTTTATTGGCTGTATAGTACTTTTTACTAGCAAATATTGAACTAGAATGTTTCCTAATGTTTGAACTTTTATTCATACAACCTGTTCAACAGATACTTGATGGATAAACAACACAATTGGATTCCTTTTGTAATAAGTCAACTGTGTTTTGGATATAAAATGCCCTACACTAATATTGGTTGATATCGGGTTTAGATAGATACCGAGAGCAACGATATCAGTATACAGTGGTCCCTCGCTCTATCGCGGTTCACTGTTCGCGGCCTCGTGGATTTTAAAAAAAATAAAATTTTATAGTGTAACATTTTTTTTATAGTGTAACATTGTGTTCGGCGTCCTGATTGGCTAAGAAACTGTAGACCTTTGCCGATTGATAGATGGGGGATGCAGGGGGGGACCGGGACTAGACCAGGACTAAACGTGGACTAAACCAGGTCTAGACCAGAACTAAACCAGGTCTAAACCAGCTCTAAACCTGGACTGGTCCTGGACTAAACCAGGTCTAGACCTGGACTAAACTGGGACTAGACCAGGTCTAAACCAGGATTAAATCACCCTGTGCGGCTCTTTGCTGGTTTCGTGCGGCTCTTGCGTTCGTTTGTGTGTGTTCGGTTTGTGGCTCGGGCTGCGAGGACGCGGTCCCGAGGGGGAGGCATGGTCCGGGCGCCGCGGTTCGATCTCGTGCTCGCAGCCCCGGCCTTGCGCCGGTCGTGCTGCTCTGCTCACGGATTTGACCACGCGCACTTCTCCAAGGGGTTGGTGCGCGTCGTGTCCCGGGACGTGGCAGTGCCGTTGGATGAGCGCGGTGCTTCCTGCGGATCCAGTGACTCATGTCTCCGCTCCCCTCGCGCGTCTGGCGGGGCTCCCGGCGGAGCCCCCACGCTTCACTATTAATACATTTTGTTGAAAATCTACGAAAGTTTGAGTGTTTAAACGAGAGAAAAATGTGAGAAAACGTTAATTCCAGCATTTTAAGGCGTTTACAGCCTTAAAACATGTATAATAATTGTAAAATATAAAGTTGTCCTACTTTGCGGATTTCACTCATTATGGGTTATTTCTGGAACCTAACCCCCGCGATAAACAAGGGACCACTGTAACTGAAAGAGCTAGATCGGTGCATCCCTACACCAGAACCACTTTTAATTACCAAGAAATAGAGATACCAAATATGAGGATTACCAATTTGATATTAATTGTGTCTCTAAATATGAGGAATGAGATTATTCCCTTATTTCTACCACTTCAACAAAATATGCAGTATTTAAAAGCACCTTAATCCTTTCTCATATAATAAATCCATATTCATAAAGCCTGGATTAATCTGTAAACTCTCTGTAATCCTTCTCAAGTGAGTGAAATGTTTGGGCTTTTTTCTTTTATTGGACGTTCCTTTGCTATTTTAATGAAACAGACATTGCAAAGCTCATATTGTCTGTGAGGTATGAAAGTAATACAAGAAAATATTTGCTAAGCCTGACAGAGAGATTTCAGGGTTTAAGAGTTAGGAGAGAGATATTGTAAAGTTACGTTTATGGCAAGTTTTTATATGATGCAATCTCTGGAGAAAAAGTGCAATAGCTGAGAGGAATCAGCGGAAACAACGAGGTACACCAGTTTTTATGATTGGCAAACTTCATGTATAAATCTTGTAGCATGAGAGTCCCAGAGAAGGCAGAAAAAGGAGCAAAATAGGCTTTCTCTGTGATGGCAGGAGCGTATTTTGTTGACAATGAATCACTGCTGTTAAAGAGAGGGTATTATGCCAAATCGATTTTCAGCTTTCTACCATGTTATAATGTTGTTCTCTCATCAGAAACATGTCTGAAAAGGTTTTTCATGTCATCCATGCAGTAATTTACTAATCGTTATTCAAACTCTCCTTATGATTAACTGTAAGCCTACGTCACCCAAGCTCCACATGACAATTCTCTATATGTATATACAAAAGCACGATACAAAACTGTACACAGCAACTTGACAAACCTGATGTGATGTGCAGTGGTTTAATTAACGGGATGCACGCTGATTGTCTTATGATAGCGCTCTGAAGGGGGAGTGAGTCAACGTGAAGTGCAAAAGAAGGGGAGACTCCGGCTGCATCCCATTATACTCTGTCTTACCCCTTCTCCTTCCCCTCGATACTGAGCTGAGAGGGCTCAGGGTACAAATGTTCCCCTAAGAAATGGAACACCACTCGATTACCGTTTGCATCATCGTCCCTCGCCATGTCAAGGATTATCGGGTACCTCAGCTTGACAAAAAACTAGCTCGTTTATACATGAAAGTTCGATTAAAACGATAACGTCGGATAAACACACACCGAAACAACAGTTCACTAAAACTAACGTAGAACATAAGCGTTATAATTGTAAACCTGCTAAACTGTTAATTGATAATTACAACTGCTGAAAATACATTGGTCGAGAGCTTACTTCGTTTCAAGGGGTATGTAGCCCGAGGTCGTGGCCCGAGCCCTTGATCAAAATTAGAATCGGGACACCCCTTGTCCTCACATGAACGCACAAAACCAAGGGGTAGGGGTAAGACAAAGGGGTAAGACAGAGAAATGGGACGCAGCCTCAAATTGTCAAAAACGAAAGGGAAATTTAACACTTTTCCACCTTCAAGGCTCTCAAAGCGCTTTACAACAAGGAACCAGTGCACGCAGACACTGGGTTAAGTGTCTTGCTGATGGACACAATGACAACATTCATCTGTGGGAGCTGGAATCACATCGCCAAACTGTGGGTCAATGGATCTGACCGCTCAACCAAGGATGTTATGTCGAGAGCCGGATTTGAACTTCCATCCTTAAGATCAGTGGACTATACAGGATTTTACTGAGCTACTGCCACGGAAGTATCATACCACTTCTTTACCCTACTCTTACTGTGATATGTTGGTTTTTTTTGTTTGTTTGTTTGTTTTGTTTTTATGTAATAAAGTACAGCTTTTGTCTTGCTCTAGTACAGATACACTACTAGTCAAAAGTTTGGACACTCTTTTTCTTTTAGTTTTTTGTTTGTTTTCATCTTTCGTAGGTATATTGTAGATTGTCCCTGAAGCCAACAAAAGTATGAATGAATATGGAACATAGTAAAGAAAAAATGAAGTCAAAATAACAGCAGACTAGACTTTAGAAAAATCAACCCTGAAATGGCACAGCTGCGAAATCAAAACCATTTCAGGAGACTTCATCATAAGGCTCATCGAGAGAGCATTGTCGACAAAACAAAGGGTGGCTATACCTTGAGGAACATACACTATCAGTCAGACTCATCTCATTCAATGTTTTATTCTTTATGTTTACCACTTTCTACATTTTAGATACATACAGTAGACATCAAAAATATGAAGTAAAATATATGGAATTATGTAGCAAAGGACAAAAATGAAATAACTAAATTCAAATCCTCAAAGTATCCATCCTTTTCTTTGTGGACGGTGCCTCAAACCCTTGGTCTTCTCTCAATGAGCTTCACAGCTGATCCTTGCCATTGTGAAGAAATGTCAAAAGTGTGTTTTTTGGTTTTTTTTTAAGTTAAATCTAAAAGACGATCTGAGGTATTTTGAGTTTGCCAAACTAGCTGTGATTAGCAGTGACTAACAGTGGTGCAACTCCAAGACTCTTTCAGAGACTTTGTTCTCAGAAATGATTAGAATCCTAGAAATGTGTGAAGAAGGTGAGGAATCCGTTTCGACCTCTGCAAACTGTGATAATTAAACAGTTCTCTCCTGTCACTGACTATTTTGGGCTTTAAACCGTGGCACTGTTCTCTCATCACAAACAGATCTGGAGTTGGATTTTGTTTCTTTTTCGCCTGTTTCATAAGCCGTGTTTATGAGGTGTTCTATCACTGAACTCCTCACATTATTGCATAACACATGAAAAACTTTAAAGTCTCTTGCACAGTTTTTAAGTCCAATATCCATACTTTCCTCATCACTGTTTACTGTAAACACAATAGCATTTTCATGAGCTTCCTGTTGCTAAAAAGCTGCTAAAAGTCTTTTGTTTCTGTCAACGATGAAAATATAGTCTACATAAGCAGTCAAAAGTTTGGACACACTTTTTAATTTATGTTTCTTCCATATTTCCATGGTTATTTACACTGTAGATTCTCACTGAAGCATCAAAACTATGAACAACGCATACAGAATGTAATAAGCATAAAATTAACACCATTTACTTTGATCACTGCTTTGCACTTTTGGCATTTGTTGACCTTGATGCGGCGCAGTTGTGAACTGAAAACCAATTTCAGGAGACTTCGTGAGTTCATTAATTGAAGTCCAAGGGTTTGCAGTACTGTTCACAAAGCAAAGCATGGATACTATGAAGGTTTAAATATAAAATGTAATGCTAATACAATGCTTTGTATATTACATCTCTTCCATATGTATCTAAAATATAGAAAGTAGTAAACCTAAAGAAAACACCCTCTCATTCAGGTATACAGCTCTGGAAAATTATCAGTTTTTCTGATTTTACTACTTATAGGTATGTGTTTGGGCAAAAGGAACATTTTTGTTTTGAGTCTATAAACTACTGACAACATTCCCCCCAAATTCCAAATTAAAATATGATCGTTTAGAGCATTTATTTGCAGAAAATGACAAATGGTCAAAATAACAAAAAAAGATCCATGTTTTCAGACCACAAACAATGCAAAGAAACAAGATCAAATTCATTTTAAAACAACATAATACTAATGTTTACACTTAAGAAGAAATCAATATTTGGTGCAATAAGCCTTATTTTTAATCACAGCTTTCATGTGTCTTGGCATGCTCTCCACAAGTCTTTCACATTGTTCTTGGGTGACTTTATTCCACTCTTGGTGCAAGAACTGAAGTAACTCAGCTTTGTGTTTGTGTTGGAATTCAACAGACGCTGGAATGGAATGGCTGTAATACATGTAGAGATGCTGATTTCAGAAAAAAATGCAGTGGTCTCTTTTTCCAGAGCTGTATATCCAAGTAATTTACCTGTCATACACTATTGAAGTCTGCTATAGAGAGTGTTGGTTTTGGCTATCCAGTCTTGTAAAACACACCCCCATGTAGGACCATTCGCAAAAAAACAAACAAAAAAAAAACAGTATTTACAAGTATTTAAAAGTAAACAGATTTTATATATGGCCAAGACGATATGTAGGATGTGAACTACAGTGATTATTTTCTGTTTTGTCTTCCAGGTATCCAGGTCATTTGCATGGAACCCAATCTTCCTCCTTGTTCCCAAATAACTACATTTTCTCATGGATCTGGGACAACCCCAACTAGAGATGCCATTGTCCCATGCTTTCAGTGATGTTTCCGAAAATTCTTCTGAGCCATTTGGGATTTTGACGACTGGACAACCTTCATAAACAGGATTACACCGTTGTTTATTTCCATTATGTTCCATCACGGAAATGAAAGAAACACGTAATTTTGAATTTTGGGGCATTTTAGCTGTTGCGTTTTAGCTTTTGGAATTTCAAAGCGTTCTTGGAGGAATTTTTTTCATTGAGTGGCATGGCAAAGTGGAGGTGAGAGTGGATTTTACAATGAAAGTTCGGTTCTGCTTTCTTGGTCCTGTGCTGGTCTTCCTATGGTCCATTCCCCAGACTGGCTATGGGCTCCAGGGTGATTCCAAATCATCTGGTCCCAACTCCGGTTCTTCAATTGACCAAAGACCTCAACAAGTAACCTCCAAGTCTCGACGCAATCCTTGGAGCAGGACTAGTACGGAAAGTCGATTGGAATCCGTTGAGTATCGTCGGCCCCAAAACAAGGATTTAAACTCAAGACTCAAATTGCAGCCATTAGACAAATATGTAGCTAACTTGAAGCAACAAAGGAATAACGCCACCAAGGAATCTTTACAGAGCAGATCAAAATCAAAAATGAGTTCTTCTATAGAATTGAGGAATAAGTTGACGTCAAAAAGTATCTCCAATGGCACGTCCAGTCTTAGTTCAAGTTCTCCAATAATGACCAAAAATCATTTGAAACTCAAGTCTTCATCAATGGCTGCTCCTAAAGTGGACACAAAGATCTCCAAAGTTGAGGATAGGTCCCAGACAAGAGCAGGCAAGAACCTGACCAAAACTGAGGATTTGGATAGTAAAGAACCTCACAAGCCCAAGAGAGGATGGGTCTGGAACCAGTTCTATGTTCTGGAGGAGCACATGGGACCAGAGCCACAGTACGTTGGAAAGGTATGTTGGTTTTAATCCTGGTTCTTTGTTTGTTTGTTTTTTTGTATAGAATGGATTTCATGCTTTTACTTAAAGCAGGGGTGTCCAAACTATGGCCCAGGGTCAAATTCAGCCCTCTGACCAATTTTTGTTGGCCCCTAGGGATCCTGCTGAATTGGCCCAAATGATCATAGAGCCACTGAGCAGAACTTTTTACTTCACATTCCGGTATCTCGATCACTGCAACCTCAATAACAACTCACTGCATTAGGATACAGACCTAAAATTTGTGTTCTAGGACTTTTAAAGGTGTTGTGGCTCTGTTAAACTCATATAAAATGCATCTATCTGAAAGTGTCACTGTGCTCACCAGCTCTACAGCCCTCCACTATGAATATGTTTGTATATTCAAGATTCAAAAATTCAAATCTTTTATTGTCATATGCACAGTAAAAAACATGTTTCCCTGTACAATGAAATTCTTAATTTGCTGCCCACCCTGGATACCAAGAGCATGCAAAAAAAAATTTTAAATAGATAAATAAGATAAAGAGAAGCATGTAAAAAAATATAATCAAATAGAAACAGAATATACACTATGAAAAATATAGACTAGGTGTTATGTACATATTTACAGATAATGTGCAACATTAGTTTTATGTGCAACTGTCAGTAGTAAAAACGGTGTGCAAACTGGAAGTCCAAACATGGTTGATATAGTGCAACAGGAAGTGTAAACAGGCTTGATATAATTCAAACCGGAAGTGTAAACATTCGAGCAGTTACATGTGCAGCTGTAATCTGACAGATTATTTTAACAGTTGGTCAATAACAGTGCAAATTACTCACGTGCAAAGTATAGGTCAATCAATGTCCAGGAGAGGGGGCTATTGCTCAACGGTTCAAGAGTCTGATATCAGTTGGGAAGAAAGAGTTCTTAAGTCTGGTAGTCCTGATTTTCACACTTCTGTACCTCCGGCCTGAAGGTAGGAGTGTGAATAGTCCATGTTGGGGTGGGTGGGGTCTTTGATGATGGAGGCAGCTCTCTTGCGGACTCTGCGATGGTAGATGATCTGCCCTGGGTGGAAAAAGTTTGGACACTCCTGACTCAAAGGGTTCAAACATCTACTGTAGATGTAGACTCTGGTTTACGTCAGATTTCTCTGTAGTTATTGGGTCTATCCGCATAAGACAAAAACTGGTACAAAGGTGCACGAGGGTCATGGGGTCAGGGGGGTGTGGAGTGTTGAATACAGCACAGCGACCAGGCACAGGGCTGTAACAGCGGCTTTATTCACATGCACCAAAATGTGATTATAAACTTGTTTCTAAGCCTCTAGTAACCTGTTTAAATGTCATGTAAACTGCAAAATCTGATGTGAGTGATCAGAGGGATTGTCAGAAATGAGATGATTTGGCTTTGTGCATTTCATTTAAATAATCTAAAAATCTTAAAAAGAAATCTGAGATGAATCAGATTTTGAGTGCACACATTGAGTGCACTGTGACTGTCACTATCAGAGCAGAACAGCAGCCTGTACAATGTGTTAGACCAAGCACAGGCTCTCTGAACCTCCTCATAAATGTCTGAATCACAGTCATATTTTTTATAAGAAATAATACAAAAAATATATAACTTGCAATCATGGAGAAATTAGAATTTTTGGTTGCATTATCAGTGAAAATATTAAACGGTAGAATATTAGATTAGTGTTTGACTGGATTTACATGTGCTTGTAGAATTTGTGCTTCCAGAAGAACATTTTTAGTTAAGAAAAGATTTAGTAAATTCCAAATGTGTGTCATAAAAACACCCAGTGCCTTCTCCGTCAGAGTAAACAAACACATGTGAAATTAAGTGTTCACAACAGCTTCAGAAGTGGTGCCATTATTCAGCCCCAAAGATGTGAGTGCTTGAAAGGACTTTAACTGAATTTGTGAAGCCCATCCCAAACAAAGGTTAGTGCTTTATAAGTCTGGAGAGAGGCAGGTGAATAGTGAACAGTGAGCAGAGCAAGAGAAGGGTCATTCCAGAATTGGAGGACATTTTACGTCCCACCCATCAAATATTAAATAATCCACATACAAAATACTAAAACATACAGTTTGAGTGAATTTACTTGTCCTGAGACCAAATAAAAAAAAATAGAGAAAAGAATGCTTGAAAATAGTTTTTAAAATACCAAATAAGTGTGGAGTACCCCCCAAAATGCCATTTTCCTCTTGTCCCACCCCTCTAATGACCAAATTGAATATCAAATAAAACAGTTAAAATTAATTAATTAATTAATTTATTTATTTATTTATTTATTTTTGTGTGAAAAGTCCCTCAGTCGTCCAGGTAGAATCCATGATACAAGGAGAAGTTCAATTTGTCAACTGGACAAAGTTTGTTTGGTTGAAAACGTTTCGCCGCTCATCCGAGAGGCTTCGTCAGCTCTGGCCCTCATGCTGGTTAGACCCTATTTATATCTAGCTGAAAGGGAGGAGCTACCTACCCTGAACAAAGCTCTGAACCTATCCCAGCTACTCTCTTTTGTTTTACGAATTCCTCTGGTGTCTAGTATTAGCATATCTATAAGCCCTAGGCGGCGCCACTACACTGAAATAGCTCTGAAACTATCAACTAATCTGTCTCTTTGTCAAGAAACATTAGGACAGACAAGCCATTGCAGAGGGGTGGAGAGGGTCGTTGTCTTGAATAGGGAATTGGACGCCAGAGAAATTTGAAATACAAAGAGACAGATTAGTTGATAGTTTCAGAGCTATTTCAGTGTAGTGAGCGCCGCCTAGGGCTTATAGATATGCTAATACTAGACACCAGAGGAATTCGTAAAACAAAAGAGAGTAGCTGGGATAGGTTCAGAGCTTTGTTCAGGGTAGTTAGCTCCTCCCTTGCAGCTAGATATAAATAGGGTCTAACCAGCATGAGGGCCAGAGCTGACGAAGCCTCTCGGATGAGCGGCGAAACGTTTTCGACCAAACAAACTTTGTCCAGTTGACAAATTGAAATTCTCCTTGTATATTTATTTTTGTATTTTTGTATTATTTGTTTCATTGCCATCCATTTTTAACTGTGGGGACATTTCTTTTAATTGACATAATATTTCAAATAAAAATTATTATTCATGGAACATGTGTCCCACAACATGCACCAACCCTGTTACCAGAACATTTTTAGCCTGGTAGAAGAAGAAAGCAGAACCACATGATCCCCTGGACTTGACAAACAGTTTTCCAAAAGAATAGGCATAGCAAAGGTTTGTCTTCTCTTCTATTTTTCATATTTTTATAACATCGTTAGCCTTGATTGAATGTCTCACTCTACCTCATGCAACCCTGTTATGCAAATGATCAGAATAAGACAATTATTATTATTTTTACCTTTATATTTATATTTGCATAAATAAGTTTTTCCTCTTGATTAGCAGTAACAGCTAAACAGTGAGCTTCTGCTCCTGAGATAAAGTGAACAATAGTGCGGATTTGCAACCCTGTTAGTGTTATTAGAGTAACAGGGTTGCACTACATCAATCAATGCATCATAAAAATTCTACCATTGATCCGTAAGCTGAGCTAATCAGCTAATTTATCATTTGATAGTTTATTACCTATTATTGATGAATATGTAGCAGAAAATCAGAAAAGTGAAGGTTTATTTTTTAAGAATTTTAAAGCCCAAATGTCTGGAGTGACCCACAATTCAAGCTGTAATATCTTCCTGGGACCCGAAGAAAAAAAGTGTATTTCAATTTTATTTATTATTATTATTATTATTATTATTATTATTATTATTATTATTATTATTATTATTATATTTTTTTAATGTAAATGAACACCTTAGCATTTTTATTCGCTAATAGTGTTAAATACATGTGAAGATAACAACCAACATCTGACAAGCTTCTACAGTTGCCTCAAAATTTTTTAGAATCCCTTTTAGGTTCTTATTTATTTATTTTTTACCCATAGTGGAGACACGAACTAGAGTCTATCTCAAAACACTTAAAAGACAGACTGGTTAACTCAGTGTCCACTCTAAAGGACACAAATGAATGGGCCGGGTCTCATTACAGTTGTGTCTCCTTTTATGATCTGAACTGGATTGTGGATGAAACAGAATCTTGTGAGGAGTCGTCACGTCATGTCCTGGAACCGGCTGCTGTTCACATCTGCACTCCGCGGATCATTCTTGGTCCTAGTTTTGTCAAATAAAGGCAAATCTGCTGGAAACATGATGCTAATAACTAATAGAAAAGTGTTCATGGTTTCGGTGTGTACCCATTTTCATTCATGCATTCATTTTCAATATACAGTTTGTGGGTGTGATGAATAGTTGGGCAGGTAGAGAAAGGTCATTGGTGGAGATTCTGCTTCTTCTTCTTCTGCGCATTTACATGAAAACCTTGCGACATGAATGGTTGAAAGCTAAATGCAGCAGGCCATGATTGGTCCACGGAGAGAGAATAAGAACGGGAAGAACATACTGTTGTCTGCTTTGATTTCACACTCCATTTGACCAAATTAACCTTCTCAGAACTACACAAATTGAACAGCTCCGTAACATTTCATACAACAGGCATGCTGCCAGAAGTGCGTGTTCCTCTGCGTAAGCACCTTGGCAAGACTTCAAATGCGTTCTGAGTAACTTCCCTTTTACAATGTTCGCCATCTTTTTTTTTTTTTTTTTTTTTCCTTCCAAGAAAACCACTGCTTTGCCTCTGCAGCAAATATGATCTGCTTTATGGAGTCAGATCGCCGGGGGCATTAAAACATATTTCTGAAAGAGCTGAGAGGGAGAGTGAGGAGGACTCGGGAGGAGGTGGAAAAACAGCAAGCTAGGACCTTGGAGGAGAATGGACTAAAAGTGTTGAGGCCAATTCTCCTGTGATATGTGGGGAGAGAGGAGGAAATAACACATGTCAAAGTGGTCCAGGCCTTTTAAAGCATGGTACCGTAATAAGAAATGAGAAGTAAAATGTGTGTTTTGTGTAGTAAATGGATAAGAATGAGAGCAAAATGGTCCTAGAATTAAAGAGCCTGTTTTACACTACACTTCTTATCTGTTATAATGTTGTTTCCTCATCACAAACACACCTGGAGTTGTGTTTTGTTTCATTCACACATGTTAAACGCACAAACCTGCATATTTAGGCTGAGTTCTTCTCTCAAACAGAAAACACTTGTGATGTCAGGTGATAATACAGGAAGTGCTCCATTGTGTTTTTAAACTCACACACCTTCACTAGGATCATTTGGATCATTTCAGCCCTGGAATTGCCAATCTCTACCGAACTATAGGTAAAAGAAGTTGTGAACGTGAAAACCGCTTCATGACATCACAAGGTGGAACAGAGCATTTTGAGCTTTGGTGATGTAGACAGACTAATGATAAAGGATTACTCCACTGCTTCTCAAATAGTGGGGTGGGGCGCGGTGTGATGGTCGCGTGTGACCCTGGGAAACTTGACCCTGCTTTTTTGCCGTACTGTACTAGAACTAAGTGTAATTGCACATCAATAACAGTAGTTGGCAGTGGCGCTCTCATTGTCGCTCTGGGGCAGGGGTCGGCAACCTTAAATACGCGATATACAGAACAGACTCACCATCAGCAGAACATCCTCTGTCACAGAAAAAAACACGTATATTCCACTGAGTCGTGTCCTTTAGACCGACAGAAGCTGACACATCAACGCCACAAGGAGAGAGCTTTTTTTTTCAGCACTTTTAGTATATGCAAATGAGCCATGTGGTTTTAAGTTTCGTTTCTGTTAAAGGTGCATTGAAAACACATTAATATTTGAGTCCTCAGTGCAAAAAGACAGTGCAGACTTTGTTGTAAGTTTCTTTCTTTTTTGTTTTTAATGTTAATAAAGGATACAGTGTTATGCAGAGGTGTACTAATAATTTTCTAGACAAATAATACTATTCATAGTCGCGCGCAGGGAGGGGGGCGTGACATTTTTTCTTCTTCCTAGGGGGGGCGTCACAGAAAATAATTAAGAAGCACTGGATTACTCAAACATGTGTGAATGAAACAACACAACTCCTTGTATGTTTTTGAGGAGGTAACAACATTATAACATGGCTTAAAACTCACAAGAGTCAATTTTGTGCAGTAGGACCTTTAACATATAATGCAACTTAACGGGATAAAATGTGCATACAAAAAAATATGTATCTCTCAGAAACAAGAAAGTACAAATGAATCTCTAAGTGTGGAGGAAACTCTAAATTACTGTATTGATTACACACAATTCTTGTACATTTATTATTATAATTATAACTTTATTTAGCTAGGGAAATCCCATTGAGATTAAAAACCTCTTTTTAAAGGGAGCCCTGGCCAAGAGGCAGCAAAAAAGACAATTCCAATACAATTAAAATGACATACAAATTAGTTAAAACAGGTACAATTTATGGAGGCTGTCTCAAGTTCTCTCGGTCAGGATTTAAAGCCATTCAGTGAGATAATTTCCGTTAAGAATCTTATATAACTATTTATTACAAAGGTGCAATATGTAACTTTTTGGTTCGGGGTCCATCACCTGCTCTCCATATCTGCCTTGAATATTCCACAATATGACATTAAACAGCTCTGCCTTACATTTATTCAATTACAAGTGGTTTTATTGCTCAAAAATACTTAGACAAAGAGACATTCTGACTGTGAGCGTGAGCGCTAGTTTAATATCAGTAATTCATTTTCATTTCAGTCAGCATTAGCGGTAGCTTTTAGACACAAATCCCTGCTTTTCTAAACGCAGAAGCTTCTCCCCGTGAAGCATTTAAATCATAGCAAAAGTCCGAACACGCTGTCTGTGATTATGTGTCTGTAACCTGCTGTCCTCTGTCTGATATTTATTTTAGCACAACTCAACTAATTCTCAGCGCACAGTGAATGGAGCAGGAAGTTCAGCAGTTTTTCAGAAACGCAGAACGAGCCAGGCAGTTCAGGGTGATTCTTCCACTACAGTCAAATTTGGTCATGATATTTTTCAAAAAATCCAACACATATTTTTAGAAATATTTTGATTTGTTCTACTTCATCACAATGTGTAGAAACATTAATTGATAGCGGCTGTAATGAAATGACATAAATATTAAATACATAATAATAAACAATACTAATAAATAAAGTGATGGAAATGACAATGTTTAGCATTTCTTTTAAAATCTCATGACATATTAGCATGCTAATCTCTGTTTTAGAGTTAGCATAAAATATCCTCAAAATACACAATATAAAATGGTATTTTTCTCATTATTTGTACATTCAAAGGAAATATGAGGTGTTTGGAAATGACGACCAATAAACCTACTCTTGGTTTATCTTGATTTTGTTCTTGTTTCCCTTCCTTCCATGGAGCTAACGCTGCTATCCTGCCATGAGCTCCTGTCACATCACAACTGATGTGGTTCAAGTAGACAAAGGTTTAAAAAAAAAAGTTAAAAGTTACATTTTGTGGTGGTGAAAATGACAGTGATCCCTAGGGACAGGTGTTCTTTTTATGAAAAATAAATAAAATACTTGCCTGGAAGAATCCATGACTCATCGCTGTACCAGCGGCGAGTCTGGTAATGCTTGGTCCAGAATGCGCTGCAGTTGCGCGTAGACAGCTAAGTGAACCAATCAGAGAACAGTTAATGGACAGCGACGTGAACCAATCAAACAAAAGAAAAGAAAGAAAAGAAAGGCCTCTAGAGCTGTCAACTGCTGTGGTTTTAAGGAATCGATGTGTTTTAGGTCATTTAAGACCAATTTTACAGCTGAATGGAAAGGACGTTCAGTTCTCCGATGCACCATCTTGATTCAAAACTGAGGAGGAACTTCCGCTGCCTAAGAGTGACATTGCGTGCAAAGGCGAGTGCACTGACGTCACCATCTTTGAACGAATCAGAATCGCGGAGTCCGTTGTTAACCGGGGGAGCGAGGGTGGAGCGAGGGTGTCCAAATGGTATCTCGCTGTACAGCAAATACAGAGAGATATCATTTGGCTGGCCAGGTAAATAAAATACTAATATATCTTTCAAGCAAATGATTTTTTTTTTTTAATTAAAATAGGGAATTTCTGTGTCATTTGTCAATGAAGTGACTGTTGAATCAAATATAATTTCAGTCCTATGAGGCACTGAGAGTCCAAAACCTGGCCAAGGGACAAGGGACATAGGGCAAAAACACCATATTTTATATAATAAAAATAGCAATTTATCTATCATAATTTTTTTATAAGTTTATTTTTGTGTCTAATAAGTGCAGCATGAATAAAAAAATGGCAAACATGTTTTTGTTTTTCTTATTTCTGCCTGGGACACAAATTCTTTGCTCGCTGGAGAATCACCCTTCAGTGAACAGGGCCTATGGAGGTAGAAAAGCACCATAACCATTTTATTTCATTCAAAGTAGTATTCTCCAAATGTGCACAAATGTATATCTTCATATGATACCAGTTCTCTAACCCATTCTTTGGGTGAGTACTTCCACTTCCACTGCATGTGTGAGTCAAGGTCCATTACAGCTGTGGCACTCCTCATTGGCTCCAGGTTTTATTCAAAGTGCAGCAGACTTCGGGGAGTTGTCTGCCTGTTTCAGAGTGTCACACCCACACACAGTTGCGAGTGCTCCGGAGTCGTATACCGCCTGAATGCATCACTGGGACACAGAACTGACAGCCTCCTCCTCTAGACTCTGCTAATGCCCTTCAGTCATTTGGCTTCTCTGCAGTTTTAGGAGATGAGCTTAAAGAGGAGGTATTTGACTTTCATGGGGTATTAACTGCTAACATACTGTATTTAGAGCACCATATTGATTTGAAAAAGCTATATTCGCTGAAAACGGGTTTAATAAGTTTCTCTCTGAGCCTCACTTCCCGTTGTTCCCCATGCCAAATCACTCCTCAGTCAAAGCGCTGTAACAACACAATCAGTCCTGCTAATGAAACTACTGCACATCGCTTCAGGTTTGTCAAGTTACATGTTTTTGTATATTTATGGAGAGATTGCTAAATTACTCAAACATGCATGGAAGAGACACATCTAAAACAGATCTAAAACCTCTTCAGGCATGTTTTATGATGAAGAAACAATGCTATGATATGGTAGAAAGCTCCAAAAAAGTCGATTTTGCATAACAGAGCCCAACAGTGACCGCCCGCTGGTTCTGGAACAAAATTTCAGTTTGTTTTTGTCATAGACCTTCAAAAAAAAAAAAAAAAAAGGCTTGGGGATAATTTGCTACGTGGTGTCTTATAAACACAAGACCTATAATTTTATTGAAAATCTGTTTCTGAAACTTTCTAAACTGCAGAGTTATTGAAACATTGTGCTGAATCTTGCATTTTAAATGTGTTTTTTTTTACGATCAAAGGAGAAGTTCAATTTGTCAACTGGACAAAGTTTGTTTGGTTGAAAACGTTTCGCCGCTCATCCGAGAGGCTTCGTCAGCTCTGGTTATTGTACTGGTTAGACCCTGCTTATATCTAGCTGCCGGGAGGCGCGTCCTACAATGACAAAAGCTCTGAAAACGATCCCCCTAATCTGTCTCTTTGTTTTTCAAATTACTCTGACGGCTGTTTCGACCCCCTATTCAACGTCTAACGACCCTCTCCACCCCTCTGCCCTGGCTCTGTTTGACTGGTCTAACGTTTTAACAGGTGCACTATGTAACTTTTTGGTTGGGGGTTCGTCACCTGTTCGTTTCTATGGATATGTCACTGAAATATTCCATGGTATGACATTAAACACCTTACATTTATTCAATTATAGGTGGTTTCACAGCTCAGAAATACCTAGATAAACAGGCATTCTTGCTCTGAACAGGGTCGCCTCTCCACAGATCAGACCTGTAACTTGGTCCGGTTTGGCCTCCATGGCGATAGAAAGGTTTAAAGTTTAAAGTCAGCTTTATTGTCAAAAACATATGCACAGGATGCACACACAGGATTTGAAATTGCAGAGGGGTTTAATTGTCATACTGTGAAACATTCCAGACAAAGCAATAACATCTCCATGGAGAAAAGCATTTGATGGACCCTCCACCAAAAAAAGTTACTCAATACACCTTTAAAACAACAGCATTATGGATATTAGTCTATGTTCAAACTGCAGAGCTTAAAGGAGAATTAAGTTTTTTACAATCTGAGCCTTACGGAAAGAATGAAGTGGAGACAGTTTTAGGAGCAGCGCAGAGAACAGCCATCGGTTTCGCATTACTTCTCAGAATCGTGCGCTGAATCCGCTGGCCTTCTTTCTTTTCCTTTGCTGGTAAAAAATCGTCCTGACTGAAGTGGGGACTGCAAACACGGTGGTCCAAACGTCTTACAGCTTTGCGTTTCATGTTTGGGTCCCGAGAGCTAAGTGCAAAACAGTTGTGACTGTGCACATGCGCACTGTCCTCCTCATCTACTCGAAACTATGGCTAAATCTCGGATTAGAGGCCACTTTTGACTCAAACGAAAATGTAGACTTGTAGACATTGTAGACATTGAGCTTCTATGATTTGAAAAGTGATAAAGTTTGTGTTATTTTGGTGACTGCAAAGTCGTGCCCTGAGCACTCACGTTAACGGATATCGCTAATCTAAAACATCTCCAGAAGTGCTCCAAATGACACCAAAGTGCTATGTTTTATTACCGAAATAAGGCTCAGATTGTAAAAAAAAACGTTAATTCTCTTACGTTAAGCTCAATTCGGATTTTTTTTGTGAAATACGATTTTTTTGCGAAGTCGTTCACATTTCCAATTAAAGGGATATGCCACCCCCAGGTCAAACTTGGGCATCTCCCCACAGTCCAGAGACTAAAATAAGTGGTGTAAAGCGTTTTCCTGGTCACCCAGCCATTGTCCGAGTCTGTCAGCACTGACCGCCGCGGTATCTGCAGCTACTCCGCGTTAGACTGGAGTCTAACGGCGCCAGAGAAAGATTTCGGCCAAAAGGAATTAATTTGCTCGATGCGTTTCCCAATTACTTTCTGTGTATTGCGCATTCATATCGAGTGCAAATAAATGTGCAAATCAACACGGAGAGCTTGCCTTGGTCATTTTGGGTGGGAACTATTTTTCAGTGCGGAAAAATCGCATCGAGCAAATTAATTCCTTTTGGCCGAAATCTTTCTCTGGCGCCGTTAGACTCCAGTCTAACGCGGAGTAGCTGCAGATACCGCGGCGGTCAGTGCTGACAGACTCGGACAATGGCTGGGTGACCAGGAAAACCACTTATTTTAGTCTCTGGACTGTGGGGAGATGCCCAAGTTTGACCTGGGGGTGGCATATCCCTTTAAATGTGACTTGTATGTGATCTCCAGTGTGAACTTGCGCCTTGGAGGACAGCGAGCATGCTCAGAGTTTGCAGAAGTCGCCTAAACATGGACACGAGCATTGAGCACCTGGAGATTTTAATGTTGCTGTCGTACCAGAGCCAGAACATGTACAACTTATTTGTTTTAAGGAAGAGATTGAGAAAGAGAAAGTTTTTGGCCTTGGCGTTTTGTGGGGCAGTGGCAGCAATGTCTGTAGAAAGGAAGTGTGCGAGAGTGGTGGGATTGCTATGTGCTTTGCTGCTTCACTGACATGAGCCGTGTCTCAATTCTCAGAGTGCACAGTTCGGAGCGTGGTTTTAAGGGTACTCAGACTACAGTCAAGACTGCATACTCGCACAGCCCTGAGTGCAGTCCGCGGACCGCATGGGCGTCGGCGAAATGCGACAGGTCTCGCAACTACCAGATGCAGCCGCCGAATCCATTTTCTCCCGTAGAAGAAGTAGCGCGCGGTGCATGCTGGGATATGACTGCGCAAAGGATGCTTTTTCACGCAGCTGGTCCACGCCCCGATTTCCATGGAAACGACTGCTGTCTTCAGACTGCGTGTTAACTGCGCATGGGACAAAAACGAAATGGGACAGTAGTTGTTGCGCCGGAAGTGACGTACATGCCCTTAAAACCACGCTCCGAACTGTGCACACTGAGAATTGTGACACGGCTATGGACTTCATACACAATTTTCATATGACGAGAAGAACGTTTGTGTACATTTGTGAACGCCTACTTGTACCACTCTCGCTTGTTGATGACGTGTAGGTCGGATGAATGCGACCTGGCCGTTCAGACTGAAGTCGCATGTCAAAAGATCGGATATGTATCGGTTTTAGGACCACATATCCAAGAGGCCTGGTTCGCATTTGAAAAAATCGGATCTGTGTCATTAAAAGATCAGATACAGGTCACATAGGGGCGAAAAAATCAGATTTGGGTCACGTCAGGCTGCAGTCATAACGTAGCTTTAGTCACCACACAGCTAATTGAATTTCTCATAAAGTCTATGGGAAAAATGAATGGAAAATGTACGTCTAAAACCAGATCATGCGTCACTGCGGAGCTCCATGCCCCGTCTTTGAACCTACGGGCTGGAGTGTTGCAGGCGACTTCATTCATTCGTTCCTTCATTAACATTTAGCGACTTGGCGTTGCCTCTGAGAGCACTTCTGTGTCACATGTCCAGTCATCATCTCTGCTCACATCAACTATTTATCACTAGACCCTCGATCCTCTGTGTTTAAAAGTCCGATATTACAGAAAACTGACTCTGGTGAGCTTTACGTCATGTTAGAATGTTGTTACCTCCTCAAAAACAGACCTGGAGTTGTGTTTGTTTCATTCACATGTTTGAGTAACTCTTTATTATTAGTCTGTCTGCATCTCCGAAGCTGAAAATGCTCTCCAAATGCTCTGTTCCACCTTGTGATGTCATGAAGCGGTCGTTTTCAAGTTAATAGCTCCTTTTGCCTTTTGTTCAGTAAAGATTTGAAATTCCAGGGCTGAAATGAAAATTATTCTAGTCAAGGTTTATAGTTTAAAAGGCCTGTGTTCTAATGTTGTTTCCTCATCACAAACAAACCTGGGGGTGCTCCACTATGTTTTTAAAGGTCTTAAAATGGACTCTTATGAGCTTTAAGTCATGTTTTAATGTTGTTTCCTCCTCAAAAACAAACCTGAAGTTGTGTTTTGTTTCATTCACATGTTTGACGCACAAACACCCTGCATATTTAGGCTGAGTTCTTCTCTTAAACAGAAAACACTCTGTTCCACCTTGTGATGTCATGTAGTAATACAGGAAGTGCTCCACTGTGTTTTTAAACTCCATACACCTTCACTAGAATCATTTGGATGATTTCAGTCCAGAAATTCGCTATATCGTGGTTCACCTTTCGCGGCATCATTATTTTGCAGATTTTTTTATTCCATTTTTTTTTTCATAGTGTATCAATGCGCATTGTGTTCTGCGTCCTGATTGGCTGAGGGACTGTAGACCTTTGTCGATTCGTCACTCATTCTCCTCCGTGTCTCCTGTACAGTACAGAATGTGTTCAGCCAAATATGAATGTTCGATCGCAGTGTGACTCTGAAGTGCTGTATGTTTGCAAGTTTTCTCCCCGACAAAATCTGCAATGTCGACGAAACTTTCTCGAATATAACACTGGTCTACAAGCAAAACGCTTCCGGAACAAAATAGTGACATTTTTCTTGGTTTAGGTCACTAATAAAGAAAAAGTAAGTCAGAAGTGCTGATTGGCTGTGGTTTCCAAGATATAGTATGGGTCAAAATAGGAAATTTATGCAAAATAAGGCAAAAACGGTAGTTTATCAGAAGGTACAGTGTGTCTACAAGCAACAGTTCTATCTGAAAGCCTGTCTGCACATTCCAATACATTCATTTTAATATATCTAGAGTTTTAACATCAAATATTTTTGGGATTTAACATAAGAGAGATGCCTCGAAATTGTGTGAACAACCCAGATAACTTGTGTTACGTTTGTAGTGAAGTGACATTTGCATCACAAAAGCGCGACATAACTGCAGTGGTTAAAAAGGCAGAACACCATTACTTTGGTCACAAAGTTGGAGATCAGGACAAAATTTGGGCTCCACATTATTATTGTAACACATGTGATACTTTAGCTTGTTTTAAATACGATATTCAATCACCTGATGTCTTAAGATATTAGATAAAATAAAGAAGTGCAAGTTAAATATTTTCAAAATATAAATATTATTTTTAAGCAAAAATGCCTAAATCTATTGTATAAACAGATGCGATTTTGATGTAAAACAATATCATTAAATATCTTGAATACATTAGCTAACCAGCACAGTTATCAATTCATTTTCAGTTCATCTTATCAATATAAATGAGATTTAGCCATTTTTATCTCGGAAGCAGAACGAGTCCAAAAATTTGCAGACCAGTGTAATCCAAGGTGACATTTCTGTTTATAAGAATTTTCTCGCCCATAACCATGTTCTTCACTCGGAAAAAGACGCCAGGAGAAAGAGGCCCGGTCAGAGGAACTGTGAAATACACGCGTCACTATTAATAATTTTTTTGTTGAAAATCTACGAAAGTTTGAGTGTTTAAACAAGAGAGAAATGTGAGAAAATGTTAATTCCAGTCTGAGAAAAGTGTAGAATGTGTGTGATGAGGCGTTTACAGCCTTAAAACATGGAGAATAATTGTAAGCTGACTACTTCGCGGATTTCGCCTATTGCGGGTTATTTTTAGAATGTAACCACCGCGATAAATGAAGGGCCGCTGTAATAAAGGTTTGAGGAGGTAAAAACATTATAACATGGTTTAAAGCTCACAAGAGTCCATCAGTCAATATTCTTTTCCTCTTTGTCTGCGCTTTCATTCTCTGCTAAATATTTGAACATTTTACCGTGTAGCGAGTGAACGGAGGAAACAGTTGTGATCACGCTTCACAGAGCAGCTCAATTATACATGTCCTACACTCACGGTGTGACCCTGAAGGCATCGTCTGCCATGTCTGCTGAGAACTAATTGTAATATTGGTGTAACTGTTAGAATTTCTAGGAATAGTCTGTTTTGGATTTTCTTTCTTTTTTTTTTTAGCTGATATCAAGCTTTTGTGGCCAATATACATATGTTTATGTAAGTATACAACTCTGGAAAAAAGTAAGAGACCACTGCAAAATGATCAGTTTTTTTTTATTTTACTACTTATAGGTATGTGTTTGGGCAAAAGGAACAATTTTTGTTTGAGTCTATAAACTACTGATAACATTTCCCCCAAATTCCAAATAAAATATTATCATTTTTGTAGAAGATGACAAATGGTTAAAATAACAAAAAAATGTTTTCAGACCTCAAACAATGCAAAGAAACAAGAACAGATTCATTTTAAAACAACATAATACTAATGTTTACACTTAAGAAGAGTTCAGAAATCAATATTTGGTGCAATAACCCTTATTTTTAATCACAGCTTTTATGCATCTTGGCATGCTCTACACAAGTCTTTCACATTCACTGTGTGCACATGGTAGGATCGGATTGGATTTCTCCAAATCCGATACCGTTACTCGGCGGGTGGTTTGTCCTATAATCCAAGTGCACATGAAACTTGTGTAATCAGATAACAGTCAGCGACCTGGCCGGCTCCGCTACGCTATATGGCGCTGTAGTCCAACTAGGTAAAAGTAGAAATTAAATTTGTCAACTGGACAAAGTTTATTTGGTTGAAAACGTTTTCGCAGCTCATCCGAACTGCTTTGACAAAGCAGTTTGGATGAGCTGCGAAATAAACTTTGTCCAGTTGACAAATTTAATCTCCTTTTACCATGGATTCTACCTGGACGACTGAGGGATTCTTCACACATCTGTAGTCCATCTACTTCCGGGTGATGGCTACTCAATAAAAACACAACAAACTATGTGGCGTTATACAAAGATGGCGCTCGAGGAGTTTGACGGAGCAGCATTGGTGTACGTGTTGTGCATTATTTCTTCGCAACCATGATTTCGTCTGATTTTTCCGGCAACAATCGCTACTTATGACGGCGTCGGCGCCTCCTGCCACTTCCGGGTGAAATCCCTGGCGAAAATTCCCGCGCATGCGCAGTACGCCGATCCGATCCAATATCGTGCAGGGGTTCCAATCGGATTCGGGAAACCAATCCTTATACGATCCTTAGCCTGTGCACATGAATTCGATATGATCCCAATCCGTTTGCAATCGGATTACACTCGTCCATGTGCACCCAGTGATTGTTCTTGGGTGACTTTATTCCACTCCTGGTGCAAGAACTGAAGTAGCTCAGCTTTGTGTTTGTGTTGGAATTCAACAGACGCTGGAATGGAATGGCTGTAACACATGTAGAGACGCTGATTTCACACAAAAAATGCAGTGGTCTCTTATTTTTTTTCCAGAGCTGTAAATATGGAAGATCGTATAGATATAATAGAAAGCTCCAAAAAGGTTGATTTTGCATAATGGAGCTTTGGACTTTCAAAAAAAAACAAAAAAAAACCTTGCTTGGGGATAATCAGCTATGTGGTGACTAATGACGACAAGACCTAGACTTTTAGTGAAAATCTGTTTGTGAGACTTTATAAAATGGAAAGTTATTAAAACATTTACCTGAATCTTGTTTTTTAAACATGCTTTTTGGACATAAAGATACACTATGTAACTTTCTGGTTGGGGCTCACCTGCTTGTTTCTATGGAGATGTCATTGCTCTGGAATGTTCCACAGAGTGACATTAAACAGATCTACCTTACATTAATTCAATTACAGGTGGTTTTATAACTCAGAAATTCCTGAAAAAACTTGAACTGTTAGAATTTCTAGGAAGTCTGATATGGATTTTTTTCCAGCTGATATCATGTTTTTCTGGTCAGTATTCGCAGATATTTATGTAAATATAAAACGATTTTGTTGTGAATGTTACGATAATACGAGGAGATGTTTGCATTTCAGAGTACGGTTGTGAAAAGTCTGGAAAATCAGATACTAATCGATACTATAGGAAGTAGATACTCATTTGATACTAAAAAGTCCCTTTCAAAGGACAGAAATGAAGCTTTCCTGAAGCTTTAGAATGACCTTGAGCTGTTTCAGAACAAGTATAAAAGCACACAGACGAGTATATGTGGGAGGGAGTACACGTAAGGCCACATGGGAATATAAAAGAAAATATAAAAAAGTACTTTGATTTAATGTTGAAAATCACAGGGGCTGGTGGTCACTTTTCTGGACTCTCTGTGGGGCCTGGTGGTCACTTTTCTGGACTCTTTGAACAGGGGCCAGTCATCACTCCACTGTAGAGGGGTCACAGGGGCTGGTGGTCACAGGGGCCGGTGGTCACTCCTCTGGACTCTCTGTGGGGGTTGGTGGTCACAGGGGCTTGTGGTCACCTCTCTGGACTCTCTGTGGTGGTCGGTGGTCACAGGGCCCGGTGGTCACGGGGGTTGGTGGTCACAGGGGCTAGTGGTCACAGGGGCTGGTGGTCACAGGGGCCAGTGGTCACAGGGGCTGATGGTCACTCCTTTGGACTCTCTGTGGGGTTCGGTGATCACAGGGGTCGGTGGTCACTCCTCTGAACTCTTTGTGGGGGTCGGTGGTCACCTCTCTGGACTCTCTGTGGAGGTCGGTGGTCACAGGGGTCAGTGGTCACAGGGGTCAGTGGTCACAGGGGCTGATGGTCACAGGGGCTGATGGTCACTCCTTTGGACTCTCTGTGGGGTTCGGTGATCACAGGGGTCGGTGGTCACTCCTCTGAACTCTTTGTGGGGGTCGGTGGTCACAGGGGTCAGTGGTCACCTCTCTGGACTCTCTGTGGGGGCTGGTGGTCACAGGGGCTGGTGGTCACAGGGGCCGGTGGTTACGGGGGCTGGTGGTCACTCCTCTGAACTCTCTTTGGAGGCTGGTGGTCACAGGGGTCAGTGGTCACAGGGGTCAGTGGTCACCTCTCTGGACTCTCTGTGGGGGCCGGTGGTCAGAGGGGCTGGTGGTCACAGGGGCCGGTGGTCACCGGACTCTCTGTGGGGTTCGGTGATCACAGGGGTCGGTGGTCACTCCTCTGAACTCTTTGTGGGGGTCGGTGGTCACGGGGGTCAGTGGTCACCTCTCTGGACTCTCTGTGGGGGTTGGTGGTCACAGGGGTCAGTGGTCACCTCTCTGGACTCTCTGTGGGGGTTGGTGGTCACAGGGGTCAGTGGTCACCTCTCTGGACTCTCTGTGGGGGGTGGTGGTCACCGGGGTCGGTGGTCACTCCTCTGGACTCTCTTTGGAGGCTGGTGGTCACAGGGGTCAGTGGTCACAGGGGTCAGTGGTCACCTCTCTGGACTCTCTGTGGGGGTTGATGGTCACAGGGGTCAGTGGTCACTCCTCTGGACTCTCTGTGGAGGCCGGTGGTCACGGGGGTCAGTGGTCACCTCTCTGGACTCTCTGTGGGGGTTGGTGGTCACAGGGGTCAGTGGTCACTCCTCTGGACTCTCTGTGGAGGCCGGTGGTCACGGGGGTCAGTGGTCACCTCTCTGGACTCTCTGTGGAGGCCGGTGGTCACGGGGGTCAGTGGTCACCTCTCTGGACTCTCTGTGGAGGCCGGTGGTCACGGGGGTCAGTGGTCACCTCTCTGGACTCTCTGTGGGGGTTGGTGGTCACAGGGGTCAGTGGTCACCTCTCTGGACTCTCTGTGGGGGTTGGTGGTCACAGGGGTCAGTGGTCACTTCTCTGGACTCTCTGATGTGAGTGGGTTTGACAGTGACATCGAGTTCCGCAGCTCTCACAGCTCTGATGGTTCTTTCAAGGTGAAGTCCATCGCCCCGGGGATCTCTCCCTCCTTTTTTATCACACTCTCTTCCACTCTCGCACACACCTCCGCCTCCCTCAGTCTCTTCATCTGCTGCTTTCATCTATCTATCTATCTATCTATCTATCTATCTATCTATCTATCTATCTATCTATCTATCTATCTGTCTGTCTGTCTGTCTGTCTGTCTGTCTGTCTGTCTGTCTGTCTGTATATCCATTTATGTACCTCTTCCTTCAGTTTCTGCCCGTTATCTCCCCATCCATCTTTCGCCTCCCTCTCTACTCCTATTCCTCACTTTCCCATTACTCTGTTTCTAAAGTATTTTTCTTTTTTCTGTATATATCTATCTGTTGGTCTATCCATCTGTCTCTCTCTTTTTCCTTTCTTTCTACAAACTGTATCTCTCCCAGAGACTGAAACAGAGAGGAGGGAGAGAGAAGAGGGAGAGAGGGGAGTGGGAAGAAGGAGGGAAGAGGAAGAGAAAGAAAGAGAGAGACAAAGGGGGAGAAGAGGGGAAAGTGAGAGAGAAGTGGGAGAGAGAGGCAGAGAGGAAGAGAGAGGGAGAGAGAGAAGGAAAGGGGGATGAGAGGAGAGGCAGAGAGGGATAGAGAGAAGGAAAGGGGGATGAGAGGAGAGGCAGAGAGGGATAGAGAGAAGGAAAGAGGGATGAGCACTTGAGAACACTCTGAGGCTCATAAAGTGCTCTGACAGACACGGGACACAAGGGAAAATCAAGGTCCATAGTCCCTGTGTGGAAGTCCCACATGTGAAAGTCTCTCCCTCCTCATCTCTCTCTCTGTTCTCTCTCTCTCTGTTCTCTCTCTCTGTTTCTCTATCTATCTATCTATCTCTGTCTCTCTCTCATCTCTCTCTCCGTCTCTCTCTCGCTCTTTGTTCTCTCTCTTTCTCTCTCTCTGTTCTCTCTCTCTGTGTCTCTATCTCTCTCATTTCTCTCTCCTCTCTCTGTTCTCTTTCTCCCTCTCTCATCTCTCTCTCTCATCTCTCTCTCTCTCTTCCTCTCTCTCTGTTCTCTGTCTCATCTCTCTCTTTCTATCTCTCTCTGTTCTCTCTCTCATCTCTCTCTATCTCTCTCTGTTCTCTCTCTCATCTCTCTCTCCCTCTCATCTCTCTCTGTCCTATCTCTCATCTCTCGCTGTTCTCTCTCTGTTCTCTCTCTCATCTCTCTCTCTCATCTCTCCCTCTCTCCTCTCTCTCCCTCTCTCTCTCTCCCTCCTCATCTCTCTCTGTTCTCTCTCTCTCCCTCATCTCATCTCGCTCTCTGTTCTCTCTCTCTCTTCTCTCTCATCTCTCTCATCTCTCCCTCTCATCTCTCTCTCCCTCTCTCTCTCCCTCCTCATCTCTCTGTTCTCTCTCTCTCCCTCATCTCTCTCTCTGTTCTCTCTCTCTCTCTCCCTCCTCATTTCGCTCTCTGTTCTCTCTCTCTGTTCTCTCTCATCTCTGTCTCCCTCTCTCCCTCATTTCTCTCTCTGTTCTTTCTCTCTCTCTCACTCATCTGTCTCTGTCCTCTCTCTGTTTTCTTTCTCTCTCTTTCTCTCTCTCTCTTTCTTTTCTCTTTCTTTCTTTTATCTCTCCCTCTCTGTTTTCTCTCTCTCTGTTTTCTCCCTGTTCTCTCTCTCTGTGTTCTCTCTCTCTCTCTGTTCTCTCCCTCTCTGTTCTCTCTCTCTGCTCTCTCTCTCTCTCTGTTCTCTCTCTCTCTCTGTTCTCTCTCTCTGTTCTCTCTCTCTCTGCTCTCTCTCTCTCTCTTTGTTCTCTCTCTCTCTCTTTGTTCTGTCTCTGTTCTCTCTCTGTTCTCTCTGCTCTCTCTCTCTCTCTGTCTCTCTCTGTTCTCTCTCTCTCTTTGTTCTCTCTCTCTCTCTGTTCTCTCTGTTCTCTCTCTCTCTGTTCTCTCTCTCTGTTCTCTCTCTCTCTGTTCTCTCTCTCTGTTCTCTCTCTCTCTCTCTCTGTTCTCTCTCTGTTCTCTCTCTCTCTATTCTCTCTCTCTCTGTTCTCTCTCTCTGTTCTCTCTCTGCTCTCTCTCTCTCTGTTCTCTCTCTCTCTGTTCTCTCTCTCTCTCTGCTCTCTCTCTTTGTTCTCTCTCTCTCTGTTCTCTCTCTCTCTGTTTCCTCTCTCTCTGCTCTCTCTGCTCTCTCTCTCTCTCTCTCTGTTCTCTCTCTGTTCTCTCTCTCTCTCTGCTCTCTCTCTTTGTTCTCTCTCTCTCTCTCTGTTTCCTCTCTCTCTGCTCTCTCTCTCTCTCTCTCTGTTCTCTCTCTCTCTCTCTCTGTGATTGATGAAGTGAGGGTGAGATGAATTTCCCATGAGGCTCTGGGGCAGACTGCAGTCATCTCGTCCAATCAGAAGCACTTACAGAGTTACACCGGGCTCTGCACTCTGCACTGGAGAGAGGGGAGTGTTCATGAGCAGCAGTGTGCGCAAAACGAGTCAGATCTGCAATTAGAACAAGTTTAAAAAGCAAAAAATAAACACAAAATAAACAAAAGTATTTATTATATTAGTGCTATAGTTTTAATCTGTGACACCCCTGGATCTAAAATAATTTAAAGCCGCAGTATTTACATTTTTAGCAAAAATAAATAGACTCAAATAAAAGTTGTTTTGTCTTTTATTGCCATGACCAATGTCTGTCCTTAATGTAACTGGCTTGCCTCTCCACAAACCTGACTTCTATTGGGCCTGGAGGAGGGCTGCCTTCTTGTTTCGATGGGAATGTCGTGCCTTTGGTTATAATCTTCCACAAAACTATCTATCTCCATGGAGAATTAGAGGTGGGTATTGGCAAAGAAGTCACAATTCAATTCAAATCACGATTCATATGCCACGATGCGATACTATCACGATGCATCACGATACTTGAATTATTGAGATGCCTTGCAATATATTCGACATACTTCAGTGAAAATGTACCCAAAAAAAGAGGATAACTTAAATATCAGTGGCTGTGTATCTGGGTAGTGTCTTCAATTGATACATAACTCTGAGCAACTCAATTCATAACTGAATTTATTGAATAACAAAAACAAATAAACCAAACCAATAACAAAAAAAGGATTTTTTCTAAAACAAAAAATTATGTTCAAACATTTGCCATTTTGGAGGTAGCTACCATCATAACAAACAATACCCTTTCACAAAGAAAAAAGTGCATAGGATTTATTAAAAAAAAATAAACAAATAATTAATGTATGTATTTATATTAAATATTACATTATTACGTTTTAAATTATTAATTAATAAAAATCGATTTTTGGCATCAAGAATCGATGCAGTATATTGTGAAAGTTAGTATCGCGATGCATTGTCATGACGATTATTTTGCACACCCCTATGGAGAATGTTCCGAAGTATGGCTTTAACTTTCTATTCCAAGGAAACGTGAGAGCGCCACCTCCAGAAATGTGCACACAGTACCTTTAACAAAGTAAATCAATAAATTTTACTCCAAGCTCTGAGCCATTCTTCATTCACTCCACACTCACCACAGCTGCCCCGGGACGCACTGACGGAAGTGAGGCTGCCAATCCTCACCATCAACCACCACAAGTGTCTCCCCCAAGTAAAACTCTGCTAGAAAAGTATCCTGAAAAGTACATTGTATTTGAAAGTTACTCTAGTAAATGTAACTGCGTAAGTGTTCCGAATTATTTAGCAAATGATATTTTTCTATAAATGAGTCATTGTAATTACCCTCATCAACATTTAGATTACAATTTTAATGTTATTGAACAAACCTCCCAGTGATAACAGTTTTTTTTTTTTTTTCAAAAATAAAAACTTAAAATGCACTGTTCCAAATTATTCTGCACAACAGAGATTCAAATGTTAAATTCAAAAGTTCAAGAATCCATGCACAGCTTCCATGTGCTGGTAACAGCAGGAATATTGAATGATTCCAAAAAAAGAAGGTTTACCGCACACTTGTTTGACTTTAATCTTTATCCTTTATTAGGTGAGAGCGAACAACACGTTTTGCTTCTACAGCTACAGGATAAAGATAAAGGATAAAGAATAAAGTGTGTGGTAAACACACTTTTGGGAAGAGTTTCAAATGTTATTGTTGTAAAGAACTGAAAATGCTCATCTGTTTATTTTTCAATTAGAAGCATTATGACTGAAATCAAAAGCTATTTCAATCAAAACATCTTAACAGGTCAGGTTACATTTTAACATAGGACCTCTTATTTGATCGGAGTTTCACAATTCTTTATCCATTAAACTTGTGAGTTTGTGGAGAGTTTCTGCTTGAATTTCTTTGCAGAATGTCAGAAGAGCCTCCCAGAGCTGCTGTTTGGATGTGAACTGCCTCCTGCCCTCATAGATGTTTCGCTTGAGGTGCTCCAAAGGTTCTCCATAGGGTTGAGGTCAGGGGAGAATCACACCATGAGTTACTCTTCTTTTATGCCCATAGCAGCCAATGATGCAGAGTTATTCCTTGCAGCACGAGATGGAGCGTTGTCATGCATGAAGATGATTTTGCTACGGAAAGCACGGTTCTGGTGGTTTAATCCTGGTTTAGTCCAGGTTTAGTCCAGGTCCACTCCAAGTTTAGACCTGGTTTAGACCTGGTTTAGTTCTGGTCTAGACCTGGTTTAGTCCACGTTTAGTCCTGGTCTAGTCTCTTAGCCAGTCAGGATGCAGAACACAATGTTACACTATAAAAAAAGTTACACTATATTCGGGGTGCCGAGGGGGCGGCTGGCTGGTGCTTAGGGGTGTGGTCCGGATGGCCGCCTGGATCCGGGGTTCTTTGGGGTTTTGTATGGTGGACGGGGGCGCCTGGAGGGGGGCGACGTTATCTAGGTGCACCTTTAGTTATTACTGTTACTGCTGTTGTAGTGGGATGATTGCGGATGGTCTGGACCTGGACCCTCTCCCAATGTTTTGGATTGTTTTTAATGTATCATTTCTTAGTCAGGGCAAGCTGAATACCTACACCTAGGCTGCAGGACAATGTCCTCCTTCTTTTAATGCATCATTTCTTAGTGAGGGCTGAACACCTACACTTAGGTTTGCAGGACAATGTCCTCCTTCTTTTAATGCATTTAGACACATTATAAATAGCATACACATTATACACAATATAGGGCAACATAGGATATGAAGAAATGTTCGGAGAGGGGGGAGAAGTGGATTTTAAAGTGGGGCGACAGCGGTGATGGTGATGGACGGAAGGTGTGCTTGGGTGCTCGTCCCTCTCTAGGTGCTGTCCCTGTGTGGTCCTCTGGAGGATTCCTGGGTGCTGGCGGTGGTCCGGATTGCGCTCTGGGTCTGGCCGGTCATCCCTTTGTGCCGCCTGGGGCGGGTCCTGGGGGTTTTTCCGCTCGGGTTCGCTGGCTGCCTTCTCGGTTGTCCAGTGCATGGATGGGGGTGGGTGGACGCCAGTGTGGGAAGAGAGTGGTGATGGTGATGAGGAAAGGACGCTGGTACGAGGGAAAAAAAAAAAAAAAAAAAGTCACGGAAGGAGGGTTTGGGGAAAGGAAGGAAGGAGGGAAAGGAACAAAAATGTATGCCCTGTCTAGGCTACCCCACTATGGTGGGACACAGCCTTTGTATATACCGTAATTTCACGACCATACGGCGCACCGTACGAAAAGGCGCAGTCTCAGTTTTGTGTGCCATTACTGTATTTAACACACACATAAAGCGCACCGTACGAAAAGGCGCACAAACAAGCATGCAAATGTGCGTATTGAAAAATATATCGGGAGCAAAACTGAGTTTGGTTGTGCTTTATTTAAGTACTAATTACAACAATATTAAACAATAGTCATTATTCAAATCCGTCAAAGTCCTCATCCTCTGTTTCGGAATCGAACAGCTGCGCAAAATCCATAGCAGGTCCACTTCGCTCCTCGCTGTCGGAGTCACTGTCTGTACCGCGCGGTTCCTCAGAAATTATACCGGCTTTTGCGAAAGCTCGTTTGACAGTACCAGCAGACACGTTAGCCCAAGCATCTACAATCCATTGGCAAACTGTAGCGTAACTCGCCCGGCGCTGCCTTCCACCCTTCGTGAAGCTGTGGTCTCCTTCGGTCATCCATCGCTCCCATGCCGCTCGCATCCTTACTTTGAACGGCCGGTTCACGCCGATGTCCAGCGGTTGGACTTCTTTCGTCAGCCCTCCCGGAATCACAGCAAGCGTAGCGTTCATTTGCTTCACTTGTTTTTTCACGTCAGCGGTGAGATGAGCACGCATAGAGTCATAAATTAGAAGCGATGGTGATGCGTGGAAAAAACCACCTGCTCTCCGAACATACACCTCCCTCAGCCACTGTTTCATCATTTGCTCGTCCATCCAGCCCTTTTCGTTTGCCTTAACAATGACTCCCGCTGGAAACTTCTCCTTTGGCAAAGTCTTTCTTTTAAAAATCACCATCGGGGGCAGTTTCTGTCCATCGGCGTGGCAGCCAAGCACAACAGTAAACGAAGCCCTTTCGCACCCCGCTGTGCGTATCGACACCGTGCTGGTCCCCGTCTTCTCCACCGTGTGACTATTCGGTATGTCGAACGTGAGCGGCACCTCGTCCATGTTAGTGATGTGGCTTGGTTGGATCCGTTTGTCGCTGATGTGCTTCCTGCAGTACGAGCGAAAGTTTGTCAGCTTTTCATTGTAATCCGCCGGCCGTTGCTGCGCTACCGTAGTCCTGGTCCGGATCGATAAATGGCACCGTCTCATAAAGCGGAAGCACCAAGACGGACCTCCTTGGAAATGTTCGATTTTCATCTCCTTCGCTAGCGTTTCTGCCTTTAGGCGCATAGTCACCGTCGAAACGCTCCTGCCACTCGTTCTTTGCTCTATGATCCACTGCTCGAGTCTCGCCTCCAACTCTGGCCACCTCGCCTTATTTCCGCGGAAACTCAGCTGCGTCTTCTTCACCTGTCGCAGTTCGTTTTCCATCTTCCTCCACTTACGAACCATCGACTCGTTAATGTTGAAATTTCTCGCGGCGGCTCGATTCCCATGTACCTCCGCGTAACTGATCGCCGTCAGTTTAAACTGAGCTTCATAGGCGTGTCTCTTTGCCATTTTCAGGGTTGTTAAAACAGCAATGTTGTGCATAAAGCACATACCTGTTCTTTTATACACAAGCCACGCCCACACTTCCCCCTTTAACGTTCTCATGCTTTTTCTAACACGTCCGCCTCACATAGGGCGCACCCCTTTTTCTATCACGTCCGCCTCACACAAGGCGCACTGCACGAAAGGGCGCGTGGCTCATTTTGAAGAAAATCTAAGACGTTTATATGCGCCTTATGGTCGTGAAATTACGGTAGATAGATAGATAAAAAAAATAAAAAAAAATTGGAAAAAATAAATAAATCCGCGAACCGTGATAGAGCGAGGGATTACTGTATTTTGCTATTCAGCATCAATACATTTGTCTGCTTTTTAAAGGAATAATTAATTGAGGAATATACAATATAATAATACTATGATATATTTATGACTCAGTGTTATGTATACTATAGTTTATATTCTTAAAGACCCTATTGAAACACTAAAATTCAGGTGAAAAACGCAGCTTATCAATTAATTGTAAGTTGATCGATAAGGTCAGTCGACTTTAGATTAATGAATTAATCGGTAATTTGCATCCCTACCACCAACCATCAAACACTCCATCCGTCTGGAACATCCAGGGTTGCACAGCACTCATCAGTGAACAAGCCTGTTTGGAAATGAGTCTTCATGTATTTCTGGGCCCATTGGAGCCGTTTCTGCTTGTGAGCTTTGTTTAAGGGTGGCCGAATAGAAGGTTTATGCAGAACTGCAAGCCTTTGAAGGATCCTACACCTTGATTTTTGCCGGACTCGACAGAGAGAGGACTACAGAGTGGAAAAGATGCAGTTACATCAATGACAATTATTCGCAACATGTAATGACAGAAAAACAATTGGACAGGTAACATACGGTGTTTTTTTCTTTGGTGACAAAGGGAAGGGTGGGGCAAGGGAGCAGATCAGAAATCACTTAAATTGATTGGAAACTGAAGCAGAGGCAGACATTACTAAATAAAGAGGGCAGAATGTTTTACATAAAACATGTCAGTGTGAGCCGAATGTGGAATGTCTTGTTCTGTTTTGTAGAGTGCTGTGTGAGATAAGGCCGCAGTTGTGACCTTGGGCGTGTTTGTGCAGAAGCAGAGTCAAAACAAAGCAAAGTCGGTTGAATCACATTTTCAGGAAACTTGATTACACCAGGAAATTTAACATAATCGATACATTTTTAGAACCCAGGCGAACAGACAATTTGCCAGAACAATGGTTTCTGCCAGGCCCCCAACTTCATGCCACCAAGCAGGACTGTGTGACTCGCAATCCTCCCCCTGGCACGTATGATGAATGAATGCGGACTGAGCCGCTGTTCCCCACAGTTCCACATCCATTATCCGCGATGTTGTCTGAGTGCCAGACGGATTCCACAGATTGGATGTTTCAGTTCAATCTGTGTTTCCCTTCTGATCTCGTCCTCCCTACTCTGCCGCAGCCCCACTATTGTGTAAAATGACCTCCGGCGGCTCGGGGCTCTTTTATCCGCTCGGCTCCAATTATGGGTCAGAAAAACATCCTCCAGGCCAATCCAGATGTCCTGTCATCATCGAATAGTAATCGTTTTGCGTCCTCCAGTAACAGCGGTGCCAGACGTACAACGCGTCCCTCTAGGAGCGAGTTTCCTTGGGACTGTCCGGCTCTCCAGACCGGCGCTCCTCCGTTAAAAAATACACAAGAGCGTTGTGGGACCAGCTTCAATTCATGATTTAGGATTTCAAAAATGTTTTCATACCTTGTCCAAGGTATTCAACTATTTCACACTTATAGGCACTAGAGAGATCCTTTTTGTTTCCCATATTGCTTGAAAATGTTGCTCTGCTTAATAATGTGGAACGTTCTTCTGAAGTCGTTTTTCCTTCCGTTGGACTCACCTGGAAAACTCATTGGCTCAGGTGTGTGAGATGATTTCACTGACCCAATGAGCCCGAGACACAAGCCCATCCATGAGTTTCACTGGGAAACAAAACACATTTTACCTTTATGACACTTAAACACCATTTGCGTAATAATTTGGAACGTGGTGTGTGTTTAAAAAAGCATTCTCTCTGTGGGTTTTTCTCAGACATTTCCCAGCTCGTGGATTACACATGTTCTCTTTCCCTCTCCAAACACTTCCAAGTTCACGTCACACTCGCAAGTGCTGCTCGTATCCATCACCAGCAGGGATTTCACCGGTTTGGATGAATGCGCGCCCACCCATGTTCTCTGGAGCAGATTTGACACCCATGTTCTTTTGTTCCGGCGCAGCCCCTCGACAAGCGCAGTGGGACGAGCTCTAGCCTCAAAATGTCAGCCCCGGTTGCCAGATACGTGCTTCGGAAAGGCTCCCGTTTGCGTTGGTATTTTTATCCTCGTGTGTGCTTGTGGTGTTTCGTGCGTTTCCACACAGATGGGGTTCCTTTGTTTATCCGTTACTCCATTCCTAGATGTTGATGCTGCGAGTCGTAGTGTGGAGTGAACTGTCTGGAAAAATACGGTTTGGATTTTGTGTGTGGACATGTAAGAAATTCCAAAATCGTTTAAGAGAATTTGGATATATTTGGGAACACAACGTAGCAGAATGTATTCCTTCATGTAGTTGGTATAAAGCTGCATTGTGTAACTTTTCCAGTGGAGGGTTCGTCAAACACTTATTACTGCTTTGTTTGGAATCTTTATGGAGACCAAACCAGGCCAATTTACAGGTCAAATCTGTGGAGAGGCGACCCCGCTCACAGTCAGTTTTTATTGGTATTTTTGGTATTATATGTATTATTATGTAACCTAATTTCAGCCTTTACTCTGATTAAATTAAAGTTTTAGCATTTTTTACATTACAAGTTCTCACTGCTGCAGTTTTGTTCGGTTATAGGCGGCCGACTGTAGCAGAAATGAACTTGCGGCGCATTTAAATTATCAGATGGTCAATGAGCCTAAACCGTAACCTGCTGTTTTGTCCTTCTGACTTTACCAGTACCTCCACTTCCTCTGGCAAGTCCTCCCTCTCCTCTCCCACATTAGGCCTACTACTACTATTTCTGCTGCTGCTGCTGCTGCTACTACTACTACTATTACTACTACTACTACTACTACCACTACTGCTTCTGCTACTACTACTACTACTACTACTACTACTACTGCTGCTGCTGCTAATACTACTACTACTACTGCTGCTGCTGCTACTACTACTACTACTGCTACTACTACTACTACTGCTACTGCTACTGCTGCTACTATTACTGCTAATACTGCTACTACTACTACTACTACTGCTGCTACTACTACTACTACTACTACTACTACTACTACTACTGCTGCTGCTGCTACTACTACTACTACTACTGCTACTACTACTACTACTACTGCTACTGCTGCTACTATTACTGCTAATACTGCTACTACTACTACTACTACTGCTGCTACTACTACTGCTACTACTACTACTACTACTACTACTGCTGCTGCTGCTGCTACTACTACTACTACTACTACTACTGCTGCTGCTACTACTACTACTGCTACTACTACTACTACTACTGCTACTACTACTAGGCTTACTACTACTACTACTACTACTGCTACTGCTACTACTACTACTACTGCTACTACTACTACTACTACTACTACTGCTACTACTACTACTACTACTACTACTACTACTACTACTACTACTACTACTGGTGACACCACTTTGATGGAAATATTCTGTGATCTTTCTACATTTGGATTCTTCGTTTTTCAAGAACTTTGCTCTCGTATCTGAGCTTCTTTCTCCTTGTGCTTTTTGACACTTTGATTCTTCTTTGTGGCTTTTACACTTAAAGAATGTAGGCCTATGTTTGACTAATTGACAAATTATTGTATTAGCGCCCTCTGGCTGTGAGGTGTTAGACTTTACATTTTGGTTACACTGGTCTACAAGCAAAATGCTTCCGAAACAAAAGTAGTGAAATTTTTCTTGGTTTAGGTCACTAATAAAGAAAAAGTAAGTCAGAAGTGCTGATTGGCTTGCCTGGAAGAATCCATGACTCATCATGACTCATCTGTCTGGTAACGCTTGGTCCAAAATGCGCTGCGGTTGCGCGTAGACAGACAGCTAAGTGAACCAATCAGAGATTGCGCCATCTTGATTCAAAACTGAGGTGGAACTTCCGCTGCCTAAGAGTGACTTTGCGGGCAAAGGCGGGGGCACTGACGTCACCATCTTTGAATGAATCAGAATCGCGGAGTCCGTTTGTAACCGGAGGAGCGAGAGTGGATGGAGGGTGTCCAAATGGTATCGCGGTGTATAGGAAATACAGAGAGATATCATTTGGCTGGCCAGGTAACTGATTGGCTATAGTTTCCAAGATATAGTATTGGGTCAAAATAGGAAATGTATGCAAAATAAGGCAAAAACTGTAGTTTATCAGAAGGTAGAGTGTGTCTACAAGCAACAGTTCGATCTGAAAGCCTGTCTGCACATTCCAATACATTCATTTTAATATGTCTACAGTTTTTGCATATAACAATATATATATAATACATGTATTATTGGCAAAAGGAGAAATTCAATTTGTCAACTGGACAAAGTTTATTTGGTCGAATAAGTTTCGAAGCTCATCCAAGCTACTTCTTCAGTTCTGGCTAGAGTGCTGGTGGACACTGCTTATAACTGGGAGGAGCTAACTACAATGAAATTACTATGAAACTACCACACCTACTTGTTTACAGTTTGTGTTAGTTAGGTGGGCCTATTAGATCTGCAGTGGGAGTGGAGTGTGGGTCTTGTTAGCAGAACCATTCAGGACTATAATGGTGTTTTCACACCTCTGGACCTGACCTGCTGCCCTATTGTTTTCTTTGTTTTGATTTAGGTTTGAGGATAGAGTTATAGATGGGAGACAAATGATGTCTGAGACCTGCATTTTTGTTCAAGGAAGGATTCTCTTTCTTGACAAAAATAGCCTCTTTAAACCAGTTCATTTATAGTTTATATATTATTATTATTATATCATTGCATATCTTGAATGCATTAGCTAACCAGCACAGTTATCAATTGATTTTCGGTCCATCTTATTAATATAAATGAGATTTAGCCACTTTTATCTTGGAAACAGATGTGTTATTGAACAGGGCTGGTCGACCAAAAAATAAAAAATAAATTAAAAAAAAGGTTTACCTCGAATCTGGGGACACATAGATCACAGATGTTTTTGAAGTTTATCAAAAAATGACATGCAAATTTGACATGCTATAACCATATACAAAAACTACATTTGTGAGATTCAAAAAATAACTCCCTTTAGTATAATACGGTCACTTTAAGAAACTCAGTGTGATGTAGCGTGAGCTGGTGCGCAGGGCTGAGTGATGTGCAGAGGGTAATGAGCTCACACACATGTCACACAATGAGCAGATTGTGTTGTGCTGGTGTCAGGTTTAAAGGGCAGAGCCTCAGGAGCTGTGGTCATTAAACAGCACAGTGCTACGTCTGCTTCACAGCCTGTCTCCTACTATGACTTTTACACAGTTCTCACTCTACTGCAATCCAACACATTCAGAGAAACGCTAAAGGTCCGATATGACACGCAGTTGACTCTTGTGAACTTTAAAGGGATAGTGCAGGTTTTTTTTTATGTTAATCTGTATGAGTTTCCTTCTAAAAGTTCCTTTTGTTGACACCGGCTTACCTCTGACAGTCTCAGCTGATCCTGGTTCGGTTTCTGGAGCCCACGTAAGTAGGTCCGGTAACTTCCCTGGAATGTGAAATAAAGCTTGTTTTTCTTTTCAAAACAAAACATTTGTTCGAAAGGTGATCTATTTGCGCCCCAAACAGTTCATATGCGTTCGCGTATTGCCTCTCCCAATTCGTATCACTGCGTGCATATTAGCTGTATTAGCCTGTTAACCTTTAGCTGAAGTGTACGGCAGATGCGGTCCGCCGTAAGGGGAAGTTTACAAGTGAACAGGCTAATACAGCTAATATGCACGCAGTGATACGAATCGAGAGACATGATACGTGAACACAATCTATGCTGCTGGATGTTTCGTGGACAACTGTTTGGGACGTAAATATATCACCTTTCGGACAAATGTTTTGTTTTGAGAAGAAAAACAAGCTTTATTTCATGTTCCAGGGAAGTTACCGGACCTACCTACGTGGGCTCCAGAAAGCGAGCCGAACCGGGATCAGCTGAGACTCTTAGAGGTAAGCCGGTGTCAACACACGTAACTTTTAGAAGGAAACCCATACAGATTAACATTTAAAAAAAGCACTATCCCTTTAAGCCATGTTAGAACATTGTCTTGTCACCTCCTTGAGCACGTGCCTGAAAACAAATCCTGCATATTTAGGACGCACACCTACGGAAGTCGACCATATTCATAAGCAATATTTTTTCTTCCTTGTTATCCCGAGATAACGAGATAATTAATTTGTGATCTTGAGAAAACAAAACAATTATTCCGTGATCTCGAGAAAACAACTGAAACGTCTACCTCCACGTTGTGACAGGCTGACTTCGGGTCTATTTCTCATTCTGAAATGGTCATTAGAATGTCTAGAATAATAATCAATCAGCTGATAAGGCAATATTTTGATCAGGGGTTGACACAGGGGGAGATGGCATTACGTCTTTTAATTCGGGATAATTTCAAGATTAGTCCGCGGCACCGCCGCAGAAGACTGACCTGGCTTCGTCTTTACCGACGGAGATACTAGGGATGGGCAAAGTGAGGCTTCATGAAACACTGAAGCAGTTGAAGCGATTGTGCTGGAGCTGAAACACAGTTCGAAACTCTCTCCAAAGTGACATCTAGTGGTGATATAAGGTCAACAACATCCAGAATGTTTCATGTTTTGAGACGGAATTTTTTTTTTTTTCTCAAGATCACAGAATAACTCCTTGTTTTTCGAGATCTCAAAATAACAGTTTTGTTTTCTCGAGATCTCGAGTTAATTTTCTCGTTATTAAGGTGGAAAATAATCATTACGAACATGGCCTTCTGTACACACCTTCACAAGAATCATTTCAGCTCTGGAATTTCCAATCTCTACTGAACTAAAAAAGTAAAAGGAGCTGGAACTTGAAAACTACTGCTGCTTAGGGATGGGAATCGAGAAGTGGTACCTGTTGAAAACCGTTTCCATGTGTGTCAATTCCAATTAGCAGTTTATCTAACGATTCTCTTAACGATTCCAGCCAGCACGAATTATGCACAAAAGTGGTGATACGGAGTTTATATACTATTTTCGTATGATGAGAAGAACGAGAAGAGCTTGTTTTTCGGAAAGAAACGGGCGCACGCCAGCAAATCCCGTTGCGAGAAGCGCCGAAAGGGTTTCCCCTGTTTGCGTATCAGCGGTGAAGAGCTCGTACATATGTAAGCGGCACTGCAGGACACTAAAGGACATGAAAATTGACTTTTGACTTCTACTTGGACACATGACACGTTCGGGAGACCTTCGGGACAGGTTCGGGACACGTCCGTTTTTCCGGAGCTCATGTACAAAGTGCGATTTAGCTCCGAAATACATGATACGCGTTTACACGTGGAGATACGCAAATTATCCGAAAACACTGCTACACGGAGTGAGTCATAATTATTATCATATTTCTGCATCAAATGGAGATATTAGGTGAAAGCAGCGGCTTGTGTCAACATTAGCCTGTAACCATAACCGGGACTAAACCAGGACTAAAACAGAACTAAAGCAGGACTAGACCAGGACTAGACCAGGACCAAACCTGGACTAGACCAGGACTAAACCAGGACTAGAAGGACTAGGCCAGGACTAAACCAGGACTAAACCAGAACTAGACCAGGTGGCCATACCTGCTTGTCAAAGCCTGATCTCATCAGATCTCAGAAGCTAAGCAAGGCAGGGCCTGGTTAGTACTTGGATGGGAGACACTGGGAATTCCAGGTGTCACAGGGGGGCACCAGTTGCAAAAAAAAACTGTTGTTGTGTCCTTAGGCAAGACACTTCACCCACATTGCCTAGTATGAAAGTGGAGTGTGCGTGAGTGTTGGAGGTGGTTGGAGGGGTCGATGGCGCAGATTGGCAGCCTCGCTTCCGTCTGTGGCTACAAAAGTAGCTTACCACCACCAAGTGTAGAGTGAATGAACAATGAACTGTAAAGCGCTTTGGGTGTCATGAAAGGCGCTATATAAATGCTATGAATTATTATTAGGACTAGACCAGGACTAAACCTGAACTAAACCAGGACTAGACCAGGACTAAACCAGGACTAAACCTGGACTAAACCAGGATTAGACCAGGACTAGTGCTAATCTTGGTGCTAATCAAACAGTTTGTTCTCCTTTTTCCCCCAAATTAGAATCGGTAAGAGAATCAATAAGGAATCGAATCGTTAAGCAGTATCGATAATGGAATCGGAATCGTAAAAATCTTATCAATTCCCATCCCTACTGCTGCTTCACATGTCACACATCATATATTTTCAGCAGCAGGTTAATAATAGAGACGAGGTGTACAGTGTCATTACAAATGTACTGGTGTAGATCAAACTCGCACAGTGTCAGAAGACGATTCGCATTAGCAGTAATTAAGCTGACATTACACCCTATTGGACCCCGATGCTGCCTTCAAGTGCTGTGGGAATTATCGTAAATACCAGTAGAGTGGGAAATGGCGCATTAATGGTATTTTCTGGCCAGAATTCTCATGAGTTTGTGAACATCCGTCTGAGCAAGGTTAATTTTCTACTGGAGAACAGGAAATACCCACATTTGGCATGGTGTCTGGTGTTTTTATGTCAGCATATGGGTGATTCTCCAACTATCAAACAATTTGTGTCCCAGGCAGAAATAAGAAAAACAAAAACATTTTTGTCATTTTTTATTCATGCTGCACTTACTAGACCCAAAGATGAACTTACAAATAATGTAGATGGATAAATTACTATTTTTATGATATAAAAAATATTGCTATATGTCTTGCTATATATTGCTATATATTTTATTGCTATATGTCCTTTGTTCCGTGCGGGTGACTGTAATTTCCGAGGGGGGTGCGAGTGAACAATTTTTCCCGAGGAGGGGGGGGGGGGGGGGCCCTTGAATTGCGTGGGAAATGCCGTGTGAGCGTGTGAACACGTCGAATTGCATGTTGAGAGCCCTGTTTGTCTAAAGAGCAAACTTAAACTACAAAGCAACTAATGAGAGTTCTATAAATGAAGTTATTACCTGATGGTTCTCAGTTTGTTTTATCATCACCGCACTGAGAGGGGCGGGGAGGAGGGAGCGGGGCGGGGGGGGGGGGGGGGGGGGACGGGACATTTTTAACGGATTCATGTAAGAGTCTTGCTAATGCACCGGGCCCGCGGCTCACCGCGTCTCACCGCGTCTCACCGCGGGCAGTCCGGCTCTGCGCCGCGCGTATTCCGCGCGTAAGCCGTCGGGGAACACGTTACGCACAGACGGAGACACCGGGACCGGAGTCGGTGCGTCTCAGAGGAGACGTGGCACCGGGACTGAGGCTCAGGACGTGCCCGGGGGACGGCGCCCCCTCCCCCTGCTCCCCCGGAGCTCCCCCGGAGCAGGGGGAGGGGGCGGCGCTGAAAACGCGCGGAGCCTGCATAAACTAAGCTACACAGACCGATTTTCTGGGAACAAAAAAATAAAAAATAAAAAAATAACACAAATCAGCGTGAGAAATGCCATGTGTGCGCGTGTGAATATGTCGAATTGCGTGTGTCACACTCTCAAGCGTGAGCCTTGAGAGCCCTGCTCATAAGACTGAAATTAAATCTGATTCAACAGTAATTTCACTGACAAATGGCACAGAAATTCCTTATTTTAAAGAAAAATATCATGTGCTTGAAAGATATATTAGTATTTTATTTATTTTTCATAAAAAGAACACCTGTCCCTAGGGATCACTGTCATTTCCACCACCACAAAATGTAACTTTTAACTTTTTTTTAAAACCTTTGTCGACTTGAACCACATCAGTTGTGATGTGACAGGAGCTCATGTTAGCATAGCAGCGTTAGCTCCATGGAAGGAAGGGAAACAAGAACAAAATCAAGGTGTAGGTTTATTAAAAGAGTAGGTTTATTAGTCGTCATTTCCAAACACCTCATATTTCCTTTGAATGTACAAATAATGAGAAAAATACCATTTTATATTGTGTATTTTGAGTATATTTTATGCTAACTCTAAAACAGAGATTAGCATGCTAATATGTCATGAGATTTTAAAAGAAATGCTAAACATTGTCATTTCCACAACAGTCATTTCCATCACTTTATTTATTGTTATTGTTTATTATTATTTATTTAATATTTGTCATTTCATTTCAACCACTATCAGTTAATGTTTCTACACACTGTGGTGAAGTAGAACAAATCAAAATATTTCTAAAAATATGTGTTGGATTTTCTGAAAAATATTATGACCAAATTTGACTGTAGTTGGAGAGTCACCCATACACGTATATAATTGTTTAATTGTGTGTCACTTATAAGTTTAAACACACCTATTCTGCAAAACTTTTAATCATCTTATAGCTGTTTCCTCTCATCATTTACTCACCTGAAGTTTGGAGTGATTCGTGCATGTTTGAGTGATCTTTTATGACTTATTTTAAAAACGCTATTTTGACCTTTTTCACCGCCACGGGACACGCCTACAGCTTTGTAACATTCTCCAGTTTTATTTTCTTCATCGGTGACACACGTGGGATTCTGCAGTGTTGCATAGTCATTTTGGTACAAATGAAAAAAAAAATCTGCTGCTTGCAAATGTGATCAGCTCAATATTCATCTGAAACAACGTAATAAAAGAAACAAGTCCATATCATCACAACAAAGAGCCGTGTAGCTGTGAACCCCTCCTGTGGATAGCGGCATGTCAAGTGAGTGTATGCAGGGCTCTCAAGTTTTGCAGTTTGGTTGGAGTGAGATTTATATTGGGGGTGGGGGGGTACGAGTGACATTTTGAGGGAAGGGGGGCGAGTGAGTTTTTTTTTTCGCTGAAAACGGCGCGGTGCCTGCATAACTAACTCTTCTGAGCCACACAGACCGATTTTCTGGGCACAGAAGCGCTGTCACCAGTGGCTAGAGTTTTGGATTGCTTTACTAAATTTCAGCGTGAGAAATACCATGTGTGAGCGTGGGAACTCGTTGAAATGCGTGTGTCACACTCTCAAAGCGTGAGACTTGAGAGCGCTGGTATGTGTGTGTGTATATATATATATATATATATATATATATATATAATTTTTATAGTGTAACATTGTGTTCTGCGTCCTGATTGGCTAAGGGACCTTCGCCGATTGATGTTATAGATGGGGGACGCGCGGGGGGGACGAGACTGGAACTAAACCAGGACCAGGCCAGGGCTAGACCAGGACTAAACGTAGACTAAACCAGGTCTAGACCAGGTCTAAACCAGGTCTAAACCTGGACTGGACCAGGACTAAACCTGGACTAAACCAGGGCTAGACCAGGTCTAAACCAGGAATAAACCACTGCGTGCAGCTCTTTGCCTGGTTTGCGGCTCTTGCATTCGTTCATGTTGAGGTTTGATGTTTGTGTTCGCTTCGACCGCATCCACGGTCCCGAGGAGGAGGCACGGTTTGGACACGGGTCTCGTGCTCGCAGCCCCGGGTGGTCAGCCCCGGTCATGCTGCGGATTTGAGCACGATGAGCGCATGTGTCCGCACCCCCCCTCAATACATTTTGTTGAAAATCTACGAAAGTTTGAGTGTTTAAACGAGAGAGAAATGTGAAAAAACGTTAATTCGAGGGATTACTGTACTGACAAATATTAGTTGTTAATATCGGCCCACTTTTACACATCAAGCTGATACCGATATGTTAAATATTTGGCAATATCGGCCGATACCGATGTTAATGCCAATATATCGTGCATCCCTAAAAAAGACTATGCGACGGTGCCAAATCCTACATGTATTCCACATACGGCTTCTTCAAGTTAAAGTTCTTCATTGGTTGCACCTTTCTAAAAAAAATTGGCCAAGTTTTACCCAGACATAGATGAGTCTGATACTGGCTCACTTATACATACTTTTTGGTAGAGCTGAGTGGTATGACCAAAAATTGATATCACGGTATTTTTTCAAAACTATATCGGTGTCACCATATTTGACAGTATTTTTTTTTTCATGCATGACTAGGTGTTGACCCCATTTCCTAATAATTTAGAGAATAATTACTGCAGTAAATTCGACTTGGTAAAACATATCTGGGTCCAGTGCTTTAATCATCTCCTTGAAGCTCCTTTCTCAACAGGACTAAGTGGTTCCATGTCTTTGGCGAAGTGGACAGCAACAGCGTTGGTAATATTGTTCCACCGTTTTTTTTTTCTTGTCGTAGGGAGTCCCCTTAGCAAACGCATCTTTGAGTGACGTCTGAGTGGCGTTTTGCGTCGCGGCGCCAACTTGAACGTTCCCTGCAGACGTGGAAGACGATGCAGATCTTAGTTTCGTGCATTCTTCATATTCCAGGACATGTTTGTGACGGAGGTGGTGAAGCAGATCGCTCGTGTCGCCTCCTGCGGCTACAATTTAGCCCGACAACATTTACAGAATATGGTTGTTTGATCAGCGTCAGATTTTTTTAAAGCCGAAGTACTTCTACACGACTGACACGGCTCCTCTTTTCAGTATAAGTTCCTCTGTGTCTGTAACATTTTCTCCGTCCATGTTGTTCGCCGCTCAACACACTGAGCTTCCACCGCTCTCACGCCACTGCAAAACAGTCTTCCCCGGTATTCGGTATGAACCGGTATACCACCCAGCCCTACTTTTTGGTCCTGTCCTGACCTTAATACTTATTGGACATCAGTGTTCCATATATTGTCTGAGGCAGAGAAAATCAAAATTGCCCCACTGCTTTGACTGTGCTCTTAGGTGTGTCGCCCCCTGGTGGATCCACCACGGAGCACTGTTCTCGTGCTGTGGCCTTTGCTTCTTTGGTGGCAGGCGCCTCGTTCTCTTGAGGTGGAGGAAGAGATCCTCCCACACATGATCAGTGGAAAAAAAATACAATTTCTATGTGAAGAGTCCCTCAGTCATCCAGGTAGAATCCATGATAAAAGGAGAAATTAAATTTGTCAACTGGACAAAGTTTGTTGGTCGAAAACGTTTCGCCGCTCATCCGAGAGGCTTCGTCAGCTCTGGTTCTAGTGCTGGTTAGACCCTGTTTATATCTAGCTGCAGGGAGGAGCTCCTACACTGAAATAGCTCTGAAACTATCTCCACTAATCTGTCTCTTTGTTTTTCAAATTTCTCTGGCGACTAGTTTAGCCTCCCTATTCAAGCCTAATGACCGTCTCCACCCCTCTGCCCTGGATTGTTTGCCCTAATGTTTCTTTGTCTGTTTTTGACTTGGTTTGAGAATCGAATTATAAAAGGGAGACAAGTTATGTCTAACTCCCCCATTTCTGTTTAACGACGGATTCTCTTTTAATTTTTTTTTTTTCTTTTTTAAAAAGGGCCGTTAGGCTTGAATAGGGAGGCTAAACTAGTCGCCAGAGTAATTTGAAAAACAAAGAGACAGATTAGTGGAGATAGTTTCAGAGCTATTTCAGTGTAGGGAGCTCCTCCCTGCAGCTAGATATAAACAGGGTTTAACCAGCACTAGAACCAGAGCTGACGAAGCCTCTCGGATGAGCGGCGAAACATTTTCGACCAAAAAACTTTGTCCAGTTGACAAATTTAATTTCTCCTTTTATCATAAAATTTCTGTTTTTTTGTTTGTTTTTTTTTTGTTTTTTGTTTTGTTTTTTTTGTTGTTGTTGTTTTTGCTGGGGTTATTTCTGATTTAAAAAAAAAAAAAAAAAAAAAAGTGTAAATATGTGTAAATTTAGTCCAGGTTTAGTCAAGGTTTAGTCCAGGTTCAGCCCAGGTTTAGTCCAGGTTTAGTCTAAGTTCAGTCTAGGTTTAGTCCAGGTTTAGTCCAGGTTCAGTCCAGGTTTAGTCTAATTTCAGTCTAGGTTTAGTCCAGGTTTAGTCCAGGTTCAGTCCAGGTTTAGTCTAATTTCAGTCTAGGTTTAGTCCAGGTTTAGTCCAGGTATTAAAGTACTGTACCTGTTAAAAAATGTATTCAAAGAGCAAAACATTTTAAGCATTTCACACAGTGTGATTTGAAGTGTGATTTGTTAAAGAGTTAAATGTAATAATATTGATTCAAAATTATACAGATTTTAGTGTCAATCAACAGTGTCAATAACCCCTAAAATCATATGAAAAGTACTTTTTATTTTTCAGTCCGGTTGAAAAACATATTTGAGTAGAAAGCACAGACTCCTGTTCTCAAATGTAAAGTGAAGTAAAAAGTACCCACAAAAGTACCCAAAATTCTACTTACGTACAGCACTTTTCTATTTGTACTTGTGTTTTCTTTGACCAATGATGAGACAGGAAACAACTAAATTAAGATCTAAATGATTAAGATAATATAAGGTAAGATGTGCATAATATATCCAGTTTAAAACAGAGCGCAGGCTGCATTCCGTTCCTATAAAAGTTGATTTTTTTCCCCTCAGATTTAACGTGAAACGTAATCTTGTGTTATGATGTGGCGTGATTGACAGGAGAGCGCTATTATCCGTCCCGTCTCTGTGACCGCGGATGTCTTCTGTGATGATAATGCATCTGTAAATGAATCTACATGATGCGTTCAGGGACTGACAGGAGCTTTGTGGAGGGGAAAAAAAAACGCTGTGTCTCTAAGCGTTAAATTAAACAGTTGAGATAGGAACAGGGAACGGTAGGTAGATGTTCCTTCAGGATATTTCTCATAATGAAAACTTTAATTAGGGAGATAATAGAATCGCTTTATTAGTGTAGCCATCACGAACAGACAAATCTCCGATCACACGTTTGTCGTGTTTAATACCAGTAAAATCTTGTTACCGCCCAATCTTCAAAACGTGTTTAGTTACAGACGAGGGGTCTACAGTCCGAGGCAGGAGTGTCCAAAGTTTTTCCACTCGGGGCTGCAAATACAAACATGTTCATAGAGCCAGGCTTAGTCCAGGTTCAGTCCAGGTTTAGTCTCATATTAGTCCTGATTTATTCCAGGTTCAGCCTAGGTTTAGTCCAGGTTCAGTCCAGGTTTAGTCCAGGTTTAGTCCAGGTTTAGTCCAGGTTCAGTCCAGGTTTAGTCTAGGTTCAGTCCAGGTTTAGTCCAGGTTCAGGCTAGGTTTAGTCCAGGTTTAGACCAGGTGTAGTCCAGGTTTAGTCCAGGTTTAGTCCAGGTTCAGTCCAGGTTTAGTCTAGGTTCAGTCCAGGTTTAGTCCAGGTTCAGGCTAGGTTTAGTCCAGGTTTAGACCAGGTGTAGTCCAGGTTTAGTCTAGGTTCAGCCCAAGTTCAGTCCAGGTTCAGTCCAGGTTCAGTCCTGTTTTAGTCCAGGTTTAGTCCAGGTTTACTCCAGGTTCAATCTAGGTTTAGTCCAGGTGTAGTACTGGTTTGGTCTAGGTTTAATCCAGGTTCAGCCCAGGTTTAGTCAAGGTTTAGTCCAGGTTTAGTCTAAGTTCAGTCTAGGTTTAGTCCAGGTTCGGTCTAGGTTTAATCTAGGTTTAGTCCAGGTTTAGTCCAGGTTTAGTCCAGGTTTAGTCCAGGTTCGGTCTAGGTTTAATCTAGGTTTAGTCCAGGTTTAGTCCAGGTTTAGTCCAGGTTTAGTCCAGGTTCGGTCTAGGTTTAATCTAGGTTTAGTCCAGGTTTAGTCCAGATTTAGTCCAGGTTCAGTCTAGGTTTAGTCCAGGTTTAGTCTAGGTTTAGTCCAGGTTTAATCTAGGTTTAGTCCAGGTTCAGTCTAGGTTTAGTCCAGGTTTAGTCCAGGTTGTTATTGAGGTTGCTGTGATCTAGATCCTGGAATTTGAAGTAAAAAGTTCTACTCAGTGGCTCTATCATCATTTGGGCCAATTCAGCAGGACCCCTGGGGGCCAACAATAATTGCTCAGAGGGCCGGATTTGACCCCTGGGCTATAGTTTGGACACCCCTGGTCTGAGGAGTACTTTCATGTTCAACCAACCCAGAACAAGGACACCAAGAAACAGTTTCTGTGTTTTGGTATTTGGGGTTAAAATGTGGAAGGGAGCTTTAAAGGATTACCAACGAATTCACAATTTTAACTTAAATTATTCAAACATAAGTTATTCAACAGCTACAGAGGCTTTGTCACGGGACCCTCATAGCAACGGTAACTACACCGCCATGACATCGGGCATGCCACATCAAACCACCTGGTGCTAAACAGAACAAACGTGTTCCATCTCTCCTGAAATATCTGGAATCTCTAACCTCAGATGAGTGAAAAAACTATTTGGAAAAGCTAAAATCAATCTCTAATAATAATCCTTACAATGTGAGCACCAATTTCTACTCCCAGAAGTAGAATTTCCGAATATATAGCTACACCAAAAGAGCAGATCAAGGCTAGGTGGGTCAGATGTGTTTATGTAGTAAATAAGTAAGTAGTAAGTAGTGGTAGCAGTAGTAATAGTAAGTAAGTAGTAGCTATAAAATAATGACATAATAAAGATAATTTTGTTGTATTAAATTTCTTTGACACATTTCCATTTGGAGAACAGAGTTATGTTGAAATTAAAAAGATGCTTAGGCCATGAAGTTTAATAATGTGGACATGAACAACCATGCTAAATATCCAGTGTGCCTTTCGGAGAGTAGCCTAAAATTCTGTTCAGGTTCTGGGCCTGTCTAGTAGCGAAATCATCACAGATCCATTGATTTTGGTTGGAGTTTTATTATTTTTTTCTGTGGAATGAGTATACTGTTTGGTGAAAAGAATGGCATATTGGCTGATGTCATAACTTGGGGGAATAGTTGATTGCCAATGAGGTAAAGATGAAAATATTGGAAAAAAAGTGAGAAAATGCCTTATTTTTTTGCATTAAATTGAGCCAAAATCACGTAGAAATGTGTTTTAAGAATTATTTTTTCACTGAATGTTGTCACCACATATGTTCTTTGCATCTGGAATACATTTATTGAAAGCTTACCCAATCCGCTGAGGATTTAGGGAAATGTTTTCATTTTTTATTTCTATCGAAAAATGAAGGGTTCATACACTAAAATGGCCACACACAAAAAATGTGATATTTCCGGCAGAGCAGACCCTCCAATTATTAGTCCTTAGGGTCAAAGTTAACAAAAAAAACAAAACAAATAAAAAGTATAGCAGACCATGTCAGGTTCAACCCATTTTGAGACTTTGGCTCCCCGACTATAGGAAAAGCGAGCAGTAACGTAAAGGTTTTGATCAGAAAGGGTTAGGGTCAGGTGTTTTCCAACTCGCATAAAACCATGTCGCTCGCCATAGGACCAACGTTTTCTTTATTGCTTTGCTTATCAACAACGATGTCTTCTAGAATCAATCGTTTTTTGCGAGCGGATCTTTCTAATGTTCGCGATGATCTTTTCATGGCCGATTGTTTCGAAGTTTGGCTCACATATTGATCGTAGGAGCCCAATCTGGGTTCATTGGATCGTAAACTGGTGCGGGTTTTCGTGGATAAATGAATGAAATTTTATGTGAAGAATCCCTCAGTCGTCCAGGTAGAATCCACGACAAGAGGAGAAACTCAATTTGTCAACTGGACAAAGTTTATTTGGTCGAATACTCTTGGATGAGCTGCGAAACATATTCGACCAAATAAGCTTTGTCCAGTTGACACATTGAATTTCTCCTTTTGCTAATGAAACTATAGTTCAGTAAATGTGCTTCTTTCATGAAATAAGATATGAAATAATCTGAAGCAAATACCTCAAGTAGTCACGTGACCCTGTGCTGGATTTTTTGCACCTGTCTGTTTGCACTGATCATTACCTGCACTGTTATATTCTTGTAAATTTGTAAATTTTGTGGCATATTATAGCTTATTGATTTTCTACTTTATTTTATTCCAAGTACCGAAGCAATTTCCTAATGTTGTGAACATGTTCACTCATATGACAATAAAACCTTTCTGATTCTGATTCTGATTCTCGATGAAAGTGATGTGAGCAAACTTTAGGTGTCTTGATTGTACTATTCGAAATCTCTTCGCGGTTTATGTTTGCAAGCCTTAATTGCTGTCTTTTTTTTTTTTTTTTAAATAATTCTCTTGTTTGAACTCCCTGATGAGTAATTTCCAGAGGAATAGTGAAGAAACAAATCGTTTTATCCCTTTCATAACGGCTAGTCCAGCCAAATACACACAAAAAAAAATCTGCCCATGTTTCTCTGATGCTACTGAACTGAAGTCAGCCTGGTGTCATGGCGGCGTAGTTACCGTTGCTATGGGGGTCACGTGACGGTGTAAGGCCTCTATAGGTTGGAAGAAGGGCGATAATTACGCTTGAGGTGAGCAGTATTGAAAGTGTACTTAAAATGGCTTAGAAAATGTGAAAAAAAAAATGTAAAAATGTGTATTACTAGTATTAAATTTAAGTTCATGGCCATACTGTGAAACATTCTAGGTGCATCTCCATGGAGACAAGCAGGTGATGGACCCTCTACGAGAAAAGTTACACAGTGCACCTTTAAGTGTTTTAAATGAAAAATAAATACATAAATACATCTTCTCTCTTCTCTCGTCCCTTTCCTTCCAGCTCCACTCCAACTCGGACAAAGGTGACGGCTCAGTGCGCTACATCCTGTCAGGAGAGGGCGCCGGATCCCTCTTCACCATCAACGAGGACACGGGGGACATACACGCTCCCGTCACCCTGGACCGAGAGACCAAAGCCCAGTACGTCCTCCACGCCCGGGCAGTGGACCGACGCACCAACCGCTCCATCGAGACCCAGTCCGAGTTCATCGTCAAGGTCCAGGACGTCAACGACAACGCGCCCACCTTCCCCCACGGGCCATTCTCAGCCACCGTACCTGAGATGGCAGATGTTGGTACGTTCTATTATGTGTGCATATTTCGTGATTGTCCCCTGTGGCGCTGGGAGGTTCGGCTCTTTTACAGGATCCGAATCTTTTGGATCTGTTCGTTTCAAAGAGCCGTTCAAAAGGCTGGTTCTTTTAAAGGGCCAATATTATCGTATTTCAGGCTCATTTTTATAGTTTGGTGTTTTGGGACTCAAGATGGTTCTGGTAAAAGGTTCTTTCATCTGAATGGTGACTACCTAAACCCCAGAACCTGCATGAATCAGAGGGAATTCTGGAGGTTCTGAGCTTCACATGAGTCAAAAGTTTGGACACTACATTCTTCTTCAAGTACTTTGTCTTTAAGTTCTACAGACATCAGATATATGATACAAGAAGATAAAGTTAAATGGACAGATACATCAGACAGATGGAGCGATAGATCAGAGTCGCCACCGTTTGCCCTTCAGTGAGCTTCATGATGACGTCTCCTGAAATGGTTTTGACTTCACAGCTGTACTATGTCAGGGTCAAGAATGTCCTCTCTCTCTCGCTCTCTCATTCTCTCTCTGTCTCTCTTTTTCCTCTTTTTCTCCCCTCTCCTTCCCCTCCATCTCTCCCCCTCATCTCTCTCTTGATTCTCTCTCCCTCTCCTCTTTCGCTCTTTTTCTCTCACTCTCTCTCCTCCCTCTTTTCCTTCTGTCTTCCACCTCTCTCTCAACTCACCTCCTCTCTTTCATTCTCTCCTTTTTCCCTCTCTCTCTCTCTCTCTCCCACTCTTTCTTCACCCTTTTGTCTGTCTACCCCTCTCTCTGTCTTCCCTCCCTCCTCTCCTCTCCCTCTCTCCTCCTCCTTTCCTCCTCCTCTCTTTCTCTCCTCCTCTCCTCCTCTCCTCCTCCTCCTCCTCTCCCCCTCTCCTCCTCCTCCCCTCTCCTCCTCCTCTCTTTCTCTCTCTCCTCCTCTCCTCCTCCTCTCCCCCTCCTCCCTTTCTCTCTCTATCCTCCTCCCCTCCTCCTTCTCCCCCTCTCCTCCTCCTCTCCCCTCTCCTCCTCCTCTCTTTCTCTCTCTCCTCCTCGTCCTTTCCTCCTCTCCTTCTCCTCCCCCTCTCCTCCTCCTCTCCTCCTCCTCTCTCCCTCTTGTCCTCTCCTCCTACTCTCCCCTTATCCTCCTCCTCTCCCTCCTTCTCTCCTCCTCCTCTCCTCCTTTCCCCCTCTCCTCCTTCTCTCCGCCTCCTCTCCTCCTCTCCTTCTCTCCTTCCTCCTCTCCTCCTCCCCCTCTCCCCCTCTCCTCCTCTCTTCCTCCTTCTCTCCTCCTCCTCCTCCGTCTCTCCACATGTCTTTTTTCTCTCACTTTGCTGCAGTGTGAGTGAGTTACTAACAACATACGTCTGTATATTTCTCCGGCTGTGTTCAGCTCAGGTTTATGTCACAAATAAGTCGTTGGTTCAGTTCCATCTGTGATTATCGCCTGCTGGTGTTGTGCTCATGGGCAGGACACTTTACCATTGATTGCCATCCACACTCTGACAGTCTGAAGAATTGGTTCATTAGCAAAAGTGCGCGGACTGTCTGATCAATTAATTAAATCATTAAAGGCACAATGTGGGATTTTTCTGTTGGAGGCTTGGCCGTAAACTTGGCAGAGGCTTGAAATAGGTTTAAAGGTGCATTGTGTAACTTCTCTCCACTAGGGATGGGAATTGATAAGATTTTTACGATTCCGATTCCATTATCGATACTGCTTAATGATATGATTTTTTTTATCGATTCTCTTATCGATTCTAATTTGGGGAAAAAAGGAGAACAAACTGTTTGATTAGCACCAAGATTAGCACTAGTCCTGGTCTAGTCCTGGTCTAGTCTTGGTTTAGTCCTGGTCTAGTCCTGGTTTAGTCCTGGTCTAGTCCTGGTCTAGTCCTGGTCTAGTCCAGGTTTAGTCCTGGTCTAGTCCTCGTGTAGTCCTGGTCTAGTCCTGGTCTAGTCCAGGTTTAGTCCTGGTCTAGTCCTGGTTTAGTCCTGGTCTAGTCTTGGTTTAGTCCTGGTCTAGTCCTGGTTTAGTCCTGGTCTAGTCCTGGTCTAGTCCAGGTTTAGTCCTGGTCTAGTCCTCGTGTAGTCCTGGTCTAGTCCTGGTCTAGTACAGGTTTAGTCCTGGTCTAGTCCTCGTGTAGTCCTGGTCTAGTCCTGGTCTAGTCCAGGTTTAGTCCTGGTCTAGTCCTGGTCTTACCTGGCCAGCCAAATGATATCTCTCTGTATTTGCTATACAGCGCGATACCATTTGGACACCCTCCATCCACCCTCGCTCCCCCGGTTAACAACGGACTCCGCGATTCTGATTCGTTCAAAGATGGTGACGTCAGTGCACCCGCCTTTGCCCGCAACGTCCCTTCCATTCAGCTGTAAAATTGGTCTTAAATGACCTAAAACACATCGATTCCTTAAAACCACAGCAGCTGTCAGCTCTAGAGGCCTTTCTTTTCAAAAAAGATGTTTTTGCATTGCTTCCTACCGGCTTGGTTCACGTCGCTGTCCGTTAACTGTTCTCTGATGCTGTCTGTCTAAGCGCAACAGCAGCGCATTCTGGACCAAGCGTTACCAGACTCGCCGCTGAGCGAGTGAGTCATGGATTCTTCCAGGCAAGTCCTGGTCTAGTCCTGGTCTAGTCCTGCTTTAGTTCTGTTTAGTCCTGGTTTAGTCCCGGTTTAGCGCACAGTCTAATGTTGACACAAGCCGCTGCTTTCACCTAATATCTCAATTTAATGCAGAAATTATATGATGATAATGTGACTCACCCCGTGTCGCTCTGTTGTCGGAAAATTCGCGTATCTCCACGCGTATTCACCTATTCGCTTATATCCCGGACTTTCTGCTGCTAAGTATCCGATCGCACTTTGTACACGAGCTCCGGAGAAACGGACCTGTCCCGAACCTGTCCCCAACGTCTCCCGAACGTGTCACGTGTCCAAGTGGAAGTTAAAAGTCCATTTTCAGAAACATTAATCTCGTCATGTGAAAATAGTATATAAACTCCGTATCAGTGAAGCGGCGAAGCACGTATCAATCCCACCACTTTTGTGGAATCGCGAAGAGAATCGTTAGATAAACTGCTAATCGATTCCGTGGAATTGAAACACACGGAACCGGTTCTCAACAGGAACCGGTTTACCATTGATTGCCATCCACACTCTGACAGTCTGAAGAATTGGTTCATTAGCAAAAGTGCGCGGACTGTCTGATCAATTAATTAAATCATTAAAGGCACAATGTGGGATTTTTCTGTTGGAGGCTTGGCCGTAAACTTGGCAGAGGCCTGAAATAGATTTAAAGGTGCATTGTGTAACTTCTCTCCACTAGGGATGGGAATTGATAAGATTTTTACGATTCCGATTCCATTATCGATACTGCTTAATGATATGATTTTTTATCGATTCTCTTATCGATTCTAATTTGGGGAAAAAGGAGAACAAACTGTTTGATTAGCACCAAGATTAGCACTAGTCCTGGTCTAGTCCAGGTCTAGTCCAGGTCTAGTCCAGGTCTAGTCCTGGTCTATTTTCGCATGACGAGAACGTCTTTTAACTTCCACTTGGACACATGACACGTTCGGGAGACGTTCGGGACAGGTTCAGGACAGGTCCGTTTCTCCGGAGCTCATGTACAAAGTGCAGTTGGATACTTAGCAGCAGAAAGTCCGGAATATAAGCAAATATGCGAATACACGAGGAGACACACAAATTATCTGACAACAGAGCGACACGGAGTGAGTCATATTATTATCATATTTCTGCATCAACATTAGCCTGTGCACTAAACCAGGACTAAAACAGGACTAAAGCAGGACTAGACCAGGACTGGACCAGGACTAGACCTGGACTAGACCAGGACTAAACCTGGACTAGACCAGGACTAGACCAGGACTAAACCAGGACTAAACCAGGACTAGACCAGGACTAGACCAGGACTAAACCAGGACTAAACCAGGACTAGACCAGGACTAAACCTGGTCTAGACCAGGACTAGACCAGGACTAAAACAGGACTAAACCAGGACTAGACCAGGACTAAACCAGGACTAAACCAGGACTAGACCAGGACGAGCCCAGGACTAGACCATTACTAAACCAGGACTATACCAGGACGAGACCAGGACTAGACCATTACTAAACCAGGACTAGACCAGTACTAAACCAGGACTAGACCAGGACTAGACCAGGACTAAACCAGGACTAAACCAGGATTAGACCAGGACTAGACCAGGACTAGTGCTAATCTTGGTGCTAATCAAACAGTTTGTTCTCCTTTTTTCCCCAAATTAGAATCGATAAGAGAATCGATAAAGAATCAAATCGTTAAGCAGTATTGATAATGGAATCAGAATAATAAAAATCTTATCAATTCCCATCCCTAGTTAACATGTGTGAATGTGAATGTTATGTTGTTATTAACCCTCTCTCCTGTCGCTCATGTTGTGTCGTGATGTGTTCAGGTACCTCGTTGTCTTGTTCTTTTTATCTCCCTCTCACTCCTCCTTCGTGTTGTGCTCACGTAAATTGATGTATGGCAAGACGTTTTAACATTTAAACGCTAGGATATGTATTGCAGATATCTCTAACTCAGTTTTGCCTAGTCAAAAAGAACATTTCGGATATCCACAAAGACATTCTTCCTCGGGCAAATGACGTCACTTTTGTATGGGGGTTCATCATTACGGACATCTACAATTCAGTTCCAGAAATCCACTATGTGAATTACGGATATCCACAATTGAATTATAGATATCTGTAATTCCAGTTTGAGAAAACTACAATTTGATTTTGACTCGTCATAACTCCAGTTCAAGATATCTTTAATTCACCTCAGTTTAAGATATCTTTATGTTCCTTTTCAGACGTCTTAAATTAAGTTTTGACTCAGCGAAATTAAGTTGTAGATATCTGTAACTTGAATTTCGACTAGTCAAAATGACGTTGTCGATATCTCAAACTGGAATTAGGGATAGTCATAATGTAACTGTAGATATCTATTATCAAGTTATAAATATCTTGAAATGAATTTTGATTAGACATATCTGAAATTGGAGCTATCTGTAATGTTCATTCTGCCTGGTCTAAATATAATTACAGATTTCTTGAATTGGAGTTTTGACTCGGTGAAATGACGTCGCAGGTTTTTGTATGCAAATGATCTTCACTTAAAGGGATATGCCACCCCCAGGTCAAACTTGGGCATCTCCCCACAGTCCAGAGACTAAAATAAGTGGTGGAAAGTGTTTTTCTGGTGACCCAGCCATTGTCCAGGTCTGTCAGCAGCAGAGGTGTGGACTCAAGTTATGTGACTTCGACTCGAGTCAGACTCGAGTCACGAATTTGATAACTTTAGACTCGACTCGACAAAATGTACAAACACTTGCAACTCGACTTGGACTTCAATATCAATAACTCGTGACTTCACTTGGACTTAGGCCTTTTGACTTGTGATGACTTGCTACGTCCAATGAAAAAAAAAAAAAAACTCTAAAAGTATGTTGATAAGGACCGCACTCGTTGTACTTGTGAATCTGCGAAAATGTATGCAAAGAGCATGTGCGCGCGGCTTGCACAACATCCAATCATGAATACAGATCTTGCAGACATTATATGTAGAAATTGTATTTCTTTGTAAAGGGGACTCGAAATGACTCGAAACTAAAATGCTAGGACTTTGGACTCGACTTGAGACTTGTGAGCTTTGACTTCGGACTTGACTCGGCACTTGGATACTCTTGACTCGGGACTTCACTCGGACTTGAGTGCAAAAGACTTAGACTTACTTGGGACTTGCCCAGCAATGACTTTGTCCACCACGCTGCGCAACAGGGGAACTCCCTTCCTGGTGCGTAACAGGGATTCCCCTGTTGCGCAGCGTTCTGTGTGCTTCGGCTTTCTTTTTCCGCACTGAAAAATAGTTCCCACCCAAAATGACCAAGGCAAGCTCTCCGTGTTGATTTGTACATTTATGTGCACTCGATATGAATGCGCACTACACAGAAAGTAATTGGGAAACGAATCGAGCAAATTAATTCCTTTTGGCCGAAATCTTTCTCTGGCGCCGTTAGACTCCAGTCTAACGCAGAGTAGCTGCAGATACCGCGGCGGTCACTGCTGACAGACTCGGACAATGGCTGGGTGACCAGGAAAACGCTTTCCACCACTTATTTTAGTCTCTGGACTGTGGGGAGATGCCCAAGTTTGACCTGGGGGTGGCATATCCCTTTAAGCCCGGAGCATTTCCACGTTGCTCCTGTCGGCTGATAATGGAAGTTAATTTATCAGTAAGAAAGCCAAAATGCATCTTAGGGTTGTTTTGTTTATGCACTCGTGAAATGTTCATTGAAAATTATAATAAAAGGAGAAATTCAATTTGTCAACTGGACAAAGTTTGTTTGGTCGACCAAATTTTGTTTCGACCAAACAAACTTTGTCCAGTTGACAAATTGAATTTCTCCTTTTATCATGGATTCTACCTGGACGACTGAGGGACTCTTCACGCACCACTGAGAATTATATTAACGACAAAAACTAATTTTAACACTGGTGGTTGTTTAGCTTTAGGGACAAATGTCTTTTGGATGGATTGGTGCGCTGCCTGTAGCTCGAGACAGCGTGGTGTTTCCTGTGTCATGATGTCATAATAACGTTTCAGACATCTTTAACTTTCAATCTGCCTTGTCAAAACTGAATAACCGATATCTGCAATTGTCATTTATGATGTGACAAATTGAATGTCGTTTTCAATGATGTAAATGCAGATATCTGTAATTCCGTTTTGCCTGGTCAAAACTGAATTGCAGATTTCTCTAACTGTCATTTCGTCTAGTCAAAATTATATTACAGATTTCTCAAATGACAATTCCCGCTATCCAAAATTAAATTACACCTAGTCGAAAAGACGTTGTTGATATCGACAATGTTAATTCCGGATAGTCTAACTTAGTGTGGCCATACCTACTTGTCAAAGCCTGATCTCGTCAGATCTCAGAAGCTCAGCAAGGCAGGGCCTGGTTAGTACTTGGATGGGAGACCACTGGGAATTCCAGGTGTCACAGGGGGGCGCCAGTTGCAAAAAATGTCATTGTGTCCTTAGGCAAGACACTTCACCCACATTCCCTAGTATGAAAGTGGAGTGTGCGTGAGTGTTGGAGGTGGTCAGAGGGGCCGATGGTGCAGATTGGCAGCCTCGCTTCTGTCAGTCTGCCCCAGGGCAGCTGTGGCTACAGAAAGTAGCTTACCACCACCAAGTGTGGAGTGAATGAACAATGAACTGTAAAGAGCTTTGGGTGTCATGAAAGGCGCTATATAAATGCTATGAATTATTATTATGAATTATTAATATTATTAATTAAATGTTAAAACGGACTGCCATATTCGTGTCTCTCCCTCTCTCTCATGTCTCTCTCGTGTTGTGTTCAGGTACACTCTGGTCTCTCATGTCTCTCTCGTGTTGTGTTCAGGTACACTCTGGTCTCTCTCGTGTTGTGTTCAGGTACACTCTGGTCTCTCTCGTGTTGTGTTCAGGTACACTGTGGTCTCTCTCGTGTTGTGTTCAGGTACACTCTGGTCTCTCGTGTTGTGTTCAGGTACACTCTGGTCTCTCGTGTTGTGTTCAGGTACACTCTGGTCTCTCATGTCTCCCTCGTGTTGTGTTCAGGTACACTCTGGTCTCTTGTGTTGTGTTCAGGTACACTCTGCTCTCTCGTGTTGTGTTCAGGTACACTCTGCTCTCTCGTGTTGTGTTCAGGTACACTCTGGTCTCTTGTGTTGTGTTCAGGTACACTCTGCTCTCTCGTGTTGTGTTCAGGTACACTCTGCTCTCTCGTGTTGTGTTCAGGTACACTCTGGTCTCTCGTGTTGTGTTCAGGTACACTCTGGTCTCTCGTGTTGTGTTCAGGTACACTCTGGTTTCTCTCGTGTTGTGTTCAGGTACACTCTGGTTTCTCTCGTGTTGTGTTCAGGTACACTCTGGTCTCTCATGTCTCCCTCGTGTTGTGTTCAGGTACACTCTGGTTTCTCGTGTTGTGTTCAGGTACACTCTGGTCTCTCGTGTTGTGTTCAGGTACACTCTGGTCTCTCGTGTTGTGTTCAGGTACACTCTGGTCTCTCGTGTTGTGTTCAGGTACACTCTGGTCTCTCGTGTTGTGTTCAGGTACACTCTGGTCTCTCGTGTTGTGTTCAGGTACACTCTGGTCTCTCGTGTTGTGTTCAGGTACACTCTGGTCTCTCGTGTTGTGTTCAGGTACACTCTGGTCTCTCTCGTGTTGTGTTCAGGTACACTCTGCTCTCTCTCGTGTTGTGTTCAGGTACACTCTGGTCTCTCGTGTTGTGTTCAGGTACACTCTGGTCTCTCGTGTTGTGTTCAGGTACACTCTGGTCTCTCTCGTGTTGTGTTCAGGTACACTCTGCTCTCTCTCGTGTTGTGTTCAGGTACACTCTGCTCTCTCTCTCATGTCTCTCGTGTTGTGTTCAGGTACACTCTGGTCTCTCTCGTGTTGTGTTCAGGTACACTCTGGTCTCTCGTGTTGTGTTCAGGTACACTCTGGTCTCTCTCGTGTTGTGTTCAGGTACACTCTGGTCTCTCGTGTTGTGTTCAGGTACACTCTGGTCTCTCATGTCTCTCGTGTTGTGTTCAGGTACACTCTGGTCTCTCATGTCTCTCGTGTTGTGTTCAGGTACACTCTGCTCTCTCGTGTTGTGTTCAGGTACACTCTGGTCTCTCGTGTTGTGTTCAGGTACACTCTGGTCTCTCGTGTTGTGTTCAGGTACACTCTGGTCTCTCGTGTTGTGTTCAGGTACACTCTGGTCTCTCGTGTTGTGTTCAGGTACACTCTGGTCTCTCGTGTTGTGTTCAGGTACACTCTGGTCTCTCATGTCTCCCTCGTGTTGTGTTCAGGTACACTCTGGTCTCTCGTGTTGTGTTCAGGTACACTCTGGTCTCTCGTGTTGTGTTCAGGTACACTCTGGTCTCTCGTGTTGTGTTCAGGTACACTCTGGTCTCTCGTGTTGTGTTCAGGTACACTCTGGTCTCTCGTGTTGTGTTCAGGTACACTCTGGTCTCTCTCGTGTTGTGTTCAGGTACACTGTGGTCTCTCTCGTGTTGTGTTCAGGTACACTCTGGTCTCTCTCGTGTTGTGTTCAGGTACACTCTGGTCTCTCGTGTTGTGTTCAGGTACACTCTGGTCTCTCGTGTTGTGTTCAGGTACACTCTGGTCTCTCATGTCTCCCTCGTGTTGTGTTCAGGTACACTCTGGTCTCTCGTGTTGTGTTCAGGTACACTCTGGTCTCTCGTGTTGTGTTCAGGTACACTCTGGTCTCTCTCGTGTTGTGTTCAGGTACACTCTGGTCTCTCTCGTGTTGTGTTCAGGTACACTCTGGTCTCTCGTGTTGTGTTCAGGTACACTCTGGTCTCTCTCGTGTTGTGTTCAGGTACACTCTGGTCTCTCTCGTGTTGTGTTCAGGTACACTCTGGTCTCTCGTGTTGTGTTCAGGTACACTCTGGTCTCTCGTGTTGTGTTCAGGTACACTCTGGTCTCTCGTGTTGTGTTCAGGTACACTCTGGTCTCTCGTGTTGTGTTCAGGTACACTCTGGTCTCTCGTGTTGTGTTCAGGTACACTCTGGTCTCTCGTGTTGTGTTCAGGTACACTCTGGTCTCTCGTGTTGTGTTCAGGTACACTCTGCTCTCTCGTGTTGTGTTCAGGTACACTCTGGTCTCTCTCGTGTTGTGTTCAGGTACACTCTGGTCTCTCGTGTTGTGTTCAGGTACACTCTGGTCTCTCGTGTTGTGTTCAGGTACACTCTGGTCTCTCGTGTTGTGTTCAGGTACACTCTGGTCTCTCGTGTTGTGTTCAGGTACACTCTGGTCTCTCTCGTGTTGTGTTCAGGTACACTCTGGTCTCTCGTGTTGTGTTCAGGTACACTCTGGTCTCTCGTGTTGTGTTCAGGTACACTCTGGTCTCTCGTGTTGTGTTCAGGTACACTCTGGTCTCTCTCGTGTTGTGTTCAGGTACACTCTGCTCTCTCTCGTGTTGTGTTCAGGTACACTCTGGTCTCTCGTGTTGTGTTCAGGTACACTCTGGTCTCTCTCGTGTTGTGTTCAGGTACACTCTGGTCTCTCGTGTTGTGTTCAGGTACACTCTGGTCTCTCTCGTGTTGTGTTCAGGTACACTCTGGTCTCTCATGTCTCCCTCGTGTTGTGTTCAGGTACACTCTGGTCTCTCGTGTTGTGTTCAGGTACACTCTGGTCTCTCTTGTGTTGTGTTCAGGTACACTCTGGTCTCTCTCGTGTTGTGTTCAGGTACACTCTGGTTTCTCTCTCTCATGTCTCCCTCGTGTTGTGTTCAGGTACACTCTGGTCTCTCATGTCTCCCTCGTGTTGTGTTCAGGTACACTCTGGTCTCTCGTGTTGTGTTCAGGTACACTCTGGTCTCTCGTGTTGTGTTCAGGTACACTCTGGTCTCTCTCGTGTTGTGTTCAGGTACACTCTGGTCTCTCGTGTTGTGTTCAGGTACACTCTGGTCTCTCTCGTGTTGTGTTCAGGTACACTCTGGTCTCTCTCGTGTTGTGTTCAGGTACACTCTGGTCTCTCGTGTTGTGTTCAGGTACACTCTGGTCTCTCGTGTTGTGTTCAGGTACACTCTGGTCTCTCATGTCTCCTTCGTGTTGTGTTCAGGTACACTCTGGTCTCTCGTGTTGTGTTCAGGTACACTCTGGTCTCTCGTGTTGTGTTCAGGTACACTCTGGTCTCTCGTGTTGTGTTCAGGTACACTCTGCTCTCTCTCGTGTTGTGTTCAGGTACACTCTGGTTTCTCTCGTGTTGTGTTCAGGTACACTCTGGTCTCTCGTGTTGTGTTCAGGTACACTCTGGTCTCTCGTGTTGTGTTCAGGTACACTCTGGTCTCTCGTGTTGTGTTCAGGTACACTCTGGTCTCTCTCGTGTTGTGTTCAGGTACACTCTGGTCTCTCGTGTTGTGTTCAGGTACACTCTGGTCTCTCGTGTTGTGTTCAGGTACACTCTGGTCTCTCGTGTTGTGTTCAGGTACACTCTGGTCTCTCATGTCTCTCTCGTGTTGTGTTCAGGAACGTCGGTTTTCCAGGTGACGGCCTCGGATGCGGATGATCCGACCTATGGGAACAGCGCACAGATCGTGTACAGCCTCCTGGAGGGACCACCGCACTTCTCCATCGACCCCAAGACAGGTAGGCCCTCCCTGGACATACTCCCTCCTCCCGCCCTTGCTCCTGTCCCTGCCCCTGCCCCTGTCCCTCTCGGATTTGGGAGTGGGAGACAGGAATTCCTCTTTATGGAAGTACTTTTAGGAAAATGTTAAAAAAAAACACTTTAGGTATCCGAAGTCCTTTACAGTCGTACTATTTGTTTGCCGGTGCATTGTCTAACATTTTCAGTGGAGGGACCGCCAAATGGAGATGTTATTGCTTTGTCTGGAATGTTCCACAGTATGGCATTAAACCTTTCTATCATGGAGACCAAACAGACCCAGTTACAGGTCAAATCTGTGGAGAGGCGCCCCCGCTCATAGTCAGAATGCCTGTTTTTTAGGTATTTTTGAGCGATAAAACCACCTGTAATTGAGTAAATGTAAAGTAAAGCTGTTTAATGTCACTCTGTGGAACATTCTGGGCAGAGCAATGACGTATCCATAGAGACAAGCAGGTGACGGCCCCCCAACCAAAAAGTTACATGGTGCACCTTTAGTATAGAATACATTTCTGAGTTTACATGTAACGCATAGTCTTCATGGTTCAAGACTAAACCTGAACTTAAACTTTAAACCTGATCATATTTTTACATATTTTTACTGTTGTCATAGTGGGCGCACTGTTTACTCGAGATTCCCAGTGGGTCGACAATCCTAGGGGCCTATGCTGTTTTTTGTTTTTTTTTAACGTAGAGTGTCGGCAGTGATGCGGTCGCTGTACCGGACCGTTGTGGTGAAGAGGGAGCTGAGCCGAAAGGCAAAGCTCTCGATTTACCGTCGATCTACGTTCCTCCCCTCACCTATGGTCATGAGCTCTGGGTAATGACCGAAAGGACAAGATCGCGGATACAAGCGGCCGAAATGAGTTTCCTCCGCAGAGTGGCTGGGCGCTCCCTCAGAGATAGGGTGAGGAGCTCAGTCACACGGGAGGAGCTCGGAGTAGAGCCGCTGCTCCTCCACGTCGAGAGGGGCAGCTGAGGCTCGGGCGTCTGTTCCGGAAGCCTCCTGGACGCCTCCCTCGGGAGGTGTTCCGGGTATGTCCCACCAGGAGAAGGCCCCGGGGAAGACCTAACCTGGGAAATCCCAGGCTGCTTTCATTCGTTCCGACCTGAAAGACAGCCTGGCGACTATGGCAAGCGAGCTCTCCCGATTCTGGGAGCCAATCAGAGAGCGGGGAGGGGTGGAAAGACGGTGACGCGTACTACGTGACAAACGGAAGCTTGTAGTTTGAACTGACAACTGCCATGATTGGCTATGGGCTACGTATACGCCAAATGATAGACATTCGTAACGCCCAATAAACGGCCGTTGGCGATTGTAAACCACACCTCCGCTACGAGATATTTCGAAGGTGGCTTCCAGACCATATCTCACTTGTGATATGGTCTCACTTGTGATATGGTCAGGTGTAAACCAGGCAAGGGAAGACCCAGGACACGCTGGAGGGACTATGTCTCCCGGCTGGCCTGGGAACGCCTTGGGGTCCCCCCGGAGGAGCTGGAGGAAGTGTCAGGGGTGAAGGAAGTCTGGGTCTGCTTAGACTGTTGCCCCTGCGACCCGGCCCTGGATAAGAGGAAGGAAATGGATGAATAAATGGTATCCATTTAACATGTGTCATTCCCAAAGTCAGGACACACAGTCACGGAGAGGCAAGTACCCCTTGGGGTACGCGAGCACACTGCAGGGGGTACTCGGCAGTGTCGCTGCCAGGCGCTGGGGGAGATTTTTTTGAGTTTTTGAATTCTAATTTGAGTAAATTTGAGTTAATACAATATTCAGCTATACTCGAGAGTCTATTTTTAGGTGTATTTTTAAATGATTTAAGCCATTATTTATTATCTTGTTTTATTGCATGCTACTTTTTCCTGCTGTTCTTGATCTGTGCGTTGCAACACTGGAATTTCCCCACTGTGGGACTAATAAAGGCATATCTTATCTTATCTTAAAGAAAAGAGAGAAAATGCCTGAGAATTACATTTTCAAATTAAGGAGATGAAATAAAATGATTTTCATTTAATAATCCGTAGTGTCACGTTCTACTTTTGGAGAATTATCAACACGTTTGAGTGAGGGGGACTCGAGGTGTGACAGAAGGGCTCAGGGGTACATAAGACAAAAAAGGAAACACTGGTAAAATCCTCCAGCTGAGGTCCTGACCAAATCTACACAACAAAATTCATGGGGAAAACGATTTCTCCTGTGTGAGATCAATAAAAGTCAATCTTCTAATCCTTAATCACTGTAAGGCGCTTTGTGTTACATTTTTTTGTATGAAAAGCGCTTTATAAATAATGTTTGATTGATTAACTACATCTTAGTGTTAAATGTGCCATATTTCACAGCCTTGGAGTTTGGGTTTAAATTTTTCAGCACTTGTAAACACAATAACGCCGCGCTCATGTGGACTTCAGCTCTGGGGTCAGATCTTTCCGAGAAGAGGTCGTCTCGGGCATCTTGTCCTGTGCTCCGGTGCCTTTAAAGCGTCTGTTTTTCGTTTGCACAGATAAAGGTTGTTTACTTTGCCGGTGCGCCCGAGGGAGAGCCCTGCTGAGGCCTGCTTTTCTTCACCATTACAGCTCCAAATGAAACTTTGGCTCATTTGGATTCTACTGTTAAGGCTAAATAAACATGATATTTTATCTCTTTTCCCCACAGAGATGTCTTTTGAGTGTATTTCTATCCTAAATTAGACTTTAAATGGCCCATATTACACTGTTTTCTGGTGTTCTAATGTTTCCTCATCACAAACAGACCTGGGGGGTGTTCCATGAAGCGAAAGTGAAAGCCCGGCTGATTTGGTCGATCCAGGCGTGTGAGAGCCACCGCAGTAATAAAAAACAAACCTGTGCGGGACCAGACGACCTCGAGATGATTTTCGCTTTGTCTCCGAGAACGTCTAAACAAACAGTTTAGTCAGAAGCTTCAGCTCGTCTCACACGTTTGTGTTTAAACTGTGACTTTTTATAGTCGTGTGTCGCCTGAAGTCATGATTTCATTTTCATTCAAATGATCTGGACATGTGGCTGTTGTGGCCTCCTGCCTCCTCCTGTTCCTCCCTGTTCCTCCTCTGCTTCCTTCCTCCTCTCTCCTCCTCTGCTTCCTCCCTCCTCTTCTCTCCACTTCCTTCCTCCCCCTCTTTCTCCTTCTCCCGCCTCCTCCCTCCTCCTGTTCCTCCCTCTCCCTCCTCTTCCTTCCTCCTCTTCCCTCCTGTTCCTCCCTCTCCCTCCTCTTCCTTCCTCCTCTCTCCTCTTTCTTCTTCTCCCGCCTCCTCTCTCCTCCTGTTCCTCCCTCTCCCTCCTCTTCCTTCCTCCTCTCTCCCCTCCTGTTCCTCCCTCTCCCTCCTCTTCCTTCCTCCTCTCTCCTCTTTCTCTCTCCTCCTCTGCTTCCTCCTTCCTCCTCTCTCCTCTTCCTTCCTCCTCTTCCTCCTTTCTCTTCCTTCCTCCTCCTCTCTCCTCCTTTTCCTCCATTCTCCTCCCTCCTCCTCTTCCTCCCTCTTCCTCCTCCTCCTCCCTCCTCTTCCTTCCTCCCCTCCCTCTCCCTCCTCCTCCCTCCTCCTTTTCCTCCCTCCTCCTCCCTCTGTCCCCTCCCTCTCCCTCCTTTTCCTCCCTCCTCCTCTTTCCACTTTCTTCCTCCTGTTCCTCCCCCTTCTCTCTTCCTCCTCCTCTGCTTCCTCCCTCCTCCTCCTCTTCCTCCTCTTTCTCCTTCTCCCGCCTCCTCTCTCCTCCTGTTCCTCCCTCCTCCTTTTCCTCCCTCCTCTCTCCACTTTCTTCCTCCTGTTCCCCCCTCTCCCTCCTCCTCCCTCCTCTCTCTTCCTCCTCCTCCTCTGCTTCCTCCCTCCCCCTCCTCTTCCTCCTCTTTCTCCTTCTCCCGCCTCCTCTCTCCTCCTGTTCCTCCCTCTCCCTCCTCTTCCTTCCTCCTCTCCTCCTCTTTCTCTCTCCTCCTCTGCTTCCTCCTTCCTTCTCTCTCCATTTCCTTCCTCCTCTCTTCTCCTCTTCCTCCCTTCTCCTCCTTCCTCCTCTCTCCTCCTTTTCCTCCCTTCTCCTCTTCCTCCCTCTTCCTCCTCCTCCTGCCTCCTCTTCCTTCCTCCCCTCCCTCCTCCTTTTCCTCCCTCCTCCTCTTTCCACTTTCTTCCTCCTGTTCCTCCCCTCTCTTCTCTCTTCCTCCTCCTCTTCTTCCTCCTCCTCTTCCTCCTCTTCCTCATCTTCCTCCTTTGTCCTTCTCCCGCCTCCTCTCTCCTCTTGTTCCTCTCTCCTCCTTTTTCCTCCCTCCTCCCTCCACTTTCTACCTGCTGTTACTCCCTCTCCCTCCTCCTCCCTCCTCTCTCTTCCTCCTCCTCCTCTGCTTCCTCCCTCCTCTTTCTCCTTCTCCCGCCTCCTCTCTCCTCCTGTTCCTCCCTCTCCCTCCTCTTCCTCCCTCCTCTCTCCTCCTCTGCCTCCTGCTTCCTCCTCTCTCCCTCCCCCTCCTCCTCTTCCTCCCTCTCCCTTCTCTTCCTTCTTCCTCTCTCCTCCTCTTCTTCCTCCTCCCTTCTCCTCCTCCCTCCTCCTCTTCCTCTGCAGATGGAGATAAACAAATGTGTTAATAATTGTGTGCGTTGTGCGTTTTGTGTGCGTTGTGTATCGTGTTGCCGGAGCGCGGTCCTGAGGATTCTCACAGCTGACAGTTGGGCCGTGTGGAGTTTGAGGTTTTGAATGAAAACCGGGTCAGAGTTTCCAGATGAATCCAGGCACGAGTTTGTCTGAAACGCTGCAGCTCAAACTTTTAGGAGGAACTGGGGGAAAAAAAGAAAATCTATAAAGTATCTGTTGCTTTGAAGCTCGCTGCTTTTGTTTTGATTCACACCAGCTCAGTTCACACCTCCCGAGGGAGGCGTCCAGGAGGCATCTGGAACAGATGCCCGAGCCACCTCAGCTGGCTCCTCTCGATGTTGAGGAGCAGCGGTTCTACTCTGAGCTCCTCCGGTGTGACTGAGCTCCTCACCCTATTTCTAAGGGAATGCCCAGTCACTCTGCGGAGGAAACTCATTTCGGCCGCTTGGATCCGCGATCTCGTCCTTTCGGTCATCACCCTGAGCTCATGACCACAGGTGAGGGGAGGAACGGAGATTGACGGTAAATCAAGAGCTTCAATACCTAAATATGTTATTAAAGTTGCACTGTGTAACTTTTTGGTTGGGGGTCTGTCACCTGCTTGTTTCTATGGAGATGTCATTGCTCTTCTTGGAATGTTCCACAGTGTGACATTAAACAGCTCTGCCTTACATTTATGCGATTACAGGTGGATCAAATACACCTGGTAAAACAGGCGTTCTGGCTGTGAGCGGGGTCGCCTCTCCGCAGATCTGACAATCCAGACAAAGCAATAACATTTCCATGGAGAAAAGCATTTGATGGAAAAGTTACACAATGCACCTTTAATAATAATTATTTGTTCATTTTACTGTATAAAAACATACATACAGTGCAAACATACTTAGAGGGGGTTTTATGGATTGTTGTAATGTTCCCTCATCCGTGCATGCTTGAGTAATTTAGTGATCTATTCAAACCCTCTGTTGCGTGACAAGAATCAGGTCCGTGGGGGTAATCACCAACAATAAAGATTCAGACAACAAAAGAGCTAGAATAAATGTGACATATATACAAAATCAAGCTCTTACCGCTGACACGGGGCTGGAGAGCCAAACAACCCACGGTAGAGTAAGCACTTCAACCGAGCCGGGCGTCCACGCGTGAGACCCACAGCAGACTCTACCGTGCGTTCAGCTCCTCCGCCTTAAATACACTCAGCCGCCCCCATAGTATGCGAAGAGGGCCAGTCTCCGCACCCAGAGGTTTGGCCCACAACCTGTCCTGTTTAGAAAAGTTTCAAAACAGGAGAAAAGCTGCGCCTGTTTACTATCCCTGTGGATTCAACATTCCAAAACAGTCTTGCTTACATTCCAAGCTGTGACTGATAAACGGAGCCTGGGACACACTACCAGCATGGTTCCCCACACCCTCCTGTAGGATTCTGTCCAAGGCTCCGCCCACGAGCCCACGTTACCCACGCTCCAACACGACAAATCTCCATAAATACACAAAAACATGATACAAAACTACACAACGACTTGACAAACCTGATGCAGGAGTTTCATTAGTGGGATTCACGCTGAGTCTGTTGTGACAGAACGTGAACAACAAAAGTGAAAATGACAAACTGAACCTCGTTAATTTGTTGTTGTTGGGTTTTTTTTTTTGCCTAATTTAGAATTTTCAGGCAGTAAAAGGAAACATGGTGATCTAAATGTTATATGTGAGCAGTTAAAGGTGCACTGTGTAACTTTCTCTGGTGGAGCAGATGCTTTTGCTTTTTCTGGAATGTTCAGGGATTAAACCAAATCAACCTTGAGGGAGACAACTGTATGTGACATTACAGGTCAGATCTGTGGCCTGTCCCTCCTCCTCCTCCTCTCTCCTCCTGTTCCTCCCTCCCTTCCTTCCTTCCTTCCTTCCTTCCTTCCTTCCTCCTCTTCCTCCCTCCTCTCTCCTCGTGTTCCTCCTCTCTCCCTCCTCCTCCTCTCTCCCCCTGTTCCTCCATCTTCATCCTCCTCTCTCCTCCTCTTTCTCCTTCTCCTGCATCCTCTCTCTTCCTCTTCCTCCCCTTTCTCCTTCCTGCCTCCTCTCTCCTCCTCCCTCCCTCTCTCTTCCTTACTTCCTCCTCCTCCTCTCTCCTCCTGTTCCTCCCTCTTCCTCCTCCTCTCTCCTCCTTTCCCCCCTCCTCCTCTCTCCACTCTCTTCCTTTCTCCTTCTCCTGCCCCCTCTCTCCTCCTCTTCCTCCTCTCCACTCTCTTCCTCTTTCTCCCTCCTCCTCTTTCTCCTTCTCCCACCTCCTCTTCCTCCTCCTCTTTCTCCTTCCTCCTCTTCCTTCCTCTTCCTTCTCCTCTTTCTCCTTCTCCCGCCTCCTCTATCCTCCTCTTCCTCCCTCCCTCTCCCTTCCTTCCTTCCTTCCTTCCTCTTCCTCCTCTCTCCACCTTCTTCCTCCCTCCTTCTCCCTTCATTCCTTCCTTCCTCCTCCTCTCTCCTCCTCTTCCTTCCTTCCTCCTCTTTCCACCTTCTTCCTCCTCCTCCTCCTCTTTCTCCTTCTCCCGCCTCCTCTCTCCTCCTCCTCCTCCCTCTCCCTCCTCCTCTCTTTTCCTCCTCCTCTCTCCTCTTCCTCTTCCTTCCTTCCTCCTCCTCCTCCTCTATTCAGAGAGAATTATTGCATTTTGGAGCAATAGAAACACCCATAAAGAATAAACACCAGATAGAAATGTGAGGAAGATTCCAGGGAAAGCGACAACATCTCCACGGAGACAAGCAGGTGACGGACGCCCCACCAGAAAAGTTGCGCAATGCACCTTTAATGTGCTTCGAAACTTGACCTGAAAGCAGCAGACCTGAAAGAATTTTGCAATCTTCAGTTTTTTTTCCTTTTCCAATCTCAACACTGCAACAACACGGCGGTTTTTTGTTGTTGTTGTTGTTGTTGTTGTTTGTCTGTGAAATGGAGTCAGTGTTTAAATGTGTGTTTTAGTCGTGCCCAAAATGATCATATTTCATGTGTAATCTACGGGAGAGAGAGACTCGCTGTGGGGTTATTGATATTCCGATCCGGTTCTACTATTTTGGGCAGAGTTTTCCTCTGGTGGGTGGTAAGAGATTAAAACTCATCCAATTCAATACGGGCGGACCTCATTGTGTAATAGTGAACAATAGTGAATTGAGCCTTCATTTTATTTTTATTCTGAAGCCCGCTGGGGATTTTGACACGGCTGGTATTTTCTGATTTGTCGTCTGGTGAAAAAATGATGCTACTTTGTCCAAATACTATTCTAGACCTGTTTTTGTAGTATTTAATTGTGTTTTTCAAGTCCTAACTTAGACCTGTTTTAGGTCGTTTTCACACCTGCCTTGTTTGGTTCGTTTAAAACGAACCAGAGTTCGTTTGCTCCTTTGATTCGGACTTTTTGGGCTGGTGTGAATAAAAGCCAAAAATCTCGATCCGGAGCAAACAAGCGAACCGAGGCCACCTAAAAAGCTCCGTCTCGGCACGGTTCCATTCGAACCCTGGACTCGATCCGACACAAGTTGGCTTTTTGTACTTAACGAGCTCCCGTTGTATGTCAAGCATTATGGGAAACCGAGGCTGACGAAACGAAACGAAATGAAACTAAACGAGGCTTACTTACGTTTTGCGTGAAGAGCAAGAGTCAGAACTTGATGCTCGCACATGAGCGCTGTCCTCCGTAGCCGTCTTGCCCTGTGTCTTCATCGTTTGGAAGTTGATTGTACAATAGTGTAAGCCTCACGATGCTGCTCAAATATTTGTGCGAACTGTAAAAATGTGCAAACCATATCGCTATGACGACATTGAAAACAGCACCTTCACGTGTTTGGACACGGCGTTTTGACACGGCTCATTTCTGTCCAATGGCTGAACGACCTCAACACACGTGGTTTTGTTTACAGATGTTGGTCCACTTAGAAAAAAAGTGCAGTGTGAAAGCGAACCACACCAAAATAAATTTAAAAAAAATTGGTCCGGACCAAAGTAGACCAACTATCGGACTTTCCTGGTGTGAAAACGACCTTAGTCTTATTTCAACCCCGGTTAAAGTTTTCAATTTGAGCAGGTTTTGTTTACTAGTTTTTGCTTGTATTACACTTCTATGGGGTATTAACTACGAACACATAACGTATAAAGCGCCCGAAAGGCATTACGATATTTGTGTCCGAACCTGACACAGTTAAAATCACACTTTTTTCATAGACCTACAAATGACACACGTAGGATATTGTTTGTGTGGCCTCTAACGGACACAGAGGCGCAAAATGTAAACTCGGGAAATAGCGAAAATAATGAGAAAACATTACTGTTCACCTCTACCAAAGTGTGAAATTTAAAGTGCAGAATCTCATCCACATTATCCATAGAAAGTGTCCTCCTCAAATAATGACATCCAGTCCACAAAACCACGCTGTGAATCCAGTTTGAGGAGCTATTTAAAAGTAAAAATGCGAAAGTAGTTCATGTGTGTCGGTTTACATCCATCGGGGTGAATCTGCAGATTAGCGATAGTGACTCTACTTCCTTTAGACTTTATCGCCAATCTTATGCTTTAAAAATCATGTATCTGAAGTATTGCACCACATTTCACAAACAATAACACAGTTTTGACTTGTGTCTAAACTAGAAGTGCAGAACTCTGATCATTTGAACACTTAAAGGGACAGTGTGTAAGATTTTTACCCGTTAATTACCGAAGATACCCATTCAAAAATACATTGTTTTTCAAGCCTTTTCACTTCCATCATGAAATCAAAGTATTCTTTTGGACTTAGATATAGTCACATAAAAGGGGGATCTTCCCCATGCAGAGGCAGCCATTTTGAATACGAGAGCTGCAGAAGGACATTTGGGCTCCGCCTTCGCCTTCGGCAAGGCTCGTGGTAGCACCGGAGGCAAAGCAGGGGAGCGCGCCGGAGAGAAGGACAGAGGGAGAGAGGTGCGGGTGGGGTGGGGGGAGGCTCGTGGTTTTGGGTAAACAACAAGCATGCTGCTGTATCACACGTAGTAATGGATCTAACACGTGTTTTGGACTAAATTGTTTTACTGGATTTTATTCGCTGGATCCTTATGGACAGATTTCAGACCAAGCTTATGGTGAAATGCTGAGTTTGACCTGGGCAGAGCCTTCAAAGGTAAGCTTTGTGCTTTTCCGTATAAAAGCCCCATGTGCTCGGGGAGAGATTGTTGTGCCGGGAAATGAATTGCATAGTCAAAAAGAGGAGACTGTAAGGTTTCATTTGATGTGTAGATTGTCATGATACATGATCGGGAATGTGTGTTTTCATGCGAAAAGGAAAAAAAAAAAAGTGAACGGGGACCGCGTTTTATGTATACAGTGGCGCGCGGTTCTTGCGCCGGTACGTGAGCTGTCGGCGCTACGGCGCGCCCGGGTGACCCTCGAGGTCTGCCGTAGCTAAAACAGGAAGTGCAATAGCGACTATCCACCTATGCGCCACGAATCCTACACACTGGGGCTTTAAGAGTCTCAAAGTGAGTCGTTTTACTGTACACAGGAAACAGCTGACGTGCTGATGTTCTAAATTTGTCCAAACCCGCCAGACTTTGGTCGGGTTTCAGTGCTCTAGTGTGGGAACATGGGTGACATAGGCTTGTGGGTGGAGCCTTGTACAGAATCTTACAGCTAAACTGTAAGGAGGGTTTGAATAGGGTCCGAGAGATAAAAATATAGAATCTAAGAAAACTAGATTATCAAATAATAGCTACATCTGTAAGAAAATCGCCATGTTTATGTTTAGTTTGGTTCATTTGATTTATTTGACAAGGACAATGTACAGGATAATCACAAAAAATGAAAAGATGCTTTGTACCAGACTTTAGCTCTCTATTGTTTAGATTTTTTTTAAATTATTTATTTATTTCATAAAGTATAAAAAGTCAGTGTGATAGCAATACAAAATAATGAATGAAAGGAAGAAGAAAGAAGAGTAATCTTATGTTATCTGCCCCTCTTCCCTTTTCCAGACAATAACACCGATAGTGACGATAAAACATTTCATCAATACATTCCATTTCAATCACAATTATTAATCAATTGTAAACAGAAAGCTTCATTTTTAAGCACAACAATTTAGTTTTCTTTCATACATACATTACACTGGATTTTATGTATTTTTTAAATGTCCTTATTGTACTTGATGCTTTGATTTCTTTGTCAAGACTTTTCCATAAATGAACTCCTTTCACAACGACGCTTCGCTCCATAACCTCAGTTCTGAATCTGGGTTTAGTTCTTGTTCTCATCTCTTTGAATATTTACAAGTAATACACTGCACTTTGCTTTATACATGACTTTGAGGAGACTTTCGTTTTCACACCAGGAAAGTCCGATAGTTCACTTGCTTTGGTCCGGACCAAATTTAATTTAATTTTTTTTAAATTTTGGTGCGGTTCGCTTTCACATTGCACTTTTTTCCCAAGCGGACTAACATCTATAAACAAAACCACGTGTGCTGAGGTCGCTCAGCCATTTGATAGAAATGAGCCGTGTCCAAACACGGAAGGAGGAGAATAATGGTGTTATGTGCTGTTTTCAATGTTGTCATAGCGATATGGTTTGCTCAGTTTTTACAGTTCGCACAAAAGTTTGAGCAGCATCGTGAGGTTTACACTATTGTACAATGAATTTCCAAACGACGAAGACACAGGGCAAGACGGCTACGGAGGACAGCGCTCGTGCGCGCATCAAGTTTTGACTCTTGCTCTTCACGCAAAATGTAAGTAAGCCTCGTAAGTTTCGTTTCGTTTCGTCAGCCTCGGTTTCCCATAATGCTCGACATACGACGGGAGCTTGTTAAGTACAAAAAGCCAACTTGTGTCGGATCGAGTCCGGTCTGCATTCTCACCTCAAACGAACCGCACCAGGGGTCGAATGGAACACTTTAAGTTGAACAAATAATAGGTTTGATGGTTCTCTATAATGAATAATGTTGGTGATAATTCTCAAGGCCCCTTTCTGTAAAATAAATGGATGTAGGTAAGTTTTACATGTCGACACCCAAATTTCCACACATTTACATATAGTCATACAAGGTTAATAATGCAGCAGTGTTTACTGTGAACGTTACGTTATGCAACACATCAACGGCTTTAAATATTTTGCTTTTAGTGTAATTTATATGAGACCTTCATCAATCATGACTCCTAAAAATTTTGTTTCACTTACTCTTTTAATCTGTATCCCATCTATGTCTGTTATGTCATCATTTTTATTTTTATCATTAAATAAAATGAAATTTGTTTTTTTTAACATTAAACATAAAAACAACACAATTCATAATATTTACAGTGGCGCTGATACATTTCATCAATTAGTAAAAAATAATTAAAACTCTTTTCCTGATATCTGTACCCCCTTCTCATGTCTAGTCTGTAAGTCTTTTCTTTTTTTAAATATATATATAAAAACATCAGATTATCTGAAACACAATAAGAGCTATTCACGCTTACCGGAAGATGCTTGGAAACACGCAGATGACGACTTCCGCTGTAGTTTCCCGACACTGGCCATGTGATAAAACTTCACAACCTGCCAAAGCTTTCCACGGGCGATGGGACTCTAATCGCGCCTTCAATGTCTCTTACAGGCAGCTGGTCGTAACTGTTGATCTGCTGAACATAACGGAACTCTACAGTGACATTCTTTCTTTTTTTTATTATTAAATTAGGCAAATTATAATACACAAATTAATAGGCAATTTATAAAACAAAAAAAGAAAGAATACAATGACATCTAGATGAAGAAAACCAAGACCATGTTCTCAGTTTTCCAGATTTTGTGAGTTACTATCGCCAACAGAGCCCAAAGGAAGTCGTCATCCGCATGTTTCCAAACCTCTTCCGGTTTTGTGACGAAGTGTGAATACAGCCTACAGCCGTGTCTCAATTCTCAGAGTGCACAGTTCGGAACATGGTTTTAAGGGGGCTCAGACTGCAGTCAAGACTGTGCATACTGGCTCAGCCCTGACTGCAGTCTGTGGACCGCGAAATGCGACAGGTCTCGCGACTATGGGAAGCAGCCGCTGACTCCATTTTCTCCCGTAGAAGAAGTAGCGCGCGGTGCATGCTGGGATATATGAGTGCGCGAAGTGTGCTTTTTCATGCAGTTGGTCCACGCCCCGATTTCCAGGGAAATGACTGTGGTCTTCAGACTTTGGGTTAATTGTGCATGGGACAAAAAAGAAATGGGACAGCAGTCGTCGCGCCAGATGTGATGTACATGCCCTTAAAAACACGCTCCGAACTGTGAACTCTGAGAATTGAGACACAGCTTAAACGTTTTCTCTATTCCCTATTCTTTTTCCTGATTCACCTGAAGTGTCTCACCTTAAATGCAAACCTTCCTTTCGTTTGGATCGATATGATTAGACCGTTTGAGTCTGGGGGCCGTCGTCAGTTCTCGTCGGATGTTAGCGATGGTAGCAGCGTTAGTGTTGTTGGCGTTGTTAGCTGCGTTAGGGAAGGTGGCTGGGAGGCTAACGGCTGATTGGTTGAGGTGCGTTTGGGGAGGTTGTACAGCTCAGAGTGTTTCAGTGTGTTTGACAGGTGAACTTAACCGTGTGGGCAGGTGCGGAGCCAGAACAACATGTTAAACAGAATTCACCTGACAGGAGGACAGATGGGAGAGGAAGCCAGACAACACAAGAGGAAATATATGGAGGTGTAAGGAACAGAGGAGGAGAGGAGGTGGGGAATTGTGTGAGGAGCATGTATAAGGTTGTAGAGCTGAATGATTATTGACAAATTGTGTTGATTTCTGTTTATTGCTGTTGGATTTGCAGATTCGTTTAAAGCGGACCTCCACCGTGTTCCAAATTATTATGAAAATGGTGTTTAAGTGTCATGAAGGTAAAATGTGTTTTGTTTTCTAGTGAAACTCATAGATGGTTTTGTGTCTCGGGCTCATTGGGTCAGTGAAATCATCTCACACACCTGAGCCAATGAGTTTTCCAGGTGAGTCCAACTGAAGGAAACCCGACTTCAGAAGGACGTTCCACATTATTAAGCAAAGCAACATTTTCAAGCAATATGGGAGAGAAAAGGATCTTTTTTTTCCTGTTGGTGGCACGGTGGCTGAGTGGCTAGCACTCATGCTTCATAGCAAGAGGGTTTGGGTCGCCCGGGCCTTTCTGTGTGGAGTTTGCATGTTCTCCCCGTGTCTGGGTGGGTTTCCTCCGGGCACTCTGGTTTCCACCACCAACCCAAAACATGCACCATAGGTAAAATCCTCGGGTCGGGTCGGCTTGGGTCCTGTCCAAACCTAAACAACAAAATCATGGGGATGGTCCCCGGGTCAAATGCAGAAACAATTTCTCCTGTGTGAGATTAATAAAAGTCAGTCTCCTAATCCTTAATCACTGTAAGGCGCTTTGTGTTACATTTTGTATGGAAAGCCCTTTATAAATAATGTTTGATTGATTGATTGAATGTGGAGAGAGCTTTTCAGCCCCTTTCGGGTCCCTGAAGGCGTGAAAATGACCTGTGTATGGTACAAAAAGAAGAACCGTGCTTTCTGTAGCAAAATCATCTTGCTGCTTGACAATGCTGCATCTCATGCTGCAAGGAACACCTCTGCATCATTGGCTGCTAAGGGCATAAAAGAAGAGAAACTCATGGTGTGGCCCCATCCTCTCCTGACCTCAACCCTGTTGAGAACCTTTGGAGCTCCTCAAGCGAAAGATCTGTGAAGGCAAGAGGCAGTTCACATCCAAACAGCAGCTCTGGGAGGCTATTGTGACATCTTGCAAAGAAATTCAAGCAGAAACTCTCCACAAACTCACAAGTTCAATGGATGCAAGAATTGTGAAGCTCCGATCAAATAAGAGGTCATTTGATAAAATGTAACTTGATCTGTTAAGATGTTTTGATTGAAATAGCTTTTGATTTCAGTAATATGCTAATGCTTCTAATTGAAAAATAAACAAATGGCCATTTTCAGTTCTATACAACAATAACATGGTTTGAAACTCTGTTGTGCATAATAATTTGGAACAGTGCATTTTATTTTTGAAAAATACTCACTGGGAGGTTTGTTCAATAACATTCAAATTGTACTCTAAAGGTTGATGACTTAAACATTACATTTTGCTAATCAACACTCGTTTTTACCGCCACTCGCACATGCCCGCTGCTCCGTACTTAATTCGTTCATTTTCTTAATCCGTGAGTAGTCATTTTGGTCACGCTGGCTGTCTGCAGCTTTCTAAATTGTTCTAGATGAATATTGTGATTTAAAATGTGCAAATTATAACCCAATGATCCACTAGTGTCATAGATCATAGCTATATAGCAGACACAAGCACAATGGGCCTCATTCATGAAATGTTCTTACGAAAACTTTTGGCATTAAAAAACTTTTTCTTAACTGAAAATGTTCTTCTGGAAGAAATAATCCTACAAAACAGTCAGGAGCACTCCTAAGAACAAAAATTCTACTGGTTTATTACTAATATAACAAATATTGTAATTCCTCCATGATTGTAAATTCTATATTTTCTTAAATGATTTCCTATAAACATATTACAATGTGATCCAATAACATTTCTGAGGCATTTTCTCGAGCATGTGTTCTATTGGGCCTAACAGACTTTCTACAGGCTGCAGGAGCCTCAGTCTGTCCCAGCCCCGGTGCTCTCCATATGGGCGTCTCTTTCAGCCCTAGGCCTGGTCACCACACTGGACTCAACACCCTAATCACTCCCCACTGACCACCCCCCTGACCAGAGCGCACTCTTAAGAAGAAGAAGAAGAAGAAGAAGAAGAAGAAGAAGAAGAAGAAGAAGAAGATCTCTGCATCATTGGCTGCTATGGGAATAAAAGAAGAGAAACTCATGGTGTGGCCCCATCCTCCCCTGACCTCAACCCTATGGAGAACCTTTGGAGCTCCTCAAGTGAAAGATCTATGAGATCTATGGAAGAAGAAGAAGAAGAAGAAGAAGAAGAAGAAGAAGAAGAAGAAGAAGAAGAAGAAGAAGAAGAAGAAATGCTTTATTTATCCCTGTAGGGAAATTATTTATCTGCATTTGACCCATCCTTCAGGAGCAGTGGGCAGCTCGTCTTTCAGGCGCCCGGGGACCCATCTCCATGATCTTATTGCTAGGCTTGGTCAGGACCTAAGCTGGAGGATTTTACCTGGAGCATGTTTTGGGTTGATGGGGGAAACTGGAGTGCCCGGAGGAAATCCATCCAGACACGGGGAGAACATGCAAACTCCACACAGGCAACCCGGGGATCGAACTCAGAACCTTCTTGCTGTGAAGCGTGAGTGCTAGCCACTCAGCCACCGTGGCGCCCTGTCCCCACTCCAGACCCCCTTCCTCGATATTTACTGCTGGTCCACAATCGCGTTAAATACAATAAAAGCGGACACTTTTTTCAATACGTTTTTGACTTAAATATTGTGTCTATAGAGTGCGGTCATTTGTTTCAGTTTGGACATTTGAAATCACAGATGAAGCTGTAAAAAAGCAGACGCACTCCACCTGACTTCCTCGTTCACTTTCTCCCTCGCACTTTCTCGTGTCATAATGCCAAATCTATATTGCTTTTCTAACCAAATACATATTAATTTTCTTTGTAAATGAGCGCAAAGGTGTTCCTAGCTGGGTGTTGGCAAAAGGAGAAATTCAATTTGTCAACTGGACAAAAGTTTATTTGGTCGAATAAGTTTTGCAGTTTATCCAAGCTGCTTCTTCAGTTCTGGTCAGACACTGGTGTTGATGAATTAGGCGCAATTGTCATGTAAGAAGGAATTTGCGAGCTTAAAAACGCTTTGTTAATCTGGCAGCATCTTCTTAAAGTGGAAGTTATGAACATTTTTTTTTAAGAAAAGATAGAATGTGTGTCTTCTTTAATAATTGCACTAATGTTAATAACAATGCAACAGTCTCTTGCGCTCCAGGCTGTCAATTTCATGCATTATTCATTCATTCCTCAGTCACTCACATGCACCATTTTCATACTAAGGTGGGTGACGTGTCTCGCCTAAGGACACGATGACAGAATGCACTAGAGCCACTGCTGCCATAACTCCTGCTCCTATTCCTCGCGGTCTCCCATTCAGCTACTCACCAGGTCCACCAGGAAGTGCTCCACTGTGGTTTTAAACTCCATACACCTTCACTAGAATCATTTGGATCATTTCAGCCCTGGAATTGCAAATCTTTACTGAAATAAAGGTAAAAGGTAGCTGTAAAAGGTCCCATATTCTGCAAAATTGACTCTTGTGAGCTTTGCGTCATGCTATAATGTTGTTACCTCATCAAAAACATACCTGGAGTTGTGTTTTGTTTCATTCACACATGTTAAGACACACGTTAACAGCTCCTTTTACATGTGTTTTCAGTTTGAGAGAACACAGCCTAAATATGTGTATATTTGTGTGAATGAAACAAAAGACAACTCTAGGTATGTTTGTGATGAGGAAACATTATAACAGAACAGATCAGAAAATACCATAATACAGCCACTTGAAAATGACCTAACTAATGCTACGTTCACACTGCAGCCTGAAGTGACCCATATCCGATTTTTTCACCTCTATGCGACCTGTATTTAATCTTCTAATGACAGTCTGAATGACACAGATCTGATTTTTTCAAATGCGATCCAGGCCACTTGGATTTGTGGTCCTAAAACCGATACATATCCGATCTTTTGGCATGCGACTTCAGTCTGAACGGCCAGGTCGCGTTCATCCGACCTGGACGAGAGTGGTACAAGTAGGCGCTCACAAATGTACACAAATGTTCTTCTCGTCATGCGAAAATAGTATATGAACTTGCGTGAAGAGTCCCTCAGTCGTCCAGGAAGAATCCATGATAAAAGGAGACATTCAATTTGTCAACTGGACAAAGTTTGTTTGGTCGAAAACGTTTCGCCGCTCATCCGAGAGGCTTCGTCAGCTCTGATAGTATGAACTCCGTATCAGTGAAGCGGCGAAGCACATAGCAATCCCACCACTCTTGTCTGTGACTCCGCACCAACACGTTCATTTCTACGGACGTTGCTGCCACTGCCCCACAAAACGCCATGGCCAAAAACGTCCTTCTCCGTCTCCTCCTTAAAACAAATAAGCTTTGGCTCTGGTACGACAGCAACTTTAGGCTACTTCCGTAAACACTGAGCACGCTCGCTGCATGTGACATCGTGTCCTCCAAAGCGAATGCGGGACACTTTTGGGGCGTTTAACGTTCACACTGGTGATCACATACAGGTCGCATTTAATTGCATTTAATTGAAAATGCGAACGACCTCACAAAAAAATCGGATTTCACACAAAAATCGGAATTGAGCATTAAGCCCTGCAGTGTGAACGTAGCCTAAGCTGCATTATCCTTTCTTATCATGTTGACTATATAAATTATTTATGTTGTACTGTTCCCAGTTTAAAAATCCATTCACACACCCAGTCCAAACTATGGCAAAAGTAAAATAGTTCCACAAAAAAACCACAAACCTCTTGGTCAGTGGGCAGTCGCTCTACCACCACTACCCCCCACCCATGGATAGCGCTGTTGCTGATGTTATATAGCACATTAAGGTCGAGGTTTTCACATAGTTCCTCCTCCAGTCTCCGTAGAATTAGCCTCTGTGAAGGTGAAGTGTAGCCTGAGTCCATCCAGGCCTCTGTGGACTTCAGTGTGCTCTGGTCCAGTTCTGTGCAAAAATAATGAGGATCCCCCTGCACTATATGTAAGTGCATGTGGGCCAGCTGATCCTCTCACCACAGCCCAGTCTGACAGATCCAGGTTAGCATTATATCTACACACAGACTTCACCGTCAAACGAACTGTAGACTTTTGTACTTTTAGATTTGAATTTGTTTGTAAAGAAAGTTTTCCTGCCCTAGAACTTAGCTATTTGTGAGTTCAACCTGACTGGCTGGTTGCACATTACTACAAATAATATTTCAGTCGTGCATCGTGTTGACCCTAGCCATGTTTGCTATGTCTATATTCGATCAGTGCAGTTAGCGATTGTTGTGTCTTTGTGCAGAACACTCATGTTTATGTTTATTTATTCATTAAATATGGGACTGTGCACATTAATCGACATGTGTAAGTACAGCAGTTTGCCATGCAGGATCAGGTTCATCCATAGTCCCAATAGCAGGACAATGGCAAAACAAAAAACAGGCACAAAATATTCAGTCCATCACAAGGAGAAATTCAAATTGTCAACTGGACAAAAGTTTATTTGGTCGAATACGTTTCACAGCTACACTGAAATTACTCTGAAACTACCACACCTACTTGTTTGCAGTTTCTGTTAGTTAGGTGGACCTATTCAATATGTAGTGGGAGTGGAGTGTGGGTCTTGTTAGCAGAACCATTCAAGGCCATAATGGTGTTTTCACACCTCTGGACCTGACCTGCTGCCCTATCTTTGTTTGTTTTGATTTAGGTTTGAGGATAGAGTTATAGATGGGAGATAAATTATGTCTGAGACCTCCATTTCTGTTCTAGGAAGGATTCTCTTTCTTGACAAAAATAGCCTCTTTAACTCCCCTCTCAAACCAGTTCTTTTCTCTGGCCAAGATCTGTACCTCACTGTCCTCAAAGGAGTGGCCCGTGGCTTTTAGGTGGAGATGTACAGCAGACTGAGGTCCTTTTAGGTGGAGATGTACAGCAGATTGAAGTCCTTTTAGGTGGAGATGTACAGCAGACTGAGGTACACTCTCTCCCGTCTGTGTTGGCATTCTCTGGCTGTTTTGTTTCTCCACTCCACTACCACTGCAGATCTAATAGGCCCACCTAACTAACAGAAACTGTAAACAAATAGGTGCATTAGTCTGAGAGTAATTTCATTGTAGTTAGCGCCTCCTTCAGGCAGATATAGGCAGTGTCCACCAGCGTCTAACCAGAACTGAAGAAGCAGCTTGGATGAGCTGTGAAACTTATTCGACCAAATAAACTTTTGTCCGGTTGACAAATTGAATTTCTCCTTTTGCCATGGATTCTAACTGGATGACTGAGCGATTCTATACACATTCAGTCCATCACACATGACAAAGACATTAAAGATCGTTGAATATTAACTGTTTCATATTAGTGAAATGAGAACCTACTAAAATCACACATAGAACACAGATTTAAGACAATAAACAAAAATCACAATCACACTACAAGATGGAGACATTTGTGATGTTAAAACACATACAGATTAGTCCATGTTATGTTCACATGTGTGATTGTCCAGAAGCTGCTGTTTCACAGATCTGCTGCAGCTCTGGATGGAGGTTCTCAGGTTCTTAGTTCTGCAGGGACCAGATTCTAGGAGGGTGCAGCAGTATGAATTCTTTTAATGGGGGTGGAGCAAGACCATAAAGGGTTTTACTGATCAGAACAATGTCTGAGTAAATATTTTTTTAATAAGTAAATTAGTTTTCCCAATTAAAACATTGATTGATTGATTTTTGATCTAGTGTTTCCAGAGCCTGCTTGTAGAGTCTTTCTACAGGCAGCAGTGTGGTCTGGTTTGCCTGGCTCCAGCCCGTCAAACAGAGAATGATGACATTTAGATGCAATTTTGAATCCCCTGTAGTTAATGTTTCCTAATGTGCTTAAAATTCACCAAATTTAATTAAATCTTGTGTCTTACCATTTTGATATGCTTTTTAAATGACACTTGATGAAAATTCACCCACCTAGCCAATTTAAGTGGTCGGCAAAGATGGGCAACCTTTCGCCAGTCTAAGGCAGGGCAGCGGCTGTGTGTATTGATGCATTCCAGTAACATCCCCTTGTTCAGATGGAGGTTAGTTACCATGGCAACAGGCGACACAAACATGGGGAAACAGCCACACTTGAACATGCCGAGGCCACTGGAGGCAGCACAAACTTAGATTTTGGTGTTTTTGACCAGGATGAATATTACAGAGCCCATATTACACCATTTTCTGATCTATATTATAATGTTATTTCCTCATCACAAACATACAAACCCTAATACAGGAAGTGCTCCACTTTGTTTTTAAACTCCATACACCTTCATTACAATCATTCCAATATTTTCCAGCCCTGGTATTTCTAATCTGTGCTGAACTAAAGGTAAAATGCGCTGTTAACTTGAAAACTACCACTTCATCAGAAGGTGGAGCATTTTGATCTTTGGAGATGTAAACAGACATAATAAACATTACTCAAATATGCGTAAATTAGGGCTGTCAGTTTAACGTGTTAATTAGATTAATTAACTACACTGCAAATTAACGCGTTATAAAAATTAACAGAATTAATTATCAGTGACAATTCAATGCGGCGCATTTTAAATTTGTCCCACTGAAGGACCTGTAGGCGACTTGCAGTGGCGTCACTTCCACCTGCGTCGCTAATCAAACAAATAAATCCTGGAGGAAACTGACAGACTCGACTCAGGGGGCGAGGCGAGCGAATCGCTACCAGGGCCTTTGAACGGCAAGTTTATTTTAAAAAAGAATGAAGACTGGACCATCAACAAGAACGCGGTGATTTGGAGCTTTTGTAAAAAAGAATTTTCCGATCACCGAAGTTGCTCCAGCCTGATGGATCATTTGAACGATAAACACGTCCGGACAAGTTCCAATGTTACTGGTGATAGAGCGAGCGTGAGTGCACTTCAACAAACCACCAAACCACCAAACCAACAAACCACCAAATCACCAAACCAACAAACCATGCTCGCAGAATTTGGGAAACGAATGAGAAAAGCGACCACAGAAAAACTGATAAACTCAATCACAAAGTGGGTTCGTTCGTTCCTTCGTTCGTTCGCTCACTCACAATCTCTCTCTGTCTCTCAATCTCTCTCACTCTCACAAGATTAAAATGTGATTAATTAGATGAATGAATTACAAATCATGTAACTAATTATATTATTTTTATTAATAGCCTGACAGCACTAGTGTGAATGAAACAAAACACAACTCCAGGTGTTTTTAATGAGGTAACAACATTATAAAAGGACTTAAAGCTCACAAGAGTCAGTTTTGCATAATATAGTACTTTTTAAGTTTAATATTTAGCTTAGCTTATTTTAAAATCGCCACTGCGTTTACATTAACAAACTAACTGAAAATTACATGAGGCGACCGACTCAGTGTTGTTGTCTTTCGTATAGGCCAATAACTTGCAACCACCATGTATGAGGAGAGGATGAATAATGCTACGTAAAGCAGTTTTTGTATCTCCAAAGGTACTGTATAAATTATGATTTTAGTTTGACTATAAAATATGAGATATGAAAAACAAAGCCAGAATATCATGGGAGCTTGTAAAGGGCTTGTTTTCTTCTTTATTTCTTCTTTGGGGCTACTTTCAGACACCTTTTTATCTTCCGTTCATTTTATTCTTCTCACTTCTTTCTCCTGCATCGTGTTTTTTTGTTTTGCCGCTGTTCGTCTCATTATCTGATTTAATAACTGATTTCGGAGGTGGAGCAGGTGGCTGGCCCGAGCGCTACCAAAGCTCTAAATCTGTTCATAAGGGCCGCGGCTCGGAATCATTCTTCAACTCTTATCTGAGCCGTGAGGATATTATACAGACCCCGCTCCCTTCTGCTCCGGCCTTGGACAGATCTGCAGCTTCACGCCCTACGAGCACATGAGTTATCAGCACAGGGACGGGGGGCTAACCTTGGGTCTGTGGATTGGAGAGATTCTGTGCAGGAAAGCCACACATCCTGCCTGCAAAAGTGTCAGGACTGCTCTGTGTCAAACTCTGCCTTCTGCGGCGAGTTTCTGCTCTTCTACACGCGACATCTACTTTCAATATTCTCCAATTCTCCAGGCTATACAGATGAAGGGTTTTGGAATATATAAAAGCGAAAATGGAAAAAAAGCTAAACTAATTCAGAATATGTTTGTTAAGGTTTAAAAGCGCATTGTGGAACTTTTTCTGTTTCCATCACCTGCTTGTTTGTATGGATAAGTCAATGTTCTGCCTGGAATGTTCCACAGTATGACATTAAATACCTCTATCTTTACATTTATCCAATTGCAGGTGGTTTTATAGCTCAAAAATACCTAGAAAATCAGGCATTCTGACTGTGAATGTGTGGGGTCACCTCTCCACAGATCTGACTTGTAATTTGGTCCGGTTTGGTCTCCATGAAGATAGAAATGTTTTATACCATATTATGAAACATTGAAAAGCAACACATGAAAAGCAATTAAAAAATAAATAAATAAATAAATAAATAAATAAAAAGCATTTGACAAACCCTCCATCAGAAAAGTCACAATGCACCTTTAAATTACAGGGCTAATGTACACAGGGGTACAGAATATTTTGTTCTTTTGTCTTTCTCTTATTTTACCTATTGATACCTATTTTTCTAGTTACCATGGTGACACAATTCATATATTAGCAAACACTGAGAAAAAATGTTAAAAGAACAAATACAAAATGGATTTAAAAATAGCTTGTGGCTGTAATATTATTAGACTCAACTCACGTTTTGTCTAACCAGCCGCAGATAGAGCAGTGTTTACAGTTAGCACCACACTCCCAGGGAATGTTGATGAAACCAGCTGCAAATTATCAATATATTTTCCCGTGTCGACACAATACTCACATTTCTATCTTGATTTTCATATTGGTCATGAGCTCTGGGTAATGACCGAAAGGACGAGATCGCGGATACAAGCGGCCGAAAGGAGTTTCCTCCGCAGAGTGGCTGGGTGCTCCCTTAGAGAAAGGGTGAGGAGCTCAGTCACACGGGAGGAGCTCGGAGTAGAACCGCTGCTCCTCCACATCAAGAGGAGCAGCTGAAGTGGCTCGGGCGTCTGTTCCGGACGTCTCCTGGACGCCTCCCTCGGGAGGTGTTCCACGTTCCACCAGGAGGAGGCCCCGGGGAAGACCCAGGACACGCTGGAGGGACTATGTCTCCCGGCTGGCCTGGGAACACCTTGGGGTCCCCCCGGAGGAGTTGGAGGAAGGTGTCCGGTGTGAAGGAAGTCTGGGAGTCCCTGCTTAGACTGTTGCCCCCGCGACCCGGCCCCAGATAAGAAATGGATTTCATATTTTCATATTTTCATATTTTCATTTCTCCTTTTATCATATTTTCAATGGATATTCATATTAAGGAGGGACGAAACACCTAAACTTCTCCCACACCTACATTTCAGAGCTTCTAAACTGTCGACTAAAGAAGAGAGAGAGCGGTATGAGGATAGTCCTGTGTGATGTCACCATCTACTTGAAAATGTAGAGGCCACTGAGGACAGCACAAACTTAGATGTAGATATTTTGGACCAATTTTTGGCCAGTTGTAATTGTACCTAATGTTCGCTACAGTTTCCAAAATGGCTAGGAACAGTATTAAAACAAAAGTTTAGTAGTGAAAAAAGTTCACTACTGGATTTAGTGTTTAATTCCACTTTAAGGAAAAGGTTAGTTACTTGATACCAATTTCAATACCACAATGATAATCGGAAATTATGTGGGACATTAGAATGTACTTTAATAGTAGTAGTATATTATTATCTAATATAGATCAAAACCATCAACTATTCAGGAAAGATCCAAATTAGTCCTATTTATGTCATTTTATTTCAGTATCAATTCAGATACTAGTTTTAGTGTTGACTATTGTATGCTTTTTAATTTTATTTTAAATAGTAATGCAATTCTTCCCAACATTATGTTTTAAAATGTCAACCGAAGTGAGAAAAAAACAATAGCATTATAGGTTTGATTTATATAGTGTTGTTCAGGGCACCCAAAGCTTTCTATAATTGAATCCATTTCTCATTCGCTCTTCAGTGGTGGCAATCTTCTGTACCACAGATGCCCCAGGACTGACTGACAAAAATGTGGCTTTCTTTTCTGTAGCTTATGGCCTCTAAAACCACTATCAGTCACACAAGCACACAAACACATTTCCACAATGCAATGAACTGAATAAATGTGGAAATGGAATGTTTATGTTCTATTTACTCCAAAGGTATATGACACTCTAATAAATGCTGTTTGAAATTTTAAACTATTTATTTCTGACTGTTTATACACCATAATCCCAAAGTTCAAAGTCAGCTTTATTGTCAAAAAAACATATGTACAGGTTGCACACACAGGATTTGAAATTGCAGTGCCCCCTAGGCCCACAGTGAACATAAAAAATCTGATAAACACGAGAATAAACACCATGACTAAAACATCACATATACCTGTAGCAAAAGTACAGTAAACTTATGTATACAGCGGTCTCTCGTTTATCGTGGGGGTTACGTTCTAAAAATAACCCGCAATAAGTGAAATCTGCGAAGTAGGATAACTTTATATTTTACCATTATTCTCCATGTTTTAAGGCTGTAAACACCTCTCCACACACATTGTACACTTTTCTCAGACTGGCATTAACGTTTTCTCACATTTTTCTCTTGTTTAAACACTCAAACTTTCGTAGATTTTCAACAAAAAATGTATTACTAGTGGCGCATCTATTTCACAGTTCCTCTGACCGTGCAGTGTCAGTGTCCTGGCGCCGGTCCGCCTCGGTGCAGGCGTCTATTTCTGAGTGTGGTCTTTTTCCTTTTGGGCAAGAAGATTCTTATAAACAGACATGCCACCTTTGATTATATTTGAGAACATTTCGTCGACATTGTGGGTTTTGTCAGGGAGAAAACTTGCAAACATACAGCACTTCAGAGTCACACTGAAGCGATCGAACATTTATATAAATTTGGCAAGCTAAACACATTCTCTACTGTACAGGAGACAAGGAGGAGAATCACTGACAAATCGGCAAAGGTCTACAGTCCCTTAGCCAATCAGGACGCAGAACACAATGCGCGTTGATACACTTTAAAAAATAGGAATTTAAAAAATCTGCAAAACAGCGAGGCCGCGAAAGGTGAATCATGATATAGCGAGGGACCACTGTAATACAAATAAGTAAAACACACAATGTGTAGTGTAATAAAGCTCAAATAGTGTCATTTAAGCAGCAGTGTCAGTGTCATTTAAGCAGCAGTGTCATTGGGGGAGGGAGGGAGGGCAGGATATTATACGTTTCAAATATAATCCACATAAACGATAGAAAGTAATTAAGATCTCAAGTGTATTGGTAAGTAAGGCCTCATCTCCATAGAGCAGACAGAAAACCTTCAGGCAAGTTTAATGTGGGTCATTTATAAATAGCACGGGACCTAGGGTTGAACCTTGTGGGACACCCGGGTTTGTGCTGTAATTGAATGTTTCACAGAATGTCCTGGGAGGTTATTGTCATCATGATGATATGACCACAGTCATTTTGAGCAATATTATATTATACAATCAAAATCTGCGGCATGTGTTCAATAGAATAATTTTAATTTTACGGTTGAAAACTCGCCGTATGATGTGGCAGTCAGATGGGGAGGAGGACTTATGGAGAATGTACACTTTGTTCTGTTCTGCTTTGCACCTGAGCCTGTATTCCATCTGGACCAAGTACTTTATGCTGTTTAATGATGGTATCTACACCAGGCGGGGGGATCTGTTTTTATTTATTGTGCTGTTAGAGTAATTCCCTATCTAAAGAAAGTAGTACAACATTTGAAGTACATATATATATTCAAGATAACTACTGAGTGGCATTGTGGTGCATTCCTGTTCGTAGCTGTCAAGAAGCCGCTGGGCAAACATATAAGTAGGTCAGAAATGAACAGAACTGGTCCCAGAGGTGACCCTTGGGGAATACCTAAGTGTAATATTATTGCAGAATATATTGTAGGCGTAGTCATTTATTGTGCTCCTTTTGTACTTTTGCTGTCAGTGAAAACACACAGGTGTGATCATTAAAAACAATGTACACTTTGTTCTTTCTCTATGTTTGCACCTGAGCCAGTATAGAATAATTTAGAAAACCACAGAGAATAGAGTTGAAAGCACATAACAGTGTTTTTCTTACTCGGTTTGCTTTATAGTGTGCTCTGAGGGTGTTTGAATAACAGTGATCCCATCTACTTTCAAGTGCGCTGTACTACTATGACTCTGATGATTTCTTTTAATATTTTGAGCCTTTAGGGGAGTAATTAAGATCTCAAGTGTATTGTTAAGTTCGTTATGGCCTCGTCTGCTTAGAGCTAACAGGAAGCCTTCAGGCTACGTTGAATGTGGCTCATTTATGAATAGCACTGGGCCAGGACTGATGTTTTAATTGCATAATATTCACCAAATATATTGGAGGATTATTGTCATTATGTGCCTGTTTGAAGAATGCATGGACCAAAATATGTATAACAATAGATATAATTCATTTATATTATAGCAGATTGTTAAATTATATATTGTAGGGGTAGCCAATTATTGTGCTTTCTTTGTACTCTTACTGTCGATGAAAACAAATAGGCGTGATCATTAAAAAAGAATGTACTTTGTTCTTTCTGTATATTTGCACCTGAGCCTGTAGAGAATCATTTAGAAAACCACTGAGAATAGTGTTGAAAGCACATCAGTGTTTTTCATACTACATTATTATTTAGGGCCTAGGCTTTATTTGATGGGACAAATCAGCAAACTGTTGGAGAGAATAATGTCACAATGCTGAGGTCTAGCATGTGTTTGGTCACACTGTAGTACATGTGTGTATAGTATATTATCAGTAGGGCTGTCAGTTTAATGTGTTAATTAGATTAATTAATTACACTGCCAATTAAAGTGTTATAAAAATTAACACAATTAATTATGAGCAGCAATTCAATGAGACACATTTTAAATTTGTTCAACTGAAGGATCTGTAGGCGACTTGGCAGTGGCATCACTTCCACCTGCGTCGCTAATCAAACAAATAAAGCCTGGAGGAAACATGCACTGTGTGCCCATGGTAGGATCGGACTGAATTTCTCCAAATCCGATCCCGTTACTCAGCGGGTGGTCTGTCCTATAATCCAAGTGCAAATGAAGCTCGTGTAATCGGATAATGGTCAGCGACCTGGCCGGCTCCGCTACGCTATGCGGCGCTGTAGTCCAACTACTTCCGGGTGATGGCTACTCAATAAAAACACAACAAACTATGTGGCGGTACACAAAGATCGCGCTCGAGGAGTTTGACAGAGCAGCATTGGTGTACGTGCATTCTTTCTTCACAGCGATGATTTCGTCTGACTTTTCCAGCAACAATCGCTACTTATGACGGCATCGGCGCCTCCTGCCACTTCCGAAAGTGGCGAATCACTGCCAGTTTATTTATAAAAAGAACAAAGAAAGGACTATCAACAACAACGCCGTGATTTGGAGCTTTTGTAAAAAATAATTTTCTGATCACCGTAGCTGCTCCAGCCTGACGGATCAACTGAACGCTAAACATGTTCCATTGTTACTGGTGATAGAGCGAGCGTGAGTGCACTTCAACAAACCATGCTTGCAGAATTTGGGTTCTCTCTCTCTCTTAAAATGCAATTAATTAGAATAATTAATTAGAAATCCTGTAATTAATTAGATTTATTTATTTAATCTCCTGACAGCACAAATTATCAGTTGAGTTACTGTATTCAAAATGGACCATTTTTCTATTTGTAGCTGTTGTTTTCCTCGGTCCAAATTAGAACAATAGTTTCACATCTAATAATACCTGTAAAGTCATAAAAAATGTTTTTTGTTTGTTTGCTTGTTTGTTTGTTTGTTTGTTTTTGCTAATAAAATGCATTATGCAATTCGACCTATCTTTTCGCGGCACTCAAATGCACATACTCCAGTACACCAGATCAGTCTGAGACAAGGTATGATCAGTGTCTTGCCCATGGGCACATTGAGTACTCTCAGCACTTAAAGGAATATTAACATTTTTTACAATCTGAACCTTATTTCTGTAATAAAACTTCTGTAATAAAAAATTGTTTTACTCACCCATAGCACTTTGGTGTCATTTGGAGCAGGTTCGTAGATGTTGTGTTGTAGCGATATCCGTTAACGTGAGTGCTTGGGGCAGGCGATTGCAGTCACCAAATAACACAAACTTTATCACTTTTCAAATTACAGAAGGTCAATGTCTTAGTCTACACTTTCGTTTGAGTCAAAAGTGGCCTCTAATCCGAGATTTAGCCATAGTTTCAAGTAGATGAGGAGGACAGTGCGCATGTGCTCAGTCACAGCTGTTTTGCAGATAAGAAGACGCTAATAACTTTTCTGCTGAGAGCGACACATGGCAGAAGATTCGGACTTTGTGGCTGAAGAGGACTTATGGAGGACTGAGGACTGAAGGTTTCGCATTACTTCTCAGAGTCGTGCGCTGAATCCACTGGCCTTCTTTCTTTTCCTTTGCTGGTAAAAAATCGTCCTGACTGAAGTGGGTACTGCAAACACGATGGTCCAAACGTCTTACAGCTTTGCATTTCATGTTTGGGTCCCGAGAGCTGAGAGCAAAACAGTTGTGAAAGAGCGTATGAGCACTGGGGTCCTCATCTACTCGAAACTATGGCTAAATCTCAGATTAGAGGCCACTTTTGACTCAAACGAAAGTGTAGACTAAGACATTGAGCTTCTGTAATTTGAAAAGTGATAAACTTTGTGTTATTTGGTGACTGCAATCGCCTGCCCCAAGCACTCACGTTAACGGACATCGCTAAACTACAACATCTACGAAACTGCTCCAAATGACACCAAAGTGCTATGGGTGAGTAAAACCACTTTTTTATTACAGAAATAAGGTTCAGATTGTTAAAAAAAACTTTAATATTCCTTTAAGACGAGATTCTTATGTAAAGTTAAACACATCTACAGAAATGAGCGTTGCTTTCAGTGGACTTAATTGTACATTGAACCATGGATATTGAGTGAAAGACAAGCAAACACTAATGAGACTATTGACGACAGCAGGTTTCAACACAGAGTGACAATCGGGACTGGAGGAGACAGGCAGACGAGTATCGGCAGTGCAGCTTTTACAAGATAGTTATCCAAATAATAGCAGGGCCAGTTTACTTTGAAGCTGAACTCAATACTTCAAATGAGCCTGATCCCCCCAGACAAAGACAGAAGGCTGGGTAGATGAGTGCTACACACATCAGGGCTAACCCAAAATCACTTCTGACTTCTTTGTGAGACGAAAGGGACATTGTAAGTGAAAATAGGCTGTGTAGTGTCTGGCTGGATGACAAGGCAGAAGCTGGTTTCATTTGCATAGAGTTGTCAGGAAGTCTCTAGGTGCACACGTATATGGGTCAGTGATGAACAGCAGTGGACCCTGCACAGTTTCTTGAGGAACGAACTTAGTTTTGACATATTAATTAAAAATGCCAGTCTGACAGCCTGTCCTGTTTCATTTGGAGTCAGTTAGTCAAGCCCAAATTGAATTTAATCAAGCAATAAATTAAATAAAGTTATTGCTTCATTAAAAGACAATAATTTGCATGTGGGTAAGTAATTATACAGATTTTTTTGTCCTGCTAATGTTAAACCAACATATATAGATTACCATTTTATATTTTATTAAGTTCAAAGTCAGCTTTATTGTCAAAAACCATATGTACAGGTTGCACACACAGGATTTGAAATTGCAGTGCCCCCTAGGCTCAAAGTGAACGTAAAACATCTGATAAACAACACAATAAACACCATGACCAAAACATCACATATACCCATAGCAAAAGTACAAACTTGTATATAATACAAATAGGTAAAACACACAATGTGTAGCGTAATAAAGCTCAAATGGTGTCATTTAGGGAGCAGTGTCAGTGTCTTTTAAGTGTCATTTAAGCAGCAGTGTCAGCGGAAAATTGTAAAATGCAGTATTGATCTAAAACAGCTTAGTAATAGAAACACGTTCATTTCATTTGCAGGTTCCATTGTTGAAAACCGTGACAGTTTTATCCTTAAAGATCTCATGACATGGTACTTCTTGATGCTTTTATATGGCTCCTTAATGGTTCCCTAATACTGTAAATGAATCCTTCTTCAAAATCAACACTCACTGCATGAGAAACAGAGATAAGATGAGAAAGAGTAATTTTTCTCTCTCTGAACAGGTCATAATGGGCGTTGTTGCTTGAATGCAAATGAGGAGAAAAGAGCTGGCCAATAGTAGAGGGTGGGGGCGTGGCAAAACTCTCCGCTCTCGCTTTCAGCTCTCAGCTGATCCATTTCCGTGTTTTTGCACGGGGGGAGAGATTTGAAGCGTTCCATTGAAAAATAAACACATTTCCACAGAAAATAAAATTAAACCACTGCTGTTCAAAGGTCCAGAGGCTCAGATAAAGGACTTCCGAGCCTAGAAACACTCGGACGTGCCTCCAGGCAAATAAAAAAATGCATTTCGCATTGCCTAGCGCATTCGCAGTCCAAACTCTCTGGGCGTGATTTACAGAGACGCTGAGTTCAGACAGACGGGGGTGGAACTGCATTTGCATTTCTTTTTTCGATCTGACGTCAATAAGGTGCCTTGTTCAAAATCGCCCGTTTGAGCTCCGATTTTTTGTAACGCAGAAAAGGATCGCAAATGCTCAGTTTAGACATTTCGCAACTTTTAACCATGGGGGGGAGGCCCTAAACAGGGTAGGGGAGCTCACATTAACGTTCAAAAACCTCAGAAAGTGAAAATTTCATGCCATGGGACCTTTAAAGAGGTGATATTATGGAAGATCTATTGTTGTAGCTTTCTACCATGTTATAAAGTTGATTCCTCATCAAAAACATGCCAGAAGAGGTTTTAGATGTCGTTCATGCAGTCTCTACTGGGCCATATACAAACCCTCCTTACATTTAGCTCTAAGATTCTGTGAAATGCTTCGCCCACAAGTCTACGTCACCCATGCTCCCACACGACAATTCTCCATAAATATACAAAAACATGAACTGTACACAAAACTGTACACGACAATTTAACAAACCTGACGCAATGTGCAGTAGTTTCAGTAGCAGGATGCACAGATTGTGTTAACAGCAAAGGGAGGGGAGAAAAACGAAAACTCATAAAAAAAAAACATGTAAATGCGTTGTAAATAGGCGGCACAAAAGCACTAGCTCAGTTTGTGTTGCAGAAGTCCATTAAACTCAAAAGCGTGTATACTGACCGATCGTGTGGGGTTTGACGTAAATGTGTGAACAAACCGCTTAAGGCAGAAAGTAGAGGAAAACACTGGTCAAACAAGGTCAGAAATATAACCATCAGTCCCATGTGAAAAGGTGGACGAATGAGACTGCTGGAGCCTCGGCCTTAGACTTAAAGGTCTTAGTATGAAAAGGGCGGTCAGAGCAGGGGGAACCAGTGTTTTCTCAAAGGAAGAGTTCAACTGAGGTGATGGAAAATAAAAATACAAGGGAACTGCTTTTGGAGTAATCAGCATCAGTGTGCAGTTGCTAACACATCAAACTTGTTTTAAGGTAAGGGCCCTTTGCGTCAGACTATTTCCGTTGCACATTAGCATATGCTTTTTTACCATCTCCAACGAAAACACCAGTCAGGTTTAATGCTGCATTCCACTTTCTGTTGTTAAACAATCACCCGTTTTCTTCACTGCCAATCACGTGAACAGCTTTACGGATCAGTTTGTTAATCCGTCCAATGCTCAGAGCTCCTGGTACCGGTTGTCAAGTTGGACAAATATAATATACTGCTCTACAGGAGCTCTGGGAGGACATCCCACAAGACACCACCTGTCGTCTCGTTAGGAGCATGCCACAATGTCAAACATGCAAATGAGCACATGCACACAACATAGTGAGAAGCATTTTGAGTTGCAGAAATTCAATTTTGGCAAAATGGACTAGCCTGTCACATCAATATTTCACTTTGCTTTTCAGAGTGTTTATGAATTTAGGCGCTCTGTAGGCTGAAAATTGTATTCCCATTAAAAGAGGTCATGTTCTTTTGTTCCTAAGACATTGCTCTGTCCATATTTGTACAGATGTCTAATAAATATATACAGAGACCACTGCATTTTTTTTCTGAAATCAGCATCTCTACATGTATTACAGCCATTCCATTCCAGCATCTGTTGAATTCCAACGCAAACACAAAGCTGAGCTACAGCTTCAGTTCTTGCACCAGGAGTGGAATAAAGTCGCCCAAGAACAATGTGAAAGACTGGGACTAAACCAGGTCTGAACCAAGACTAAACCAGGTCTAAACTAGGACTAAACCAGGTCTAAACTAGGATTAAACCAGACCTAAACTTGGACTGAACCACGGCTAAACCAGGACTAAACCAGGTTAAAAAGGGAACTAAACCAGGTCTAAACTAGGACTAAACCCGGTCTGAACCAAGACTAAACCAGGTGAAAACTAGGATCCAAGAACAATGTGAAAGACTTGGACTAAACCAGGTCTGAACCAAGACTAAACTAGGTCTAAACTAGGACTAAACCAGATCTGAACCAGGACTAAAGTAGGTCTAAACTAGGACTAAACCAGGTCTAAACTAGGATTAAACCAGACCTAAACTTGGACTGAACCACAGCTAAACCAGGACTAAACCAGGTTAAAAAGGGAACTAAACCAGGTCTAAACTAGGACTAAACCCGGTCTGAACCAGGACTAAACTAGGTCTAAACTAGGACTAAACCAGATCTGAACCAGGACTAAAGTAGGTCTAAACTAGGACTAAACCAGATCTGAACCAGGACTAAACCATGTCTAAACTAGGACTAAACCAGATCTGAATCAGGACGAAAGTAGGTTTAAACTAGGACTAAACCAGGTTAAAAAGGGGACTAAACCAGGACTAAAGTCAGATTAAACCAGACCTAAACTTGGACTGAACCAGGATTAAACCAGGTTAAAACAGGGACTAAACCAGGACTAAACTAGGACTAAACCCAGTCTGAACCAAGACTAAACCAGGTCTAAACTAGAACCCAAGAACAATGTGAAAGACTTGTGGAGAGCATGCCAAGACGCATGAAAGCTGTGATTAAAAATAAGGGTTATTGCATCAAATATTGATTTCTGAACTCTTCTTAAGTGTAAACATTAGTATTATGTTGTTTTAAAGGTCCCATAGCATGAAATTTTCACTTTCTGATAGCCTGGGAATTCCCAGGCCGCTTCCGTTCGTTTCGAACTGGAAGGCGGCCTGGCAGCTCGTCCAAGCGAGAGTCCCAGATTTAGGGCCCCAATCAGAGAGCGGGGGAGGTGTGGCAAGACGGTGACGCGTACTACATGACAAACGGAAGCTTGTAGTTTGAACTGACAACTGACATGATGAGCTATGGACTTACGTATACGCTCAATGATAGACATTCATAACGCCCAATAAACGGCCGTTGGCAATCGCTAACCACACCTCTGCTACGGGATTTTTCGAAGCGAGCTCCCAGACCGATATCTCACTTGTGATATGGTCAGGTGTTAACCAGACTAACTTTCTGAGGTTTTGAACGTTAATGTGAGCTCCCCTACCCTGTTTAGCCCCCCCCTTCCTCATGGTTAAAAGTTGTGAAATGTCTAAACTGAGCATTTGCGATCCTTTTCTGCGTTACAAAAAATCGGAGCTCAAACGGGCGATTTTGAACAAGGCACCTTATTGACGTCAGATCGAAAAAAGAAATGCAAATGCAGTTCCACCCCCGTCTGTCTCTACTCAGCGTCTCTGTAAATCACGCCCAGAGAGTTTGGACTGCGAATGCGCTAGGCAATGCGAAATGCGTTTTTTTATTTGCCTGGAGGCACGTCCGAGTGTTTCTAGGCTTGGAAGTCCTTTATCTGAGCCTCTGGACCTTTGAACAGCAGTGGTTTAATTTTTCTGTGGAAATGTGTTTATTTTTCAATGGAACGCTTCAAATCTCTCCCCCCGTGCAAAAACAAGGAAATGGATCAGCTGAGGGCTGACAGCGGAGAGCGGAGTGTTTGGCCACGCCCCCACTCTCTACTATTGGCCAGCTCTTTTCTCCTCATTTGCATTCAAGCAACAACTCCCATTATGGAGTGTTCCAGAGAGAGAAAAATTACTCTTTCTCATCTTATCTCTGTTTCTCATGCACTGAGTGTTGATTTTGAAGAAGGATTCATTTACAGTATTAGGGAACCATTAAGGAGCCGTATAAAAGCATCAAGAAGTACCATGTCATGGGACCTTTAAAATGAAATTGATCTTGTTTCTTTGCATTGTTTGAGGTCTGAAAACATTTTCTTTTTTGTTATATTGACCATTTGTCATTTTCTGCAAATAAATGCTCGAAACGATAATATTTTTTTTTGGAATTTGGGGGAAATGTTGTCAGTAGTTTATAGACTCAAACAAAAATGTTCCTTTTGCCCAAACACAAACCTATAAGTAGTAAAATCAGAAAAAGTGATAGTTTTGCAGTGGTCTCTTATTTTTTTTCCAGAGCTGTATATTTCACTTTGAGATCTGATATGTTTTCAAAGTGTTCTTTTAAATTTTTTGAGTAGTGTATATACAGTATATTACAGTAAAGACTCAGTCAAGTTGAACAGTGCTCAAATCAGCCAAAACGTGGATCCAGCTGACTTAATGTTGTAACGTTCAGGGTACTAAAATGATTAATAAAGCGATGTTTGAGAGTTTGGGTGAGCAAAACAGAGCATAACAGCATTTATAAGTAGGGGGTAGTAGAGAGCAATGTATGGGAAAAGAACTCTGAACTCTGAAATTGAATGTCTAAAGTTCTCTTATTTGGAAAATCAGGTGCTACAGTGGGGCGCCAGTCGCAAAAAACTGTTGTGTCCTTAGGCGAAGGGGCCGATGGTGCAGATTGGCAGTCTCGCTTCCATCAGCCAGTAGTATCTTACCATCACCGAGTGTGGAATGAATGAAAAATGTTCTGTAAAGCATCTTTGAGTGTCCAGAAAAGCACTTTATAAAACTGATCCATTATGATCCACTTTTAAACGGAAAATTACTCTGAACTCTCAAATGTTCTCTGACTTTCTGAGAAGAATTTCCAAGATCCCATTTTTGTCTTTAATTAGTTATATGTTGTACCTGATATAACAGTCCCCCAGTATGGCTTTTTTTCCGCAAATACCTTTAGTTTTCTACCTTTTTACACTTTTTAATAAACAGGTGAATAAATATTTGAATGAGTTGGTTGTGCACAGAGGCCACTGTGAGGAGTTTGATCCAACGCATTCATTATAGTGTTCCGGGTCAGAAGCTCAGAGCCAAACTCCAGGCATACTTTAGCTTCTCTTTTATCATTAGCGCTACCACAAAGTTCTGAAAGATCCACAGCAGGCAGAAGGGCTGGGGTTAATGCACTGTTTGTGAATTTTAAATGTTAAATAATCTAACCCTCAAGACCTACAAGTTTTGAAAGTTTAAAAACAAGTAATGCAAACTGCCAGTGACCATGCTAAGGTTGAATAATGGATGATTCATGTTCAAGATATTGCTAAAGTTACAGTTTTATGGTTTATTAACGGCTAACACATAGCATATTTTGATTACCATGTTACCTTTCATTGTTTTGAAAATGCTATATTTGTCCGAAAATAACTTATTAACATGGTAAATAAGTTTCAGTTTCATTTTTTGATGTTCGGATTCCCCCCTTCCTTTGCTCTTCGCATTAAGTCACTTCAGAGCGCTGTCACAACTAGTGCTGTCAGGAGATTTTAAAAAATGTAATTAATTACAGGATTTATAAATAATTAATAAATCTAATTAATCACATTTTAATCGAGAGAGAGATGGTTTGTTGAAGTGCGCTCACGCTCGCTCTGTGGAACTTGTCTCGACGTGTTTATCGTTCAAATGATCCGTCAGGCTGGAGCAGCTTCGGTGATCGGAAAATTCTTTTTTACAAAAGCTCCAAATCACCGCGTTCTTGTTGATCGCCCTGTCTTCGTTCTTTTTATAAACAAACTTGCCATTCAAAGGCCCTGGCAGCGATTTGCTCGGCGCACGCCAAATTTAAAATGTGAGCATTGAATTGCCGCTCATAATTAATTGCGTTAATTTTTATAACGCATTCATTTGCAGTGTAATTAATTAATTTACGCGTTAAACTGACAGCCCTAGTAAGTAAGTAAGTAAGTAAGTAAGTAAGCCTTTATTTATATAGCACCTTTCACAGATAAAATCACAAAGTGCTTTACAGAGTGCAATAAACAACATATATAAAATCAAATAAATAACACAGTCTTGAGCTTTTTAAAAGAGTCAATAGAGTCTGCCTCATGGAGGGCTAAAGGCAGGGCATTCCATAATTTGGGGGCCACAGCCTGAAAGGACCAGTCCCCCCATGTTTTAAAGCGGGTCTTTGGGACCATCAGGAGGCACTGACCAGAGGACCGCAGGGTGCGGCCCGAGGAGTAGGGGCGCAGTAAGTCACTGATGTAGCAGGGTGCCTGGCCATTTAAAGCTCTATAAGTTAAAACCATAATTTTAAAATCAACACAATCAGCGTGCATCCCGCTAATGAAACTCCTGTACATCACATCAGGTTTGTCAAGTTGCTGTGTCCAGTTTTGTATCATGTTTTTGTGTATTTATGGAAAATTGTCGTGTGGGTGATGTAGACTTGTGGGCGGAGCCTTGAACCGACTCTTACAGCTAACCATAAAGAGGGTTTGAATAGGGCCCATGAGAGATCGCTAGATAGTTCAAACATGCATGAATGATATAAAATTACTTCAGGCATATTTTTGATGAGAGAGCGTTATAACATGCCAGAAAGCCCCAAATTTTGACAATAGCCTTACCAACAAACGGACGTCTATGAAAACTATATCATCCAGTACTAACCTATATCTATAAAATGTTTAAATTATTTCCATTCCATGTTCTACCTAATTATGCCACTACATTACATCTATGCCATCTATATTATGTAAATCAGAACATAGTAATATTACACCTGGGTGTTCCCCAAGGGTCAACTCTGGGCCCCCTGCTGTTCATGTATGACCCACTTTAACTTTGCCCACAGGCATCTTCAGCTCACAGCTTTATACAGAGGAACTCTTCATATGTAACCGTACACAAATCTACAAATCTACATTTGGAACACGATATGTAAATAATGACTTACATAATAATTATATTTCCAAGGAATTCAAGACATTGCCACAAAAAAGGGAAAAAAGTTCATTTTTTATCACAGCTATACAACTTACTATACCACTTACCTATGGCCAAAGGTGGAAAGACGACTGAAAAGTTGTATTCAAGTAAAGGTGGTACAGTTGCATGGGCTATATGTACTCCATTATTTGATTTATTTATTCCTTTATTTTAATAGGGACAGTGCATATTAATGAACATCTACAACATTGCAGTGTAAATACGCCAGATTATAGCAAAAATGTTCATTTCCATCTGTCATCTCTGGGCAGTTGACGCCACGGCAGAAACAACAAAAACAAAAACAAGTGACAATAGCAGCAGTTAAACATTAAAAGTGTGATTTAAAGTGTCCAGTGTTGGAGTTTCTCTTATTGATGATGGGAGAGAGTTCCACAACTTAGTGCCTCTGAGTGAGAGACACTTTGTCCGAATGTAGAGCGTCTGTGCGGGACCTCACAGTTGTTTTAATAAAATCCTGTAACAGAGGGGGGCAAGACCATGCAAAACTTACAAACAGTACTGCTGTCAAATTTCATAGTCATGGTCATAGTTTGCTTTATTGTCGCAAAAAACATATGTACATGTACATAGAGTAATTACATAGAGTAATTCGAAATTTGTACTTAAGTCAGTACAGTAAGCATGAAAAATACAACTCAAAGTACTAGTTAAGTGACACAACTTGACGAATTAAACTGTTGAAAGCCAAATTAAGTTACTTTAAACCAGGGATGCACTGATCCATCTTTTTCAGTCCTGATATTTTGACTTTAAGTATCTGCCTGTACCCAATATTGACCGATGCCGATGTAGGAACGGAAAGTAAGTCTTAATTCCAGATAACCTACTACACAGGGGATCCAACTGTGTTATTCAACCGTTATATGTCCTTCTAATGACTACTGAACGTTCAAACATTACGAGACGTTCTCAGACAAAATCAGCCTGTAATTAGTGTTATTATATCCAATTAAAGTCCATTCAGGATATCGGCTGAACTGATATCATGGAATCGACACCAAATCCTGCACATTTTTCAGTATCAACACCAGTCGTATCGGTATCACTGCATCTGTACTTTGAGGTGGTGTGTGTCTTGCCATGGAGAGATGAGCCGTTGATTTAGACTATTCTGTACGTGTAATGGACTATAATTATCCTAAAGAGCTACTCAATTACAATAATTGGGATAATTATGTAAAGTATTTATAGTCGTTGTGGTTAGCGCGTTTCTGAGTTTTTATAGATGAGTTGCTAACATGTTTTCAGTGTTGGTTTAACTCAGTGCTTCTCAAATAGTGGGGTGGGCCCCCCTGGGGGCGCGTGGCGTGATGCCAGGGGGGGCGCGTATGACCCTGGGAAACATGTTTTTTTGCTGTACTGTACTAGAACTAAGTGTAATTGCACATCAACAACAGTAGTTGGCAGTGGCGTTCTCACATGCGATTTACGCACAGTCTCACCATTAACAGAACATCCCCTGTCACAGAAAAAACACGTATATTCCACTGGGTCGTGTCCTTTAGTCCGACAGAAGCTGACGCATCAGTGGCACAAGGAGAGAGGTTTTTTTTTTCAGTGCTTTTAGCTTATGCAAATGAGGTGGTTTTAAGTTTCATTTCTGTAAAACGTAAACAAATGTGCGCAAAGCTGCATTAAAAACACATTAATATTTGAGTCCTCAGTGCAGTCTTTGTTGTAAGTTTTTCTTTTTTTGTTTTGTTTATAATGTTAATAAAAGGATACAATGGTGTTCTAATAACAATTTTCTAGACAAATAATACTATTTATAGTCGCGCGGCAGGAAGGGGGGCGTGAAATTTTTTTTCTTCCTGGGGGGGCGTCACAGAAAATAATTGAGAAGCACTGGTTTAACTGAAGGACACAGTATGTAGAGTATAAACCTATGTTGACATATATAATTAGCATCTTATTATTGTTTTAACCCTTGTGTTCACCTCTGTGGATTCATTTGGTTAGCGTTTTTTATTTTAACTATTTGTGTATTTTTAAACTTTGAAACTAAGAAAAATCACGTTTCAGAACATGTTTGTACAGATCTAAATTACAGTTTTTATGCAGAATAAAACAGAAGATTTTATTGTCAGTGGAAGAAATTATGGGACTTAAAGGTCCTATGTTTTTCAAAACTGACTCCTGTGAGCTTTAGCCCATGTTATAATGTTGTTACCTCATCAAAAACACACCTGGAGTTGTGTTTTATTTCATTCACACATGTTGGAGTAAGCCTGGATTACTAGTCTGTCTACATCTCCCAAGCTCAAAACGCTCTGTTCCACCTTGTGATGTCATGAAGCTGTAGTTTTCGTGTTTTTTTAACTGCTAACTTTTACCTTTAGTTCAGTAGAGACTGGCAATTCCAACGCAGAAATTATCCAACTGATTCTAGTGAAGGTGTATGGAGTTTAAAAATACAGTGGAGCACTTCCTGTATCACCACATGACATCACAAGGTGGAACAGAGTGTTTTCAGTTTGACAGGAGAAGTTTTGGGTGTTAAACATGTGTGAATGAAACAAAACAAAGGATAACTCCAGAAATGTTTTAACCATAAAGAGGGTTTGAATAGGGCCCATGAGAGATCGCTAGATTACTCAAACATGCATGAATGACATAAAATTACTTCAGGCATGTTATTACTAGTCTGTCTACATCTCCCAAACTCAAAACACTCTGTTCCACTCTGTGATGTCATGAAGTGGTAGTTTTCAAGTTAACGGTTCCTTTTACCTGTACTTCAGCAGAGTTCGGCAATTCCAGGGCTGAAATCTTCCAAATGATTCTAGTGAAAGAGTATGGAGTGTAGAAACACAGTGGAGCACTTCCTGTGTTACCACATGGCATCACAAGGGAGTGGTTTCTGTCGCCCGGGCCTTTCTGTATGGAGTTTCCATGTTCTCCCCGTTTCCCCCATCAACCCAAAAAAAACATGCTCCAGGTAAAATCCTCCAGCTGAGGTCCTGACCAAGCCTAAGCAGTAAGATCATGTGCTGCCCACTGCTCCTGAATAAAGGATGGGTCAAATGCAGAGGACAAATATCCCTTCGGGGATAATAAAGGATATAAATAGATGAATAAAAATGCAGGGTTTGTGTTAAACCTCACATCAAGATGGCGGTGCGCACAGTCGCAGCAGCTCATGGCTCCCACTTCCAGCGCTCGTTTTTTTAATTTTTGTACATCTTTCTTGTTTGTTTGTGCACCATCTGTCCTACGAACGCAAACTACACACGCCAGGAACTCAAAGACATTGGATAGCAGCTCCAATTATCGGTTTCGAGCGACTTTCATCGCGTGCGCAGCATCTTTCTTGACTTACCCCATATTCCTATCCCTCGTTCTCCTTCCATCCACCCATTGTGCAATTACTTAAAGGGATAGTGCATTTTTTTTAATTTTTTTTTTTTTATGTTAATCTGTATGGCTTCCCCTTCAACACTATCCTGAGATTAACACTGACTTATCCATGACAGCGTGATCTGGTCCCGGTTCTCCTCCGTTAACGTAGCTCGTAAACGTAGTTCCGTTAAGTTCGCAGGGACAATTAAATAAAGCTTGTTTTTCTTCTCAAAACAACATTTGTCCGAAAAGTGATATATTTGCGTCACAAACAGTTGTCCGCTAAAAATTCAGCAGCGTATTTCGCATTTGCATATTTTCTCTCGATTTGTATCACTATTAGCTCTATTAGCCTGTTAAGTTTTAGCGGATGTATAAGCAGATGTTTACAAGTGAACAGGCTAATAGAGCTAACGTGGGCGCATTGATACGAATCTAGAGAGAAAATATGGGAATGCGAAATACGCTGCTGAATTTTTAGCGGACAACTGTTTGGGACGCAAACATATCATTTTTCGGACAAATGTTGTTTTGAGAAGAAAAACAAGCTTTATTAAATTGTCCCCACAAACTTACCGGCACTAAGATAAGATAAGATAAGATAATAATAATAATAATAATCCTTTATTTGTCCCACAATGGGGAAATTGCAGTGTCACAATGCAAGTTTCAGAAACAGTTGGAAAATATGAGCATGCATCAAAATTAAGATAAATAATAATAACAATAATAATAATAATAAGTATGTACAATCAACTAAAAAACGTTTACGAGCTACGTTAACGGAGGATAACCGGGACCAGATCACGCTGTCATGGGTAAGTCAGTGTTAATCTCAGGACACTGTTGAAGGGGAAGCCATACAGATTAACATAAAAAATAATAATAATAAATAAATAAATAAACACTATCCCTTTAACAGGGTGCAATGTTGTGCACAATATTTATTACAGTGTAATAATATAGTTTCTGTAGTATACCCACCTGGGCAATATTTATAACTGTCTAACATCTTATACTGGGTTTTTGTAGCAGATCCACCTGTTGTTGTGCAATACCTAATTACAGTGTAATATCCTGTGGTGCAATACTTAACACACTGCTATAGCTTATTGTCAACATTTAAGACAGTGCAATATGCTAAACTGAATTCTGTGAAACATCTCCCTCTACAATGTGGAGACTCTCAAGTGTGTGTGTATAAATGTGTGTGTATGTGTGAAGTATGGCTGTATGTGTCACCCCTACTGCAATATCTGAGCAAGACTTGCACTAACTTGGATAACTAATGTGTAGTACCAGCTTGTATAGGACTTTTTTGCTCAGTTTTTTTCTACTTAAATCCTACTTAAAGTGTCCTAATGTCTTAAAATATCCTACTTAAATGTCTGCACTGAAGTGAGATGCTTTCAATCTCACTGTGAGTCTGTATAATACTCATAGTATGTATATAGTAGTAGTAGTAGTAGTAATAGCATGTATCTTAGTATTTTAGCATGTGTGTGTTCGTGTTACTCTTTGGGTTGCTTGGTTGTGTGGTGTCGGGCAGCTGTGGGGCTAGTTGGGTGAGTGGAAGGAAATGTGGGATTGTTTTTAATCACTGTAAGACGCATTGTGTTACATTTTTTTTGTATGAAAAGCGCTTTATAAATAATGTTTGATTGATTGATATAATGTAAATTGTACATATGAAAAGTGACAATAAAATGCATTCTATTCTATTCTAAACATGTGTGAGTGAAATAAAACACAACTCCAGGTGTGTTTGTGATGAGGAAAGAACATTAGAACATAGCTCAGAATAGCTCTTTAAAAACCTTGATTTCTGATGTTAATTGCGGTGAATCTTTCAGCCTTTCTGTGGTTATTGTGTGGCATGTTTAGCTCCGAAGTGCTTGTACGATAAATGTGTAGTTACCATGAACCCCTTGAGCCGTCTGTGTGCATTGTAGCGTGTTTGCATGCGCTGTGACCCTTCGCCTTTGTCTGGTTAGCGTGTCACATGTTGTAGCCTCGTTGCGTATATGGTTAGCGTGTTCCTCTGGACATTCTGCGTGCACTTCCCGTCCACTGGAGCCTGTCCTTGTCCGGGGCAGTGAGGCGGAACACAGGGTCCCCAGGCGAGCGAGTCACAGCTCCACCTACCCTCCTCCTCCTGGGGCACGCGGGGTTAAACTCGCGAGCACGAATCCCACCCGAGCAAGATCAGGGAGGAGTGGGGGGGCTGTTAGCGCTTTAGCATGGAGCTCTGAAGTCATTACGGTTCAGAAGATACGTGAAGATTCAAGTTTAATGGGTAAATTGGAGTCATCGTCTCAACAGCAGTCTTGTTAGCTGGTTAGAAGCTAATTTGTGCAACACCCAATGCCATGAATGTCCCATATTACGTAAAACTGACTCTTGTGAGCTGTTCGGGTGGCCAAACCTCCTCGTCAAAGCCTGAGCTCGTTAGATCTCTTTTAGGGCTGGGCCTGGTTAGGACTTGGATGGGAGACCTTAGGTAAGACACTTCACTCACATTGCCTGCCATGAAAGTGATGTGTGTGTGTGAGTGTGTGAGTGATGGTGGTGGTTGGAGCGGCCGATGGCGCAGATTGGCAGCCTAACTTCTGTTACTTCTGTTACACCCTAACTTCAGACACTTAAATGACAATGACACTGCTGCTTAAATGACACCATTTGAGCTTTATTACACATTGTGTGTTTTACCTATCTGTATTATATACAAGTTTAAGATAAGATAAAATAAGATAAGACTTTATTGATCTCACACAGGAGAAATTCACTTGCCACATTAGCTCCAGGCAGTTTAGTGCAAAGAAAGTTAGAACAAAAAAGTGCATGCAGACAAGATAAGTCATAATAATAAAATAAGTAAATAAGAGAATATAGAAAAATATTGCACGTTTGGACTATACAGTGGAGTTATACAGTCTGATGGCGGTGGGGATGAAGGATCTGCGGTAGCGCTCCTTCTTGCACTGGGGGTGCCTCAGTCGGCTGCTGAAGGAGCTGCTCAGCTCCTCTACAGTCCGGTGCAGAGGGTGAGAGGTGTTGTCCATGATGGACGTAAGTTTGGCCAGCACCCTCCTCTCAGCCACCTCCTCTACAGAGTCCAGAGGACAGCCCAGGACAGAGCTGGCCCTCCTGACCAGCTTATTGAGTCTTTTTCTGTCCCGTTTTGTGCTGCTCGGGGCCCAGCAGACCACAGCGTAGAGGAGAGCAGAGGCCACTACAGAGTCATAAAAAGTCTTGAGCAGAGGCCTGCACACTCCAAAGGACCTCAGTCTCCTCAGGAGCTGGAGGCGACTTTGGCCCTTCTTGTACTTGTTTACTGTACTTTTGCTACGGGTATATGTGATGTTTTAGTCATGGTGTTTATTGTCTTGTTTATCAGATGTTTTATGTTCACTGTGGGCCTAGGTGGCGCTGCAATTTCAAATACTGTGTGTGCAACCTGTACATATGTTTTTTGACAATAAAGCTGACTTTGAACTTTGAACATTGAACAGGTAAGCTGATTTGCTGTTAAACAAGTCCCTAATAAATAAATTATTCCAGTCACAGGTTAGTCCCTCTCACCTTTTTATTGAAAATCAACCCCTAAACCGGACCATGAACGCTCGGACTGATCACAGGCTGTTTAAATCCATTTTGTACTTTTTCTTCCTGGCTTTTTCAAATTATCTTAAAACGTACTTAACAGTGTGCATTGTGTCACCATGGAAACGGCAGAACATTCCGCTGTACATATGTATATATAGAACATCGTCAGCGGGATGTCAGTGCAGAGTATCAATTAGAGGATCATTTCAGAGGAAAAAACTTTCTTTTTTAAAGTTACTAAGTCAGTTTTTGTACATAAAGTTTTACTCAATGTGGTTTTATATCTAGCGAATCATCAAATCTAACAAAAATCGGGATTAAGCAAAAAACTAACCACAAATATATATATATTTTTCTTTTTATTGTATACCATACCTGTAAGTACACAAGCTACTGTATGTTATAATATTTCCTGGAGTTGTGCTTTGTTTGACCCACTTTTATTCTCTGTCTTTTAATCCTGCATGAGTTGGGTGGTCCTCTGTGTTTTTATTTTATTTTTACTTCATGGTTCTGATTTGATTTTACTGGTTTTATTGTTTTGGGACTAGTAAATCATATACAGTACCTGATGTTTGTTGTGTCGCTCGCTGTAGTTTTTCTGTCTGTACAGCACTTTGGAAACTGTTTATGTTTATGAAATGTGCTATAGAAATAAAGTGGATTTGGATTTGGATTTGGTTTCATTCACACAAACCTGCAGATTTGTCTGAGTTCTTCCCTCAAACAATAGTCACTCTGTTCCACTTTGTGATGCCAGGTGTAATACAGGAAGTCCTCCACTGTGTTTTTAAAAAATGTCCAAAATGGCACTGGGTAACCAGATGCATGCTGCAGAAGCTCCGACCCTTCTTTCCTTCTCGTCAGGGACTTTGTGGACTGGTGTGGGTGCAACCACCTGAGCCTCAACACCAGTAAGACAAAGGAGCTGGTGATCGACTTCAGGAGGAGACCACTACCTCACTCACCGGTGAACATCCAGGGGCAGGACATAGAGACTGTGGACAGTTTCAAGTACCTGGGTGTTCACCTCAACAATAAACTGGACTGGTCCCACAACACCGACGCCCTGTACAAGAAGGGCCAAAGTCGCCTCCACCTCCTGAGGAGACTGAGGTCCTTTGGAGTGTGCAGGCCTCTGCTCAAGACTTTTTATGACTCTGTGGTGGCCTCTGCTCTCCTCTACGCTGTCGTCTGCTGGGCCCTGAGCAGCACAGAGGGGGCAGGAAGAGACTTAATAAGCTGGTCAGGAGGGCCAGCTCTGTCCTGGGCTGTCCTCTGGACTCTGTAGAGGAGGTGGCTGAGAGGAGGGTGCTGGCCAAACTTACGTCCATCATGGATGACACTGCTCACCCTCTGCACCGGACTGTAGAGGAGCTGAGCAGCTCCTTCAGCAACCGACTGAGGCACCCCCAGTGCAAGAAGGAGCGCTACCCCAGATCCTTCATCCCCACCGCTGTCAGACTCCACTATATAGTCTAAACGTGCAATTTTTTTTAAACTATTTTCTTATTTACTTATTATTATTATCATTACTTATCTTGTCTGCATGCACTTTTAGAACAACTTTCTTTTGCACTAAACTGTCTGGAGCTAATGTGGCAAGTGAATTTCTCCTGTGTGAGATCAATAAAGTCTTATCTTATCTCTTATCTCTTTTGTCTTAAACTCCATGCACCTTCACTAGAATCATTTGGATACTTTCAGCCCTGGAATTGCCAATCTCTACTGAACTAACGGTAAAAGAAATGTAAAGTAAAAATAAAGTATCTATGTCATGTAAAAAGGGAATTGGCCATTTGAAATGTAATGTTCATTGTGGTCTCCAGAGCTCCAGACAGAAAATCCATCTCTTCTTCACTCCCTGTGGTCTGTGGTGAGAGGATTACACAGAGGGAGAGAGAACGGTCACAAGAGTAGTGTTCTAATACTGTCCACTCCCCGGTGCTTTAAAGAAGGCGCGTTGTGCTTTTGTCTGCTATAATTATAATCTATGACACAACCTCCTATGAATATATTCCGTGGTTGCCATGGTCGTGTTTGGCTGCTCTTGTGGCTGACTGGCTGGCACACTGAGCCTAACATACATTTTTGACCGAGTAAGAACTGTATCACGCACAGTTAAAAGGACGGAAGACGAGGGCTATTGAATTGTGTGATGTGAGCCGTTTGTTTTTTGTGTATCCATGTCGACCCCACATGAAGCTAGCATTTCATAGCTATTTTTTACCGCTTTGAAATGCTGACGTTTTGCAACAATGCTGCAGGATTTCAACACCGAACATGGTAGCAGATGTTCCAGAGGGAAGATCCTGGCTCATCACTGAACAGAGCAGAGAGAAAGAAGCTTAGGAGAGGACTTCCTGTTGTGCCTCCGGCTGGCTCCTCTTGGACACCTCAGCTGCAGGATACAGGGGAGGGACGCTTTTGTCCTGAAGGCTGTTACTGTCCTCACACAGGCTCTGAAGACTTGACCTGTTGAGCTGCACTTTGAACTTTCTATCATTATTGTATTTGACTGCTCAATGTGTGTCTTGGGGACAAATAAAGTCATATTGATTGATTGATAGCTGCAGATCACATTAGCCGCATTTCATTTATTCATATTTGTGCCAAAATTAATGCTTAAGAAAACAAAATTGAAGAAGAAAGTAAGTGTAAAGCAGTGGCGAAAATGGGGGCAGATCAGAGCATTGACGTCTTGAAAACAGGAGAACAAAAATTACTCAAACATGCATGAATCACACTCAATACAACACGGTCCCTTTTAATACGTTGTTTTCGGCCAATATAGCATTCTATAACAAGAAAAGTTAACATGGTGATCTATGTTATGTGGTAGCCCCCCAGTTAATACCTCGTACCCCCTCTTTAAGCATGTTGTAAAGGTTTCCAGTGTGTGTTTAGAGCAGGCCTGGACTGGTAATCAGGCATACCGGGCATTTTCCCGGAGGGTCGACAGTCCTAGGGGACAATTTTTTTTACTTAGAGACCGGCCCACAATTTAGAGGGGCCATCTTCAATATAGACAGTGGACTAAACCAATCAGGATATAGAAGCTTACGAGAGCGGTCCCACCCCTTTCTCTGCACTGATCCCCGCCAGTTTCAGTGTTGAGTGTGGAAACATGGAGAAGCAACAGAAAGGGGGTGTGGAGAAGTTACGGGATAAAAGATTTAAAAATCTCACTATAGATGCTGCAAAATGTTCTAAAATAACAGACATATTCTCTGGAGGGGCTGGAGCCTCCACGTCCTCTGCAGGCTGAAGGTGAACAGGGATAATATGTTTGGATAATACCGGGACTTTTAGATGATGGACAGGCATGAAAATTGTTCACCTTTCAGCGAAATTCGCCGTTTTGAAGGCAAAACAGTTGACCTATGTGAATTGTGTAGATTCGATGAGAAAAGTTTTTTTTACACTTTGTTTCCACAGGAATTTCGCCTGGAGTGCCAGCCAACGTGCTCCTGACCTTTTGTTTTTAAATAAACCGTTGAATGTATAGTTACTGCGAGTGTGTTGGTGGTTTTTGGGAGCTGGGATTTTTCCTTTAGAATAATTAGAAGCAGTGACTTTATTGATCTCACACAGGAGAAATTCTTCTCTGCATTTCACCCATTCTGTTATTTGGAGCAGTGGGCAGCACATTACTGCGCCTGGGGACAATCTCCATGATCTTGTTGCTTCGGTTTGGTCAGGACCTCAGCTGGAGGATTTTACCTATGGTGCATGTTTTAGGTTGATGGGGGAAACCGGAGTGCCTGGAGGAAACCCAACCAGACACAGGGAGAACATGCAAACTCCACACAGAAAGGCTCGGGCGACCGAACCCAGACCATGCTTGCAAACTCCACACAGAACACACACAGATAGGCCTGGGCGACCAGGGGCTCGAACCCGGAACCTTCTTGCTATGAAGCATGAGTACCAAGACGTAACAATAGTAAAATTCTTTGCTTCGGGGAACACAAACATAAATTAGTCCGTTGTGCTCCGCTAATTATGAGGGGCCGGTCTAAGCCAAAAATGCCTGGGCTGTTTTTTTGTCCCAGTCGATTCCTGGTTTAGAGTGATTCATGCATGTTTGAGTACCCATTCTCTTGCATTCCTGACACCATAGCTATGACATACCCAGTTCATTGATACAGGTTGCTCATTTTAAGGTAGCCTATTAATCAGTGGGGTCGCCTCTCCACAGATCTGATGTCTAATAGGCTACCTGGGTGTCACCTGTCTCCGTACAGATACATTAAAGGTCCTATATTATGCAAAATCTACTCTTGTGAGCTTTAAGTTATGTTAGAATGCTGTTACCTCATCAAAAACACACCCGGAGTTGTGTTTTGTTTCATTCACACATGTTTTATTATTAGCTGTCTACATTAACAGCTCCTTTTACCTTTAGTTCAGTTGAGATTGACAATTCCAGGGCGTAAATCGTCCAAATGAAGGTGTATGGGGTTTAAAAACACAGTGGACCACTCCCTGGATTACCACATGACATCACAACATGGACTGTTTTCTGTTTTAGAGAAGAACACAATCTAAATGCAGAGTTTTGTGTTTTTCTTTTTTTAAATTTATTTATTATTTTTATTTAAAAGGGACAGTGCATATTCATGAACATAAACTTGAAAATACGCCAGAATTAGCCCGAAGGTTCTTTACATCTGTAGTCCCGAGCAACAACTTCACACAATCGACAAACTCACAGGACAAACATGACAGAAACACACAATACGACACAATCATGACACACAACACTGACATTTACACAGAAGCAGAACATTATTGATCACATTATTGATCACAGATCTGATTCGTTTCAGATTTCAGGTTTTAAATGTTCAGAATGTGGTCGAGTCTCTTATTGCAGCTGGATGTTGTTCCAGATTTCTGAACCTCGACTGAAAACACCTGAGACTGAATGTTGTGCGTCTATAAAGTGTTGTGCGTCTATAAAGTGTTGTGCGTCTATAATGTGTTGTGCGTCTATAAAGTGTTGTGCGTCTATAAGGTGTTGTGCGTCTATAAAGTGTTGTGCGTCTATAAGGTGTTGTGCGTCTATACGGTGTTGTGTTGTGCGTCTATAAGGTGTTGTGCGTCTATAATGTGTTGTGCGTCTATAAGGTGTTGTGCGTCTATAAGGTGTTGTGCGTCTATAAAGTGTTGTGCGTCTATAAAGTGTTGTGCGTCTATAAGGTGTCATGCGTCTATAAGGTGTCGTGCGTCTATAATGTGTTGTGCGTCTATAAAGTGTTGTGCGTCTATAAGGTGTTGTGCGTCTATAAGGTGTTGTGTTGTGCGTCTATGAGGTGTTGTGCATCTATAAAGTGTTGTGCGTCTATAAGGTGTTGTGCGTCTATAAGGTGTCATGCGTCTATAAGGTGTCGTGCGTCTATAATGTGTTGTGCGTCTATAAAGTGTTGTGCGTCTATAAGGTGTTGTGCGTCTATAAGGTGTTGTGCGTCTATAAAGTGTTGTGCGTCTATAAAGTGTTGTGCGTCTATAAGGTGTCATGCGTCTATAAAGTGTTGTGCGCCTATAAAGTGTTGTGCGTCTATAAGGTGTTGTGTTGTGCGTCTATGAGGTGTTGTGCATCTATAAAGTGTTGTGCGTCTATAAGGTGTTGTGCATCTATAAAGTGTTGTGCGTCTATAAGGTGTCATGCGTCTATAAGGTGTTGTGCGTCTATAAGGTGTTGTGCGTCTATAAAGTGTTGTGCGTCTATAAAGTGTTGTGCGTCTATAAGGTGTTGTGTTGTGCGTCTATGAGGTGTTGTGCATCTATAAAGTGTTGTGCGTCTATAAGGTGTTGTGCATCTATAAAGTGTTGTGCGTCTATAAGGTGTTGTGTTGTGCGTCTATAAGGTGTTGTGTGTCTATAAAGTGTTGTGCGTCTATAAAGTGTTGTGCGTCTATAATGTGTTGTGCGTCTATAAAGTGTTGTGCGTCTATAAGGTGTTGTGCGTCTATAAAGTGTTGTGCGTCTATAAGGTGTTGTGCGTCTATACGGTGTTGTGTTGTGCGTCTATAAGGTGTTGTGCGTCTATAATGTGTTGTGCGTCTATAAGGTGTTGTGCGTCTATAAGGTGTTGTGCGTCTATAAAGTGTTGTGCGTCTATAAAGTGTTGTGCGTCTATAAGGTGTTGTGCGTCTATAAGGTGTCATGCGTCTATAAGGTGTCGTGCGTCTATAATGTGTTGTGCGTCTATAAAGTGTTGTGCGTCTATAAGGTGTTGTGCGTCTATAAGGTGTTGTGCGTCTATAAAGTGTTGTGCGTCTATAAAGTGTTGTGCGTCTATAAGGTGTCATGCGTCTATAAAGTGTTGTGCGCCTATAAAGTGTTGTGCGTCTATAAGGTGTTGTGTTGTGCGTCTATGAGGTGTTGTGCATCTATAAAGTGTTGTGCGTCTATAAGGTGTTGTGCATCTATAAAGTGTTGTGCGTCTATAAGGTGTCATGCGTCTATAAGGTGTTGTGCGTCTATAAGGTGTTGTGCGTCTATAAAGTGTTGTGCGTCTATAAAGTGTTGTGCGTCTATAAGGTGTTGTGTTGTGCGTCTATGAGGTGTTGTGCATCTATAAAGTGTTGTGCGTCTATAAGGTGTTGTGCATCTATAAAGTGTTGTGCGTCTATAAGGTGTTGTGTTGTGCGTCTATAAGGTGTTGTGTGTCTATAAAGTGTTGTGCGTCTATAAGGTGTTGTGTTGTGCGTCTATAAGGTGTTGTGCATCTATAAAGTGTTGTGTTGTGTGTCTATAAGGTGTTGTGCGTCTATAAGGTGTTGTGTTGTGCGTCTATAAGGTGTTGTGCGTCTATAAGGTGTTGTGCGTCTATAAGGTGTTGTGCATCTATAAAGTGTTGTGTTGTGCGTCTATAAGGTGTTGTGCGTCTATAAGGTGTTGTGCGTCTATAAAGTGTTGTGCGTCTATAAGGTGTTGTGCGTCTATAAAGTGTTGTGCGTCTATAAAGTGTTGTGCGTCTATAAGGTGTTGTGCGTTTATAAAGTGTTGTGCGTCTATAAGGTGTTGTGTTGTGCGTCTATAAGGTGTTGTGCGTCTATAAGGTGTTGTGTTGTGCGTCTATACGGTGTTGTGTTGTGCGTCTATAAGGTGTTGTGTTGTGCGTCTATAAGGTGTTGTGCGTCTATAAGGTGTCGTGCGTCTATAAGGTGTTGTGTTGTGCGTCTATAAGGTGTTGTGCGTCTATAAGGTGTCGTGCGTCTATAAGGTGTTGTGTTGTGCGTCTATAAGGTGTTGTGTTGTGCGTCTATACGGTGTTGTGTTGTGCATCTATAAGGTGTTGTGCGTCTATAAGGTGTCGTGCGTCTATAAGGTGTTGTGTTGTGCGTCTATAAGGTGTTGTGCGTCTATAAGGTGTCGTGCGTCTATAAGGTGTTGTGTTGTGCGTCTATAAGGTGTCGTGCGTCTATAAGGTGTTGTGTTGTGCATCTATAAGGTGTTGTGCGTCTATAAGGTGTCGTGCGTCTATAAGGTGTTGTGTTGTGCATCTATAAGGTGTCATGCGTCTATAAGGTGTCGTGCGTCTATAAGGTGTTGTGCGTCTATGGTGTGTGTCTATGGTGTTGTGCGTCTATGGTGTTGTGCATCTATAACGTGTCGTGCGTCTATAAGGTGTTGTGTCGTGCATCTATAAGGTGCATCTTTAAGGTGTTGTGCATCTTTAAGGTGTTGTGCATCTGTAAGGTGTTGTGCATCTATAAGGTGTTGTGCATCTTTAAGGTGTTGTGCATCTGTAAGGTGTTGTGCATCTATAAGGTGTTGTGCATCTTTAAGGTGTTGTGCGTCTATAAGGTGTTGTGTCGTGCATCTATAAGGTGTTGTGCATCTTTAAGGTGTTGTGCATCTGTAAGGTGTTGTGCATCTATAAGGTGTTGTGCGTCTATAAAGTGTTGTGTTGTGCGTCTATAAGGTGTTGTGCGTCACCCAAATGTGGTGGAGTCCATTTCAGACCTTATACACCGAGCAGGCCAGTTTAAATTTTCTAACATTTTCAGAACTTAAGATATTATATTTCTGAAGTATGAGACAATGATGAAAAGATAAAGATTTTCTGTCAAATAATAATAATAATAATAATAATAATAATAATAATAATAATAATAATAATAATAATAATAATACATTTTATTTAAAAGCGCCTTTAAAAGCACCCGAGGACACTGTACAAAACTGTACAAAGTTAAAAAACATAAAAATACTTAAAATACAAAGATAAAAGCAGAGATACAAAAACTGGAAGATGGTGAAAGTGACTGTTATGTGGTGTAGGATTGTCTGAACAGGTGTGTTTTGAGTCTGGATTTGAAAAGAGGAAGAGAGTCAATATTGCGGAGGTCAGGAGGGAGTGAGTTCCAGAGCCCCCCATGGTGACGAGACGAGCAGAGGGAGCAGAGAGCTGGAGAGAGGAGGAGGAGGAGGAGCGGAGGGAGGGAGCGAGAAGGAATGGAGATGTGGAGGAGGTCAGTGATTTAAGATGGGGCGAGGTTATGGATCGCTTTGAAGGTGGTTAGGATAATTTTAAAGTTAATTCTTTGTTTTATGAGAAGCCAGTGTAGTTGTTGGAGGATGGGGGTGATGTGGTGGGAGGAGGGGGTCCTGGTGATGATGTGCGCAGCGGAATTTTGGAGAAGCTGCAGTTTCTGGAGGGATTTGTTAGGAAGGAGTTGCAGTAATCCATCCGGGAAGTAACACGGCTGTAAACGAGTATGGCAGTGGTGTGAGGAATGAGAGAGGGGCGGAGACGAGAGATATTGCGGAGAATATACACTCAACAAAAATATAAACGCAACACTTTTGTTTTTGCTCCCATTTTTCCTGAGATGGACCCAAAGATCCAAAATTCACTCCAGATACACATCACTACTATTTCTCTCAAACATTGTTCACAAATCTGTCCAAATGTGTGACAGCGAGCACCTCTGCCCCGCCGAGACAATCCACCCCACCTCACAGGTGCGCCACATCAAGATGCCGATCCGACATCATGACCAGTGCACAGGTGCGCCCCAGACTGCCCACAATAAAAGGCCACCCCGAAATGTGCATTTTTTTATTTATTTTTTTGCTTTATTGGGGGTCTGGGGACTCAGAACCAGTCAGTATCTGGTGTGACCACCATTTGCCTCATGCAGTGCAACACATCTTCTTCGCATAGAGTTTATCAGATTGTCAATTGTGGCCTGTGGAATGTTGGTCCACTCCTCTTCAAAGGCTGTTATGGACGAAGAACACAGGTGCATTTTATTGATGGCATTTTGAATGCACAGAGATACCGTGATGAGATCCTGAGGCCCATTGTTGTGCCATACATCCATGAACATCACCTCATGTTTCAGCAAGATAATGCACGGCCCCATGTTGCAAGGATCTGTACACAATTCTTGGAAGCTGAAAATGTCCCAGTTCTTGCATGGCCAGCATACTTACCGGACATGTCACCCATTGAGCATGTTTGGGATGTGCTTGACCGGCGTATACGACAGCGTGTACCAGCTCCCACTAATATCCAGCAACTTCGCACAGCCATTGAAGAGGAGTGGACCAACATTCCACAGGCCACAATTGACAATCTGATCAACTCTATGCGAAGAAGATGTGTTGCACTGCATGAGGCAAATGGTGGTCACACCATTTACTGACTGGTTCTGAGTCCCTAGACACCCAATAAAGCAAAAAAAAAAAAAGCACATTTCGGGGTGGCCTTTTATTGTGGGCAGTCTGGGGCGCACCTGTGCACTGGTCATGATGTCGGATTGGCATCTTGATGTAGCGCACCTGTGAGGTGGGGTGGATTGTCTTGGCGGGGCAGAGGTGCTCGCTGTCACACATTTGGACAGATTTGTGAACAATGTTTGAGAGAAATGGTAGTGTTGTGTATCTGGAGTGAATTTTGGATCTTTGGGTCCATCTCAGGAAAAATGGGAGCAAAAACAAAAGTGTTGCGTTTATATTTTTGTTGAGTATAATATTTTTAAAGTTTTTTAAAAAGTGATTCTGTTGCTTTTAATGTTGTCCTGCTTGTCAGTGACCAGTTAGTAATGCAGTATTCAATGTGAGAAAAAAATCTGCTGTGAAGAAACATTTTAGCTGCATTTTCTGGCAATGATGATCTAATTTGCCTAAAGTTACATACTAAAATTAAGACATGTGTGAAAGAAACCAAACACAACTCCAGGTATGTTTATGATGAAGAAACAACATTATAGCATAGAACAGAAAATAGTGTCCACTGTCCACACATTGCAGGCAAAGTAATCCCCAAAAAGTTCCACAGTTTACTTTAAAGTTCTAAAACGTGGAGTGCCTAAGCTGTGGTATCAGATCAGTACATCAGAGTAGATCAGAGGTCTGGAATGAGTTGGGGAGTTTAGTTGTGTGGGGTCTGTTTGCTCCTCTCACAGGGATAGAGAGTCGAGAAGAGCCCTGCCCTTCTGTCAGACGCTCTGGAGACTCATGTACAAACACCCTACATTAGTTTAACATGTGCCCCATTCCAGTTCACGTGGACCCCGACATGACACAGGCTGCTGTATGAACATTGCATATACTGTCGACTGTAGTTGGATCTTGAAGAAGGCCTTTTCTGCTAACTCCACGTTTTATTTGTCGATGTTTCCCCTGCTTGTTTGTCCGCTGGTGTTGTGTTTGGAGTGATTTGTGCATGTTTCAGTAATCATTAACCGGTTATTTTCAGGATGCCATATTGCAGATCAACTCACGGCCACTGGTACACACCCACTGCTCTGTATTTACTTCATTCTTCAGTGTTTTATTTATTTTATCTTAAACACTCATACACGTAGGGTCCGGCAGCAAAGTCATACTCCCTACTGCCTAGCATTATTTGCAGGTATGCATCAGAGGTGCTGACAACTTCCCGGCGCTTTGTTGTGATGATGTTTACAGTGACGTCAGCTCCCATTGGGCCCTCGTTTTCTAAAGTAGAAGTCAGGGGACTTGTTTTGTTTTAGTTGTTTTAGATGAATATTTTGAAGAGTGGAGGAGTTCAAGTATCTCGGGGTCTTGTTCACGAGTGAGGGGAGGATGGAGCGTGAGATTGACAGGTGGATCGGTGCAGCGTCGGCAGTGTTGTGGTCGCTGTACCGGACCATTGTGGTGAAGAGGGAGCTGAGCCAAAAGGAAAAGCTCTCAATTTACTGTCAATCTATGTTCCTCACCTATTGTCATAAGCTTTGGGTAATGACTGAAAGGACAAGTGGATACAAGCGGCTGAAAAGAGTTTCCTCCGCAGAGTGGTTGGGCGCTGCCTTAGAGATAGGGTGAGGAGCTCAGTCACACAGGAGGAGCTCGGAGTAGAGCCGCTGCTCCTCCACATCAAGAGGAGCAGCTGAGGTGGCTCGGGCATCTGTTCCAGATGCCTCCTGGACGCCTCGGGAGGTGTTCCGGTCATGTCCCACCGGGAGGAGGCCCTGAGGACACGCTGGAGGGACTATGTCTCTCGGCTGGCCTGGGAACGCCCTGGGTTCCCCCGGAGGAGCTGGAGGAAGTGTCCGGGGTGAAGGAAGTCTGGGGGTCTCTGCTTAGACTGTTGCCCCTGCGACCCAGCCCCAGCAGAAGAATATGGATGGATGGATTAATATTTTGATTTAAAATGTGCAGATGATAACATTATGATCCACGGGTGTCATAGATTATAACGATACAGAAAACACAAGCACAACATATCTTTTATCGTGTTGTAATACAGTGAGTTCTAGGGTCCGGTCCATCCTAAAAAAAGGTCAGGTTCCATATTTGTGCAAACGACTATAACATGAATAAAAGCTCTGAAAAGTGGAAAAGAGATCTGCTTTAACATTATTCATTTTCGCTGCTTCTGTTTGTGTTCAGTAGTATTGGCCTATAGAATACTGTGATATCATTTGAAACCCAATTAGATCATTCCCTAAGGTGTGAACTGTCACCTGAGTATCTAAGGTGTGATTTGACAGCCATCACTATCCTCTGACTTCTCATGTTGTTGTTTTTTTTGTTTTGTTTTGTTTTGGGTCTGAGCATGGATTTGTAACTGGGAGACAAAAGTGACATAATGGTGCCTTAGAGCCCAGTTCTGTTCTGAGATTGATAACCTCTTCTCTTTTGCTCGAGTCTGTACAAGACAAAGGCATTTCACTTTCCCTCTCCTCAGCATTTTCCTCTCCTCTCTGCTCTCTCCCTCAAACGTGGTCTTCTCCTGGTCAGACAGAGTTCAGGTGCAGTTTGCAGCTCCCCCTCCCCTGTACTGAACCAGGGTCCAGGGGGACACATGTTATGTCCAGATGGCTCTACCCTCTTTGAGCGTCTGTGGAGCGGATAATTCAGAAGGACTGGAGAATGAGGTGTGCACAGCCTCACCTAGGTAGGGCATCTGGGTCAAATGCCCTGGGGATTTTAATGGGAGGGCTAGGTAAAAGGAGGCATGAGTTCTTTAGATTATTCAGAGGTGGAGTTTTTAGTTTAATACTATGGCAAGTATGAGTTTTATTAAAATGAATTATAACTCCTCTCCCAAACGAATGCAAGAGCCGCACGGAGTGATTTAATCCTGGTTTAGTCCAGGTCTAGACCTGGTCCAGTCCTAGTTTAGTCCAGGGCCAGTCCAGGCTTAGACCTGGTTTAGACCTGGTCTAGACCTGGGTTTTGTCCACGTTTAGTCCTTGTCTAGTCTCTTAGCCAATCAGGACGCAGAACACAATGTTACACTATTTAAAAAAATGTTACACTATAAAAAAAAATTGGAAAAAAAAATTGGAAAAAAAAAAATCTGCGAAACAGCGAGGGCGCGAACAGTGAACCGCGATAGAGCGAGGGTTCACTGTATCCCCATTTCTAGAAGTTAGCAGTGGCATTCTTGTGTACGCCTGCTTCGTCTGTGCCCTGTGAGTGGGGTTTTTCCAAAGCTCGAGAAATATTGTCAAAAAAAAAAGAAATCGCCACAGTGGAGAAACTGTTGTTTTTAAATAAAAAAACAATGATGAAAAGGGATCGGAAGAAGGGAATAGACTCACGATTGAGGTTATAAGCATTTAATGTTGAATTAGGCAGAAGAATACAAACGTAATGATGGCATAAGACATCTCTTCAGTTGTCACATCGTCCACACACACAACATCGTGTCCCCTTGGCCCACACACTGGACACATACAACTGCTGACTTAAATACAGATCTGTGGTACGCCATGACATAAGCTCCCACAGCTAGCCAATAGCAGGAGGGGAGTTTACCAATAGTTGACATATGGGAGCAGGTGGATATCCCATTACACCCCCAATCTATAGGAGGGAGTGGATACAATTACACCCAGACAGCTAAAATCCATTTTAAAATATAGACACACTTTTCAGTACTTAAATTCAGAGAATATTACCAGGTACAGTGAATACCCTTTAATATCAGAGAATCAAATCTCACAGTCCCCTAAACCATAATCACTGGCCAAACCTCAACGTTACAAAAGCACAATCATTGTCCACACCCCAACCCCCCTCACTTCACCTCACTCATTTCCGTTTTCATCATTTCCAAATCATTTTCCATCCTCCCAGTACATACACAGTATATATACACAGTATACATACACAGTATACGAAGTAACAAAATTATTTTTCTACACAACATCCACCTAAGTCAATACACTTCTGCAAGTGATGTTGCCACCGAAAAATTCCTTCCTGATAGAATTCTGGAGCTTGTCTAGTCAATCAGGTCACAACCTCCCTCTTCTCTTCAAGTATGGACTGAAATCTTGTTCCTTTTAAAAGTTCCTTCAACTTTGGAAATAGGAAAAAACATCCATAAACATTGTGCATTGTGCAATAATTTCATTAGGTTTCCATTGAAGTTTTGTTAGAAATGTAATGTTTGCTCGGACTTCAGATTGGCTCATTTTGGAGGGTCAAAAAAGTGGGTTGTGCAATATGTAACGCAACTCTTTCAATAACAAAGCTAGAATGCTGAAACTTGTCAAATGTCATTTTGTTGAACTACACTCAACAAAAATATAAACGCAACACTTTTGTTTTTGCTCCCATTTTTCCTGAGATGGACTCAAAGATCCAAAATTCACTCCAGATACACAACACTACCATTTCTCTCAAACATTGTTCACAAATCCGTCCAAATGTGTGACAGCGAGCACCTCTGCCCCGCCGAGACAATCCACCCCACCTCACAAGTGTGCCACATCAAGATGCCGATCCGATATTATGACCAGTGCACAGGTGTGCCCCAGACTGCCCACAATAAAAGGCCACCCCGAAATGTGCATTTTTTTTATCTTTATTCTTCGTCCATAACAGCCTTTGAAGAGGAGTGGACCAACATTCCACAGGCCACAATTGACAATCTGATAAACTCTATGCGAAGAAGATGTGTTGCACTGCATGAGTCAAATGGTGGTCACACCAGATACTGACTGGTTCTGAGTCCCCAGACCCCCAATAAAGCAAAAAAAAATGCACATTTCGGGGTGGCCTTTTATTGTGGGCAGTCTGGGGCGCACCTGTGCACTGGTCATGATGTCGGATCGGCATCTTGATGTGGCACACCTGTGAGGTGGGGTGGATTGTCTCGGCGGGGCAGAGGTGCTCGCTGTCACACATTTGGACAGATTTGTGAACAATGTTTGAGAGAAATGGTAGTGTTGTGTATCTTGAGTGAATTTAGGATCTTTGGGTCCATCTCAGGAAAAATGGGAGCAAAAACAAAAGTGTTGCGTTTATATTTTTGTTGAGTATAGTTCGACTCATTTTGAATTTATGGCATTTGTCTTAGAACTTTTTGAATGCCCCTCGTATATACACAGTACAGGGGGTCCTCGGGTTACGACGGTCTCGGTTTACGACGTTTCGTGGTTACGAACGCGCCCCCATTAAAAATATATATATATATTACGCGTCATTCCGTCTTACGCGGTTTAGCATGGTAAGAGACGTAAACAAACGTGAACGGCGCGCGGCGCACGGCGGAAGAATACGCTTTGTTGTGGTTGTAGGGAGAAGAAGACAGCCTCGTGTGTGTGCCCAATGTGGGCGGAAGTACCTGATGTGGGCTCTGATCTGCTCCTATGAAAGCGACAGTGATAACCAAGCAGCGTAGTGGTCTAATTATTGAGATGGAAAGGTTATTGGTGCTTTGGTTGGAAGATCAAGACGCGTCGGGTTACGACGCGTCTTAAGAACGGATCAACGTCGTAACCCGAGGACCCCCTGTATACTGCCATCACTACTTCTTTGTTTTGCTGACAGTTTTATTCACAGGCTTTCTGCAAGATACCACACACTTCAAATGTATGCCAAGTGATATTTTGGCATCCAGTAGATGTCCTACTAGAGCAAATGAGGCTTCAAGAAGCTTTGTGCTGGAGTGAACCAATCTGATGAAAGGCATCTGTGTAAAATGGTAGGGCATCTGGGTAAAATGCCCTGGGGATTTTAATGGGAGGGCGAGATAAATGGAGGCGTGAGTTCTTCTGAGTTTTTAGTTTAATACTACTGCAAGTATGGTGATATCAATCTGATATTGACACTGTGAGCTTTCAAAGTAGGGATCAGAAAGGGCATAGACTCAAGATTGAGGTTATTAGCATTTTAATGTTGAATTTGGCAGAATACAAATGTAAAATGGCATCAGGACATCTCCAGTTGTATCATCGTGTCCCCATTGTCCACACACCAAACTGACCGTGTCTCTCGCCCACACACTGGTCACATACAACTGCTGTCTTAAATATAGGGTTGTGGTGTGCAATGACATAAGCCCCCAAAAGTTAACCAATAATAGGAGGAGTTTACTAACCAAGAGTTGAAGTAGTTACCCAGTAGTTGATGGATGGGAGCAGGTGGATATCCCATTACATCCAACCAGCTAAAACCCATTTTAACATACAGTGAACCCTCGCTCTATTGCGGTTCACTGTCCGCGGCCTCGCTGTTTCGCAGATTTTTTTTTTCAATTTTTTTTTTCATTTTTTTTAATAGTGAAACAATGTGTTCTGCGTCCTGATTGGCTAAGAGACTAGACCAGGACTAAACGTGGACTAAACCAGGTCTAAACCAGAACTAAACCAGGTCTAGACCAGGTCTAAACCAGGTCTAAACCTGGACTGGCCCTGGACTAAACCAGAACTAAACCAGGTCTAGACCAGGTCTAAACCAGGTCTAAACTAGGTCTAAACCTGGACTGGCCCTGGACTAAACCAGGACTGGACCAGGTCTAGACCTGGACTAAACCGGGACTAGACCAGGTCTGAACCAGGATTAAATCACTCTGTGCGGCTTTTGTGTTCATTTGTGCATGTTCGGTTTGTGGCTCGGGCTGAGAGGAGGCGGTCCGGGCGCCGCAGTTCTATCTTGTGCTCGCAGCCCCGGTGTACGCGCGGCCTCGCGCTGCATTTTCTCACATTTGTCTCTAGCTTAAACACTCAAACTTTCATAGATTTTCAACAAAATGTATTAATAGTGACGCGTGGAGGGCGACACGGTCCCGGAAGCCCCGCCAGACGCGCGAGGAGCACTGCCACGTCCCGGGACGAGACACGCACCAACCCCTTGGAGAAGTGCGCGACACGTGCTGCTCTGTCACGGATTTGTCCACGATGAGGGATTTATCGTCCACGATGAGGGGTTTATCGTGGACAAATCCGTGACAGAGCAGCACGTGTCGCGCACTTCTCCAAGGGGTTGGTGCGCGTCTCGTCCCGGGACGTGACAGTGCTCCTCGCAGGGCTTCCGGGGCCGTGTCTCCCCCCACGCGTCACTATTAATAAATTTTGTTGAAAATCTATGCAAGTTTGAGTGTTTAAACTAGAGACAAATGTGAGAAAATGTTAATTCCAGTCTGAGAAAAGTGTATAATGTGTGTGGTGAGGCATTTACAGCCTTAAAACATGTAGAATAATTGTAAAATATAAAGTTGTCCTACTTTGCGGCTTTCTCTTATTGCGGGTTATTTCTGGAACCTAACCCCCGCGATAAACGAGGGATTACTGTATAGACACACTTCCCAGTACTCCAGTGCTTCCCAGTACTTGAATACAGAGAATATACAAGGTGAAGAGAATACCTATTAATATACACATGTATTAAATAATGCAATCCCACAACACCAAAGTGATTTATTAAAATTAATCACATTCCCGTCTGCTCTGTCAGTCATCGTCATTTCATTTCATAACAAAAATAATCCTATCGCACTTGGCTAGTTTAGAAAGTTAGTTGCGAGAACTCTCAGAACTGCAGTCTCTTACTTGTGTCGTTTAAACTGTTAAAATCCCATGATATGATGTTAAAGGGATAGTGCGGGGTTTTTTTTGTTGTTTTTTTAAATGTTAATCTGACGCTCCCCAATTTACGAACGAGTTACGTTCCGGACACCCGTTCGTTAGTTGAATTTGTTCGTAAGTCGTTATTATATGTTTAAGGCTTGTATAAGTTATCTATATGGATTTGTACTGCATTTAAATAACACTAATATCACTAATAACACAATAACACAAATAAATAACACAAAATAATACTAATTGCACTTTTCACATGCTCCATAATGCGGTCCTTTTGTTTATATATCGTACTAATTGTCGAACGGTTCACGTACGCGTGTGCCACATTCACCATCTTCAAGTACAGCATCAAGTTTCTTTATTATCGCCACCTTCTTTTCAAATGAGATGGCTTGCCGCTTTTTCACAGAAGCGTCACTAGAAGCTTTTCGCTTTTCACCAACCATATTGGATTACTGTACGCATGCAAGAAAAACAACAAAGTTCATAACACCGCACCGTAGTAACACCGTAGTATACTCGTGACGCTTGGGGGATGCTGCGCAGCGCCCTGCCTGTGCCTCAGCGGCGGAAATACGCACTACGTACTGTACCCGGAAGTCAGAATAGGCGCTAAATACAAAAACTCACTTGCGTACATGTACAGCACTTTTGCCCAAACATTTAACTTTTTTTTTTTAATTTTCGGCCCTCCGAATGTTCGTAAATCGAATGTTCGTAAGTTGGGGAGCGTCTGTAATCTGTTCTGGAGCTCACGTAATTAGGTCCGGAAAGTTCGCGGGGACTGTTAATAAAGCTTGTTCTTCTTCTCAAAACAAAACATTTGTCCAAAAGGTGATATATTTACGTCCCAAACAGTTGTCCACGAAAAATCCAGCAGCGTAGTTAGCATTTGTATATCTCGTCTCGATTCGTATCACTGCGCGCCTATTACTTATTATTAGCCTGTTAACCTTTAGCGGAAGTGTACGGCAGATGCGGTCCGCCGTAAGGGGAAGTTTACGAGTGAACAGGCAATAGAGCTAACGTGGGCGCATTGATACGAATCTAGAGAGACAATATGCAAATGCTAACTACGCTGCTGGATTTTTCGTGGACAACTGTTTGGGACGCAAATATATCACCTTTCGGACAAATGTTTTGTTTTGAGAAGAAAAACAAGCTTTATTATGAGTCCCCGCAAACTTACCGGACCTATTTACATGAGCTCCAGAACGCGAGCAGAACCGAGCGCAAACTGTCAGAGGTAAGCCAGTGTTACCGCACGTAACTTTTAGAAGGAAACCCATACAGATTAACATTTTTAAAAAAACGCACTATCCTTTTAAACTGATATTTCTGCATCCAGTAAATGTCCTACTAGAGCAAATGAAGCTTCAAGAAGCTTTGCGCTGGAGTGAACCAATCACCAATCTGCCCATCACTAGTATTTTGATGCAGCTAAAACAAAATACGGCAGTGATTTCCCTGAAGCAGACGTCACACTGACCACAGCCCTGCGTCCCTGTGGACAATAGTGCGTTTTTTTTTTTTTTTTAAATGTTAATCTGTATGGGCTTCCATCTAAAAGTTACGTGTGTTGACACCGGCTTACCTCTGACAGTCTCAGCTGATCCCGGTTCGGTTCGCTTTCTGGAGCCCACGTAAGTAGGTCCGGTAACTTCCCTGGAACGTGAAATAAAGCTTGTTTTTCTTCTCAAAACAAAACATTTGTCCGAAAGGTGATATATTTGCGTCCCAAACAGTTGTCCACGAAACATCCAGCAGAATAGATTGCGTTCGCATATTGTCTCTCTCGATTCGTATCACTGCGTGCATATTAGCTGTATTAGCCTGTTAACCTTTAGCAGAAGTGTACGGCAGATGCGGTCCGCCCTATAAGGGGAAGTTTACAAGTGAACAGACTAATACAGCTAATATTCGTGCGGTGATACAAGTCGGGGGACACAATACGTGAACGCAGTCTACGCTGATGGATGTTTGGGATGCAAATATATCATCTTTCAGACAAAATGTTTTGTTTTGAGAAGAAAAAGAAGCTTTATTTCATGTTCCAGTGAAGTTACCGGACCTACTTAGGTGGGCTCCAGAAAGCAAGCCGAACCGGGATCAGCTGAGACTGTCAGAGGTAAGCCAGTGTCAACACACGTAACTTTTAGAAGGAAACCCATACAGATTAACATAAAAAACACACTATCCCTTTAAATAGGGGCGATGCTACAGGTGAGACACAGGATTCGTCAGACGGGACTCAATTGACCAATTAGGGAACAGAACCAGGAACAGGCGGGGAAGCAGTCCTCCAATCAGGGTCAAGGACTCACAGGTTTACAGAGAGAAAAGTAATCTGACACTTTACAATTAGATGCAGACAGAACACAGAGTTATTTTAACCTGCTTGTATGATCTGTCTGTACTGGGGCAAGACACACTTTTCTCAAATACATGGGGAAAAAATCTGGTCTTTAAAGCCACAGCTAATTTGTATTTTAGGCTGGGAGAAGTTTTAACAGCTAATGCCTACAAAATTGGAATATAGCCTGCAGGATTATGCTTTACATGAAATCCACACATCCAAGTGAGGGAGCGAGCGGTCCTAGCAGCGTGACCAGGAGAAGGAGGAGAAGGGAGAAATGGGAGCGAGAAGAAAGGGAGAAGAGAGGAAAGAGAGCACAAAGAAAGAGAGGGAAAGAGAGGAGAGAGAGGGGAATATGAAAGACGCATATGAATAAATATATGAACAAGTCCAGTGGACACGGATTTGCACCAGTGCTTTGGGACCCTCGCCGATGTCAGCTGAATTTAGATGATTTGAAGTTTCAACAGTGGGTTTGGACTGCTGATAAGAGCGCTGCATGGCCAGAGTATTAACGTGAAGGGACTGGACCTGATTTTTACCGTCTTCAAACGGGAAAGACAGAATTAGTTCATTTTGACAGTGGTCCAAAGTTATTCGTCACTTGCCTATTCATTGCGCTATAGAAATGATCCCTGAAAGTATAGTCTTAATGTGAGAGTGTCTACAGCAGACACTAGAGCCACACACTGGGACTGGATCAGGGGAGCATGTGCAAAGACATATTTGAGGTGAAAACAGTAGACAGCTGATGCAGTTCTGTATTCGCTGCTATCAGCCAACAGCGCATATGGAAATGTCCTTGTGCCAGCTCAAACCCGCCCACCTGTTCTTCAAATTTGGAAAAAGATGATGAGATAAAAGTGTGACTTTTGTGAAATGTGGTTTCAAAAATATATTCTACTCGTATTGAATTCTGTGTCCTTCCTTGAAGGAGACCTGTTTTCACTCACGAAAGCAGAGAGATGCTTTTGGCCCTCTGCCTATAACCATTCAAAACAAACAAAGTTTGGTTCAGACAAAAAAGATAGAATCATTTGACAAAACCATTACAGTCACCAATTCAGATCAAATGATTGTACAGAGAGACTAGTGATTTCCTCCTCTGCTCCCCTGATCCAGAGTCCCAGTGTGTGGCTCTAGTGTCTGCTGGAGACACTCTCACATTAAGACTACTTTCAGGGATCATTTCTATAGTTTGTGACTTGAGAAATGAGTTTTTAAAGTGTATGGTCTCACTCATCACAATGAGGAGTTGCTGATACTCCTTCCTGAGCATGAAGCAGACAGAAACCTGGTTTACTCCTCATGTTCTCTGTAACTGATGATTGTTCACTGTGTCCTCAGGAGGCAGTGGGGAGAAGTATGAGCTGAGTGGTCTGTCCACAAAAACTAAGCAAAATATAATGTAATATATACCAATCTGTGATGCTGTCACCAGACGTTTGTGAGTTGTAAAAGAGTTAAAGCTGAGGCAAAACTGAGCAATGACAGTGTAGTAACCAGGGCTCTCAAGTTTTGAAGTTTGGTTGGAGTGAGATTTTTTTTTGGGGGGGCAGGCTTGAAATGGACAGGTGTAAATGTTGGTCTAAAGAGCAAAACTACAAAGCACCTAATGAGAGTTATATAAATGAAGTTATTACCTGATGGTTCTCAGTCCTGAGTTGGATGTTCGTTTGTTTTATCATTCACCGTGTTGCCATCATTCGTTCGTCTCACTCGTGTTCAGTTGCCGTCCTTCAATTATCACTGACAGTGCAGTGCGCGCTTAGCTAAAACTAGACTCTATGGTCTGCCCGACAACAGAACAATCTAGTTTCTGATTGGCTGAAAAGGTGCCTGGATAACTCTTCTGAGCCACACAGACTGATGTTCTGGGCACAGAAACGCTGTAACTAGGGTTGCCAACTCCCTGAAAAAAAATGACCAATGACCAATGACCTGCCAATGAGGTCATTGGCAGGACTGGCCGACCCAATTGCCTTCACCCTTCATGGTGTAGTGAAACTTTTTAGCCATTTTTTGTATGTGTGAATCGATTTTTTAAGTATTTGACTCAAACCTGAATTTAATTAAATGCATATTTGAGTGATATGAACACAGGGAAAATAAATAATCATCAGCAATTTAGTTTTAATACTAAATAACCAAATTAACAGAATAAAATAAATACCTGTCCTGCTTAACTTAAAACTGTATGAATTAATATAAACAGGGATGAAAGTGACCAGTAACGAAAAAAGCTGAAAGTCACCGAAAAGCTACGGGGGTCCGGGGTCATTGCCCCCCCCCAGAAAATGTTTGAACTCTAGATGCTCTGAGATGCAATCTGAGGTCATTCCAGCCAATAAAAACTAAGATGTCAACCACCCATTTTTGGCAGAAAAATTCCCTTTCCCCCTCTTGATGATCCCACTTTGCACAACCTTCTCACAAAATGTGACTTGCACTGGATGGAATCAGCTCGGGATGTGTAGTCTGGACAGTAGCTGCTGACAGCCAGACTCAAGCTCACTTCTAAATGATCATCAGTCATGGTGGAACAGTACTTGGGCTTAATGATCTTCATGTGGGAAACTGTCTGACTCACATAAATAAGTTTTCATAAATCTATCTCCTTTTTATCTGATGAATATTAATTTTAATCTTAAAATAAGCCAAGCAAACTGTACTGCACTTAAACACTCTGTGCCCCGTTTTTGGACCTTCACCCACAGTTTGAGGACCCCTTCTTTGATTTGTTTTTTTTTTAAACCTGTTTTTCTAACTGGAGTTACATTCTCTTAATGGTTTTGTAGCGGCATTTACCAGCCTCTGCACATTTACCAAATGCATGTGACAAACAGATGCATTTGTGCACCTTTATTAGGCAAAACTCAACCACATGTCGCTGTAGACCTGCTCTGTGCTGTAGACCTGCTCTGTGCTGTAGACCTGCTCTGTGCGGACGCTGTAACATAGGTACACAAAGGTACACGCTGTTGTGAACAAGCTGTGTACGCTGGTGGCACGCGTGTTCCATGCGCGCACCATAAAAGTTTATTGCTAAAGGCAGCGGCCGTAATGAAATATAATCACAATCATCTCGAGACCAAGACCGGACACCGATCGACTGGTAGATGGTGATTGACGTATTGGGCACCCTGTTTTAGCCACTATTTTTGATTCACATGGTAATACGGGACAAAGTGCGTCCCTTTTCAGCTCAATACGGGACGCGTTCTTTTGTTTCTGAATACGGGACGATTCTGTTTTTCAAGGGACGGTTGGCAACCCTCGTGACCAGTGGCTAGAGTTTAATTGAATTGCTTGACAAAATTTCAGCGTGAGAAATACCATGTGTGGCGTGTGAACTCGTTGAAATGCGTGTGTCACACTCTCAAAGCGTGAGACTTGAGAAAAAAAATGTATCTCAAGAAACATGAGTCACGTATTTAGAAAGTGACGACTAAACCAACTCCTGGTTTAAACACGTGCACGTTGTGTGCACGAGTGTGAAGTGACAGTTTACAGTGAGACAGTAACTACAGAGACAGACAGACTGAGGGACAGACTGTCCACAGAGCAGCAGCTCAGAGCCACAGTGAACAACAGGCGTGGCTGGAGCAGCGTGTGCAACGTGTGCAGCAGCTGTACAAATCAGGGAGAAGCAGGAAATTAATCCACCAATCCAAGACAAGGCTCAAAGCCAGAGTTTGCATACACTAAACAGAAATTATTAGACCCAAACAAATGAAAGGAACAGCAGTAACACCCAGCCTACAGGTGCTACAGGCACATTGTAACCTGGCCTCTGCAGTTTACAATGTACTTCATAAAAAATACAAAAAAAATAATGCATAAAAACTAGAAAGTAACAAGAAAGCACCTATTGAATGTCAAACCACTCAGCTCATACTCCTGCCCCTCAAATAGTCTGGAGGACACAGTGAAAAATCATCAGGTACAGAGTTCCTCAGGTAGTGATTTTACGGTCTGTATTGAGGCTTCGAAGTGTGTGTCGAGTAATCAGCAAAAATCCAGGCGAAGTGTGGTTCGGAGCGTGTTTTGATGACGTAAGCGATGACGTTCGAACCTTCCTGAAGCACTGTACCACGTGACTGATTCAGGAAGTGGTTTGCTGGTTTGGCGTGTGAACCGTGTGTCATTTGGAATATAACGCACAGCGAAACACAATGGAGTCGACCCGCACATCTTGTGTTTGGTTTGGTTGGTGTTTGGTTAGTATCTGCAAGTGTTTAAAAGATGGAACAGCGAAAAAAAGAAAGTTTTCCCCCGTTTGGGAGTACTTTGACTTGATCACTCCCTATAAGGTTTGTCTTATATAGTAATTATAAAATTACACAGTGTTTGCTCAGTGCTCACAAAGTATAAACTATTTTGTGTGTGCGTTTTTGCCACAAGTGTGTCTACTGTAGAACATTTTATTGACTTCTTGATGGTGCCATAGACTAAATGAATCTTTATGAAGAGGTACATGTGCCTGCACAGTTGACTAAAAGTATCAATGCTTCATGGGGCTTCATCTCACCATCACTATCATCAGGAGTAAACCAGGTCTCTGTCTGCTTCATGTTCAGGAAAGAGTATCCACAGGTTTTCCTCATGGTCAGTGAGCCCATACACTTTCAAAACCCAGTTCTCAAATCTGAAACTATAGAAATGATTTCCGAAAGTTTAGTCTTAATGTGCGACTGTCTCCAGCAGATGCTAGAGCCGCACACTGGGACTCTGGCTCGGGGGAGGCTGAGGACGCCTGCTGTGGAGGCGCCTGTTTAGTTTAAACGTCTTTAAAGCACAGTTAAAAGTTCCATAAGTTTCACTTTCAAACCTAGACAAAAAATATAAAAATATTAAACAAGAGGCGAGGTACGATTTAAGCAAGAAGGCCACATTTGGTCCATTATCAGGTCCAGTTTCTTCAGCCTGACAAAAGTAGAGCACATCACTTTGAAACTCAGGGCTTCATCACCTCCTGGTTTATTATCGTGCTGCACAAACGAGCAGAATGCGACTGGACTGAACAAAAGGATTAGCCTGGGAATTCCCAGGCCGCTTCCGTTCGTTTCGAACTGGAAGGCACTTGTGATATGGTCAGGTGTTAACCAGACTACAAAAGGATGGCTTTGGTGACTTGTTCCACTGTTACTTTGACCAATATGCTTCAAATACTCATACTCAATATTCATTTTCTTCCGATTTATCCGAGTTCGGGTCACGGGGGCAACAGTCCAAACAGATCTGCCGCCCAGATCACACAATGCACCAGCCCCTATGCATTCTCCTGCGGGTGGTGGGTCCACGGGGCCACCGTCGCTTGACGCATCCGGCCGTGGGCTCTCTACCAGTGTGCACAGACACTGGGGGCGAGGTGGGGTTAAGTGTCTTGCCCAAGGACACAAAGGCAGCACTCATCTGTGGATCCAACCGTTGGATCTGTGGACAAACGCTCTACCAAATGAGCTACTGCCGCAAGAATAAGGATAGAACATTTTATAGAGAGTACTCCACTATGTTTTTAAACTCTACACACCTTCACTAGAATCATTTGGATGATTTCAGATCTGGGATTGCCAATCTGGACTGAACTAAAGGTAAAAGGAGCTGAAAATTACCTCTACATGACATCACAAGGTGGAACAGAGCATTTTGAGCTTTGGAGATATAAACAGATGAATAATAAAGAGTTACTCAAACATGGGAATGAAACGTGTTTTTGATGGAACAGTGGATTAAAGCTCATGGCAGTCTATTTTGTGTAATATATCACCTTATTTGCTTATAGGGTTTGAATCTGTCTCGATAATCTTCGTGTTGCGTTCAGTTTGTTATGGCAATTTAACCATCTTGCTTTTAAACTGCATAATAAATAAAGTTGCATATTTTTATTGATGATTTTCACATCATTTCTGTGCCTCAGATATAGGCGATTAAATGTAGAAGACAAGTTGGATTTATTTATCATTACAAATCCATTAGATATGTCAAGACACACTGTAAATTTCTGTAGGAATATTCAGACAGGATAGTTTTATTTTGCCTTTTGCCTTCCCCTTCTGTTCCTCTGCTCTGGTTTATGAGTTTATGAGATGAGCTTGTTTTAAATCAGGGGTGCCCAAGCAGTCGATCGCGATCTACCAGTCGATCGCAGGCCGAGTGTCAGTCGATCGCGTATGTCTAGGTTCAGACTGCAGGCCTTAATGCTCAATTACGATTTTTTAAATGAAATCCGAGGTCATTCACATTTCCAGTTAAATACGACTTGTATGTGATCTCCAGTGTGAACTTTAAATGCCCCAAAAGTGTCCCGCATGCGCCTTGGAGAACACGACGAGGTCACGTGCAGCGAGCGTGCTCAGTGTTTACGGAAGTCGCCTAAAGTTGCTGCGTACCGGAGCCAGAACATGTACAGCTTATTTGTTTTATGGAGGAGACAGAGAAAGAGAAGGTTTTTGGCCACGGCGTTTTGTGGGGCAGTGGCAGCAACGTTTGTAGAAATGAACGTGTTGGTGCGGAGTCGCAGCCAAGAGTGGTGGGATTCCTACGTGCTTCGCCGCTTCACTTACACGGAGTTTATATACTATTTTCGCATGACGAGAAGAACATTTGTGTACATTTGTGAGCGCCTACTTGTACCACTCTCGCTGGAGGAAACACGCCCAGGTCGGATGAATGTGACCTGGCCGTTCAGACTGAAGTCGCATGCCAAAAGATCAGATATGTGTCGGTTTTAGGACCACATATCTTGGGCTATGTTCACACTGCAGCCTGAAGTGACCTAAATCCAATTGTTTCATCCCTATGCGACTTTAAAAATAATCTCACTCCAAAAGCCCATATTTACCATGTCTAACAGGACATTTAATAATAATGTTGATCTGTTTCTTTGTGTATAGACAGTGGTTTTGGTTTAACTCGACGTCATTTCTGCTGCTGTTCGTCACAGAGCTGAAACTTCTTCTCAATCAAGAAAGTTATTTTGTGTTTTGTCCTCAAGACAATTATCCAATCAGATTGAGCTTCACATGCGTCTCTCTTTTTGGTTGCCAGTTTCAATGCTGAAATCCATTTATTTACTCTAAAAACAAAGGCTACATACAGTTTCCTTCACCTTCACTGAACTCATTTTTATATCCTTTATATCCTAAAGCAGGACTAAACCAGGACTAACGCAGGACTAAAGCAGGACTAAAGTAGGACTAAACCAGGACTAAACCAGGACTAAACCAGGACTAAAGTAAGACTAGAGCAGGACTAAACAAGGTCTAAAGCAGGACTAAACCAGGACTAAAGTAGGACTAAAGCAGCACTAAACCAGGACTAAACCAAGACTAAACCAGGACTAAAGCAGGACTAAACCAGGATTAAAGTAGGACTAAAGCAGCACTAAACCAGGACTAAACCAAGACTAAACCAGGACTAAAGCAGGACTAAACCAGGATTAAACTAAGACTAAACCAGGACTGAACTAGGACTAAACCAGGACTAAAGCAGGACTAAACAAAGACTAAATCAGGACTAAACCAGGATTAAACTAGGACTAAGTGAGGACTAAAGCAGGACTAAACTAGGACTAAACAAGGACTGAACTAGAACTAAACCAGGACTAAAGTAGGACTAAACCAGGACTGAACTAGAACAGGACTGAACTAGGACTAAACAAGGACTAAGTTAGGACTACACAAGGACTAAGTTAGGACTACACAAGGACTAAGTTGGGACTACACAAGGACTAAGTTAGGACTACACAAGGACTAAGTTGGGACTACACAAGGACTAAGTTAGGACTAAGCAAGGACTAAAAAAGGACAAAACCAGGACTAAAGCAGGACTGAACTAGAACTAAACAAGGACTAAACCAAGACTAAACTAGGACTAAACTAAACTAGGACAATTAAAAGAAAAAAAACGATATTGTGTGTTTACAAAACAAACTAAACTAACTGAAATTTTAGATAAATCTTCGTTTTCATCTTTGTCAATTTATTTACAAGCCTTGGATTGCTATAAAATAAAAGTGGAAGTTTTGGTGTGTATTTTGTTTTTGCACTTAAGGCTGCAGCTTGTGGACTGCTTTGGTTGTTGTGGGATAAACCTGAATAAATGTTTTAAAATTGTATTTGTTTGTTGTAAGTTTGACAACACAATACTTTCTTTTTGAATCCTGCACTTGACAAATAAGCCAAAGTATAACCCAAAAACTAAAACTAAAACTAATAAAAACTAAACTAAACCTGAGCACTTAGGGAAAAAAAAAAAAAAAAAAAATCTGAGTCACTCTAAAAACTAATTAAAACTAACTGAATTAGAGGGAAAAAATAGTCAAAACTAACTAAAACTAAACTATAATGAAAAATCGAAAATCCAAAACTATTATAATCTTGGTCTGCTCCTGTCTGCTCCTCTGCCGGCTCATTTCTGGACACTATTACATTATCTCCAGTACTCTAAATGTGCAGCCGACTGATAAAAACATGTACAAAGTCTCACAGCTCCACCGTTTCAGATTAGAGCTTTGTTCACTTCTCAACACTATAAATATTTCTGCTAAAACAACATCAGTGTCCCGGTGTGACAATCCATCCGAACGCAGAGAGCTGAATAATGCTCAAATGTACGATGGGTTCAGTGAAGGCAGCGTGAGACAAAGGGAGACTAAAAATGCATTCTTCTGTAGTGGGCAGGTTTAAAAGTTTTCCTGTTTCAATGGCACTATGACACAGAAACGAGTGTCTGAGATAGTTTCATGCCGTTGGTTCCACATAGTGAACTGGAGTTTAAAGTGTGTGGCGTCTGACTCTGGACGACCTTCTTATGACAAAGACCCTCTCAGAAGATTAAGATAAGATAAGATAATCCTTTATTTGTCCCACAATGGTGAAATTGCAGTGTCACAGCACAAGTTTCAGAAACAGTAGGAAAATATGAGCATGCATCAAAATTAAGATAAATAATAATAATAAGTATGTACAATCAACTAAAAAAACACAACACTATAAGGTTAATAAGCACAGGAACGTTGCACAATAAATGTCTGTGACTCCAGTATAGTAATATATAATAATATCACTACAATAAAGTGACTCAGATTGGCTCTTTTTGTACAGTTTGTATTTATGTGTGTAGAATCCCTCAGCTGCCCAGGCAAAAGGAGAAATTAAATTTGTCAACTGGACAAAAGTTAATTTGGTCGAATACGTTTTGCAGCTTATCCAAGCTGCTTCTTCAGTTCTGCTGGTGGACACTGCCTATATCTGCCTGAAGGGGGCGCTAACTACAATGAAATTACTCTGAAACTACCACACCTACTTGTTTTCAGTTTGTGTTAGTTAGGTGGGCCTATTAGATCTGCAGTGGGAGTGGAGTGTGGGTCTTGTTAGCAGAACCATTCAGGACCATAATGGTGTTTTCAGACCTCTGGACCTGACCTGCTGCCCTATTGTTTTCTTTGTTTGTTTTGATTTAGGTCTGAGGATAGAGTTATAAATGGGAGACAAATGATGTCCGAGACCTCCATTTCTGTTCAAGGAAGGATTCTCTTTCTTGACAAAAATCGCCTCTTTAAATCCCCTCTCAAACCAGTTCTTTTCTCTGGCCAAGATCTGTACCTCACTGTCCTCAAAGGAGTGGCCCGTGGCTTTTAGGTGGAGATGTACGGCAGACTGAGGTCCTTTTAGGTGGAGATGTACGGCAGACTGAGGTCCACTCTGGCTCTCTCGTCTGTGTTGGTACATCCTCTTGTGAAGTGGCTGTTTTGTTTCTCCAGTGTAGCGCTCACTGCAGTCTTCACTACACTGAATGGAGTAGACCACGTTGCTTTGTTTGTGGCTCGTTGTTTTGTCCTTTGGGTGGACCAGTTTCTGCCTTAACGTATGTAACACAAATCACAAAAATGACTAAGGCTCAGGCCTGTTTAAAACAGTTTAAACTGAGAGTGTGTTTAGCTTTAGCCTTTTTTACAATAATAATAATTCCAAAACTTTAATCACAATGTCAAATATAATGTAAAACTGCATAAAAGACGGTTCCAACCTTTGAAAATGCCCCCTTTTACAATATAACACTTAAAATATCATATAGAAAGTATGAAAAGGTGGTGCCAAATTAAAATCATTTAACAAGTTTAAAGCGCTTCGCACTTATACATGTTATTATTAGATATAGTAAAAATAAAATGTACCGTCAAATGTGAAAATTGAGGTTTGAAGTAATGTCTGTTGAAAGTTGGAACATGTTTTTATTATTTAAGATAAGATAAGATAAGATAAGATAAGATAAGATTTTATTGATCTCACACAGGAGAAATTTACTTGCCACAGTAGCTCCAGGACATTTGGACAAGAAAGAAAGTGCAGGAATGGGATAAAGTAAGTAATAATAAGAATAGTAATAAGTAATAATAATAATGGAAATAGTCATAATAATAACAGTAACAACAAGCATCAACATGGAAAAGAGGATATTGCACGTCTGGCCTATATGTTAGAATTATACAGTCTGATGGCGGTGGGGATGAAGGATCTGCGGTAGCGCTCCTTCTTGCACTGGGGGTGTCTTAGTCGGCTACTGAAGGAGCTGCTCAGCTCCTCAATAGTCCGGTGCAGAGGGTGAGAGGTGTCATCCATGATGGACATGAATTTGGCCAGTACCCTCCTCTCAGCCACCTCCTCTACAGAGTCCAGAGGACAGCCCAGGACAGAGCTGGCCCTCCTGACCAGCTTATTAAGTCTCTTCCTGTCCCGTTCTGTGCTGCTCGGGGCCCAGCAGACGACAGCGTAGAGGAGAGCAGAGGCCACCACAGAGTCATAAAAAGTCTTGAGCAGAGGCCTGCACACTCCAAAGGACCTCAGTCTCCTCAGGAGGTGGAGGCGACTTTGGCCCTTCTTGTACAGGGCGTCGGTGTTATGGGACCAGTCCAGTTTATTGTTGAGGTGAACACCCAGGTACTTGAAACTGTCCACAGTCTCTATGTCCTGCCCCTGGATGAGTGAGGTTGGGGTCTCCTCCTGAAGTCGATCACCAGCTCCTTTGTCTTACTGGTGTTAAGGCACAGGTGGTTGCGCCCACACCAGTCCACCAAGTCACTGATGACAGAGCGGTACTCCAGCTCGTTCCCCTCCGACACACAGCCCACAATGGCCGAGTCATCAGAGAACTTCTGGAGATGGCAGCTGTCCGTGTTGTATATGAAGTCCGAGGTGTAGATGGTGAAGAGGAAGGGTGAGAGGACAGTTCCCTGGGGAGTCCCGGTGCTGCAGACTACCACCTCTGACTCACAGCCACGCAGCCGCATGTACTGTGGACGGTCAGTGAGGTAGTCGATGGTCCAGGCAGCGAGATGTCCATCCACTCCCGCGTCCTCCAGCTTCCCCCGCAGCAGCGCCGGACTGATGGTGTTGAAGGCACTGGAGAAATCAAAGAACATGACTCTCACAGCACTCCCGGCGGTCTCTAGGTGGGTGAGCGCCCGCTGCAGAAAGTAGATGACGGCGTCCTCTACTCCTACGTTTGGCTTGTAGGCAAACTGCAGCGGGTCCAGGGTGGGGCTCACCACAGAGTGGAGGTGGCTGAGGATCACCCTCTCCATGGTCTTCATGAGGTGGAAGGTCAAGGCGACTGGTCTGTAGTGGGCCGGTTCCCTGGCGTTTGTTGTTTTGGGTACCGGGACCAGGCAGGAGGTCTTCCACAGGACGGGGACCTTCTCCAGGCTGAGGCTCAGATTGAACATGTAGCAGAGAACCTCACAGAGCTGGTCTGCACAGGTTCTCAGCAGCCTGGGGCAGATATCATTAGGTCCTGCGGATTTCCCCTGTCTGAAACGCCTTAGCTCCCTCCTCACCTCGTCCGGTGTGATGGAGAGGGGGGAGTGAGGGGGGGACTGGGGTGGACTGCAGGGGGTGGTGGTGGTGGGGGGTGGAGGGGGCTGGTGCTGAGTTGGGTCTGTGTGAAGGGGGAGGGGGATGTGGATGTGGCCACTGGCCCGGGGAGGTGTGAAGAGGAAGAGGAGGAGGGAGTCGGCAGAGGGGCAGAGGGGGTGGGGGCGCATTAAACCTGTTGAAATAACAGTTTAATTCGTCCGCCCAGCGCTGATCACCATCAGCTGTCCCTCTGCCTCTCTGTCCAAAACCAGACATGCTCCTCAGTCCTCTCCACACGCCCCGTACGTTGTTTTAGGCCAGCTGCTCCTCCATCTTCCTCCCGTAGTCCTTCTTAGCCCGTCTGATCCTCCATTGAAGCTCTCTCTGGACCCTTTTCTGCTCCTCTCTGTCCCCTGAGTTGAAAGCCCTTTTCTTCTGGTTCAGGAGGGCTTTAAGCTCAGGGGTGACCCAGGGCTGGTTGTTGGAGAAACACCGTACCCTCCTGGTTGGCACAGTGTTCTCCACGCAGAAGTTGATGTAGTCTGTGATGCAATGGGTCAGGCCGTTGATGTCGTTTCCATAAGAGTCAGTGAAAATGTCCCAGTCAGTGTAACAGTCTCTCAGACTCTCACAGGCCTCCTGAGTCCAAAGCTTCACAGACCGCTTCTTATGTAAGTTAACTTTGAGTATACATCAGCTGTTTGTGTGTTTTGTTGTTTTGAAAATTTGGCTTACAAGAAATTTTTGTTCAGATTGAATATGTATAAACCAGCATTTAACACTTTGGGAATGCTTCAGTCTATATATAAGTTTTGCCCATATCCTTGATTTTGACCTTCTCTTGTCCCCTCTCTGTGTGTTTCTCTGCAGGAGTGATCCGGACGGCGGTCTCCACTCTGGACAGAGAGACCAGAGCCCACTACAGTGTGCTAGTGCAGGCGAAAGACATGGCCGGCTCTGTGGGGGGCCTTTCGGGGTCCACCACGGTCAACATCACCCTGTCCGACGTCAACGACAACCCACCCAAGTTCCCCCAGAGTGAGTGTGCTCACCACAGGTCTCTGTGCTGCTGAAGGCTATGTGGACTGAACTGCTTTATGAATACATCTGAAAGTGCCATTGACATACAGAAGGTACACCCCTGGCTGCGCAGTCAAGCCCACCAGCAGCACCTGGAGTTTTCCTGTAGGGCTGATACACTTTTGGCAGAATGCAGAATGTACTGTACAGAGTATTGCCCAACCACATTCTAACACAGGCCCCACCCACAACATACAACCCCTGTCCGCAGGAACACATGAGCCGTGTCCCAATTCTCAGAGTGCACAGTTCAGAGCGTGGTTTTAAAGGGACAGTGCAGGTTTTTTTTATGTTAATCTGTATGGGTTTCCTTCTAAAAGTTACGTGTGTTGACACCGGCTTACCTCTGAACCCCTGTTCACTTGTAAACTTCCCCTCACGGCGGACCGCATCTGCCGTACACTTCCACTAAAGGTTAACAGGCTAATACAGATATGCACACAGTGATACGAGTCAAGAGAGACAATATGCGAACGCTAACTACACTGCTGGATGTTTCGTGGACAACTGTTTGGGACGCAAATATATCACCTTTCGGACAAATGTTTTGTTTTTAGAAGAAAAACAAGCTTTATTTCACGTTCCAGGGAAGTTACCGGACCTACTTACGTGGGCTCCAGAAAGCGAGCCGAACCGGGATCAGCTGAGAGTGTCAGAGGTAAGCCGATGTCAACACACGTAACTTTTAGAAGGAAACCCATACAGATTAACATTAAAAAAAAAAAACGGACTATCCCTTTAAGGGGGCTCAGACTGCAGTCAAGACTGTGCATACTTGCACAGCCCTGAGTGCAGTCCGCGGACCGCATGGGCATCAGCAAAATGTGACTGGTCTCGCAACTACGGAAAGCAGCAGCCGACTCCATTTTCTCCCGTAGAAGAAGTAACGCGTGGTGCATGCTGGGATATATGACGTGAAGTGTGCTTTTTCACGCAGTTGGTCTACGCCCCGATTTCCATGGAAAAGACTACGGTCTTCAGACCGCCTTTAACTGTGTGCATGGGACAAAAAAGAAATGGGACAGCAGTCGTCGCGCGGGATGTGACCACGCTCCGAACTGTGCACTCTGAGAATTGAGACACGGCTTTGTATTTAGCCTCTTCTTCTAATGATTTCCGGCAGGCTACACGCTACAGTGCGCAATGCCGCCCTCCACCATCATTAAAAGACATTATATTCTCAGATAGAGGCTGGAGCGGCAGAGAAAGTTTAGCAAAGCTAAATCCACTTGACTATTGCCAGACAAGAGAATAGATTTAAGCGAAAAGGTTTCATTTCCCAGATTAGAGAGCTCTTTGTAGAGCTCCTTCTCTCTCTGCTGTAAGTGCTGCATGACAAGATTTTAAAACTCCTATCAGGTTATTAATCTTGTTTTCAGATTTATTATTTAATTACTAGTTCAGAAACTGCTTAATTCTAGTGGAGAGGTAGTTTATTTTAAGATAATTTGTCAAGTAATATTATCTTGCTGCTTGGACAGATAAGTCATTTTCTGATAGATTTAAATGTTTATCTTAAAGTTTGGACAAGCTTTTTTGTACACACCTGCACCTGCCCTGCACACACCTGCCCTGCACACACCTGCCCTGCACACACCTGCCCTGCACACACCTGCCCTGCACACACCTGCCCTGCACACACCTGCCCTGCACACCGGTATCAGATTCTGGTGTCACTGCATCCCTAAAAGACAAACCTGAAGTATTTATCACCCAGATGATTTATCCCACGGTACAGTAGGTGGCAGTATGCACGTAGCATGTTGGTTGCAGCCAGCCAGTAAAACAAAGAAGAAAGTAACATCATAAAGAAATGTGAGCCGTGTCTCAATTCTCAGAGTGCACAGTTCAGAGCGTGGTTTTAAGGGCATGTACGTCACATCCGGTGCGACAACTGCTGTCCCGTGTTAACTGTGCATGGGACAAAAGTCCCTTGCACAGTTAACACGCAGTCGTTTCCATGGAAATCGGGGCGTGGACCAAGCGCGCGAAAAAGCACGCTTTGCGCACTCATATATCCCAGCATGCACCGCGTGTTACTTCTTCTACGGGAGAAAATGGAGTCGGCGGCTGCTTCCCGTAGTTGCGTGACCTGTCGCATTTCGCCGACGCCCATGTGGTCCGCAGAATGCACTCAGGGCTGAGCAAGTATGCACAGACTTGACTTCAGTCTGAGCCCCCTTCAAACCACACTCCGAACCGTGCACTCTGAGAATTGAGACACGGCTGTGATGTTTTTTTGTTGATGTAGTAGAAGTCATTGAAAAGAGACATCTCAGTTACGGAAAGAGCAAAATGAATTAATTATTGAATCACTGCATTTATACTGCGCTTTCCTGACACCCAACGTGCTTTACACTGCAGTATTCATTCACTCCACACTCGGTGGTAGGACACTATTGTAGCCACAACTGCCCTGGAACAGACTGACTTAGGCGAGGCTGCCACTCTGCACCATCAGTCCATTCAGCCATCACTCACACACTCTCTACTTTTCAGGCTTTGATCAAGAAGCCACATGTGCCCAACAGCCTGAAATTTGGACATTTGTTGATTGTTTTGCTATGATTTGTGTCTAAAACTAGTGATGGCAAGATGAAGCCCCATGAAGCACTTCCAAGCGTTCCATCCATTTGCTCGAGTCTTGAGCTGATGCTTCAAGGTGCTTCATTGCTCCACTGCGCCATCAAGTGGCCAAAAAATGTATAACAGGCAGAGTGATAATAGTTCAACATGATCAGCGTGGTTCTGATGGGAAGATTTATATTGAACAAATGAATGATTAAATATTTGAATGTTTGTGATATCAACATAAATTGTGAATTTATGTTAATATTAATTTATGTTAATATTAACATGGGGTCTGTGTTCATGATATAATGGTCGGGTTAAAAGAGAAAGTAGGAACAAATTGGAGATAGGGATGTAATGTGACTGTGCTCTACTTTATGGCTTTACTTATGTGACAATAAGGATGGCAAAATATGGTAATTTTATTCATTTTTATTTAAAAATATCAATTTCTTGATATATATATTATCAGACCAGGGGAAACACTGTGTTGTCAATTTTGTGTATTTAGTAATATTGTTTATTTAATGACGTCATTTTTACTATATACCTTATTAGAAAATATCAGCTCAAAATGTTCCCAAACAGGGGAAAATCTTCTTTTTCTTGCTGGCTCCATCACAAACAAAAAAAAGAATCTCAAATAGAATGTACCAAACTCGCAATAACCCAAACCACAAAATGTGAGGGGGAATCCATTGCGTTTGACTGGCCCTTCTGTTTCAAATCACGCGCCAAATCCGCGAACCACTTCCTGAACCAGTCACGTGGTACGGGCGGTTCGCGAGGCTTCGAACGTCACCGCATACGTCACCGATACAAGCCTCGATATGTGCTTCACCAAGGCCTTCCTGATTACTCGGCACACGCTTCGAAGCATCGACACGGAGGACACATCACTATCTAAAACAGAAGCATCTTACACAGGTTTTAGAAAAAAAAGACAATTCAAGAGGCAGAGGTTTGTTGTTTTATTGTCAGATGTGCTGCAGCATTTAAATCTTGACCCAAACACCTGCATTGGAAACTGGACAGATGGAGCCCCCCGTATATACTTCAGTAAAAAAAAACAACCTGGTCATGTGTCCATATGGTGCTCTGTGCATATCCTCAGTCTGGTTTAGTCCTTCAGATACTGCCCCGTTTAGCAGCTCTATTGTGGTTTGGAGTTTAGGCGTTTAGTCCCACTTTAAGCTGCAAACTGGCCAATTTAAACCGATTTTCCACTGGTTTGGAGAGATATCAGCATTTTGAGAAAGAGCAAAAGTCTTTCATTGTGCTGAAGTCACTGTAAAAGTTTAGGAGAAAAAGAAAGTAATGACCAAGATCGACTTCATAACAATGGACAGGACACATTTTGTGGCCTTTATTGAGATAAATTGTGCATCCACTTCACAGTCGGAAAGCAAGGATATGACTCTTGATTCTGCAGAAAATATTAATGTTTATGGATGTGGACGATGTTAGTGGAGAGGTGCTGTTATTGAAACTGACACACAGGTCTGTATGGTAAACACTGTGCTTGTGAAATGGAAAAGAATGGACTTCACTATCCATAAATAAATATATAAATATCCATAAATAAGACATCTGGAGAAGCTGGTTTGTCCAATTCACATTAGGAGGAGAGAAGCGTTGAACTGCACAGTAAGAAACAACCAGGACGATTTCAGACATGTGCTTGGACATTTAGCATTTTAGATCAGTAGCGATGATAAACCATAACCAAATTATGGACATAGAGACTGTGGCAGACCATAGGCATTTTGTTAAACATGGGAAGCCCTCAAAACACTCTCACAGAGTCAAAGACGAAGGTCGCACATGGCCTGTGTGAAGATCTGAGCACATGCCTTCTGAAATATAATGATACAAAGCAAGTGGATGAATCTGCAGGACTAAGATGGACCTAGTTGCGAAGAGGATTAGGTTAGATGTGACCCAGGTCAAAACCCTTCGAATGTACTGCGATGCATTCTGGGCGACTTCACGGCTAGGGATGGGAATCAAGAACCGGTTCCGTGTGTTTCAGTTCCACAGAATCGATTAGCAGTTTATCTAACAATTCTCTTAACGATTCCAGCCAAAGTGGGGGGATTGATACATGCTTCGCCGCTTCACTGAAACAGACTTTATAAACTATTTTCGCATGACGAGAAGAACGAGAAGAGCTTGTTTTTTGGATAGAAACGGGGCATGTATAAATCAACATATTTTCCCATGCTCGTGCGCCAGCCAATCCCGTTGCGAGAAGCGCCGAAGGGGGTTTCTCCTGTTCGCGTATCAGCTGTGAGGAGCTCGTGCATATGTAAGCAGCACTGCAGGACACTAAAGGACATGAAAATGGACTTTTAACTTCTACTTGGACACATGACACGTTCGGGAGACCTTCGGGACAGGTTCGGGACAGGTCCGTTTCTCCAGAGCTCGTGTACAAAGTGCGGTCGGATACTTAGCAGCAGAAAGTCCGGGGATATAAGCGAGTACGCAAATACACGTGGAGACACGCGAATTATCCGACAACAGAACGACACGGAGGGAGTCATATTATTATCATATTATTTCTGCATCAACATTAGCCTGTGCACTAAACCAGGACTAAAACAGAACTAAAGCAGGACTAGACCAGGACTAGACCAGGACTAAACCTGGACTAGACCAGGACTAGACCAGGACTAAACCTGGACTAGACCAGGACTAGACCAGGACTAAACCAGGACTAGACCAGGACTAGACCAGGACTAAACCAGGACTAAACCAGGACTAGACCAGGACTAGACCAGGACTAAACCTGGACTAGACCAGGACTAGACCAGGACTAGACCAGGACTAAACCTGGACTAGACCAGGACTAGACCAGGACTAAACCAGGACTAGACCAGGACTAGACCAGGACTAAACCTGGACTAGACCAGGACTCGACCAGGACTCGACCAGGACTAAACCAGGACTAGACCAGGACTAGACCAGGACTAAACCAGACCTAGACCAGGACTAAACCTGAACTAGACCAGGACTCGACCAGGACTAAATCAGGACTAAACCAGGACTAAACCAGGACTAGACCAGGACTAGACCAGGACTCGACCAGGACTCGACCAGGACTAAATCAGGACTAAACCAGGACTAAACCAGGACTAGACCAGGACTAGACCAGGACTAGTGCTAATCTTGGTGCAGATTGTTCTCCTTTTTTCCCCAAATTAGAATCGATAAGAGAATCGATAAAGAATTGAATCGTTAAGCAGTATCGATAATGGAATCGGAATCGGAAAAATCTTATCAATTCCCATCCCTATTCACGGCTAGAACTCCTGGTTGAAATGGGAGAGATGTCCCTTCAGAACAGATGGGTAAAGTTCATTCTGCAGTTTGTAGATGTTTGTTTGTGGATGATCATCATGGGAGGAGGCTGCTGGAGGATACATGGGAGTCAAGGGAGAGGTGGCAAAATAAGGACCTTTATTTTTGAAAAACTGGGCGGCAGAGCTCAGACATAGGGACACAGCACCTCTGGGTGTCTGGCCTTCAGTTCCAACATGGTTGCTCCCTTTAGAAGTGGATTGGTCCATGAAGGAAGACCTGAAAAAAGAGGGGCAGTATATGTTCTGTAGCTGTGGTGAGGGAGGCTGTGGAGAGCCAATTATCTGCAGATCTTCACTGATGGATAGACCCTAAGAGTAGGAGAGGGGAAAGAGAGGCATTTCTGTAATATCCACAAGTCTGTTAGTGAGGGAAACAGTGCAACAGAAGAGAGGAAGATCTGAGAATTAAACAGCAACTGGGTCACTGTGGACATGCGTCTGACCTTTTCCTAAATGGCCAGTGTGAAAACAACAGCAATATCTCTAGGTTGAATTGACGCAATTTTCTTTTGTGTCTTTGTCACAAATATGTTCTCCAGGACAACATGTTTGGATTGTGTTGAATCTGCACTAAATACACAAGAACATAAAGAGCCTGTAGGAGTGGACACTTGTTGCACACGACTCATTTGGGCCTATCAGGGCTCTCAAGTCTCACGCTTTGAGAGTGTGACACGACGTGTTCCCACGCTCACACGCCACACATGGTATTTCTCACGCTGAAATTTAGTTACGCAATTCAAGCACAGCGCTTCTGTGCCGTTTTCAGCATAAAAAAAAAAAACCTCACTGGCACCCGCTCCCCGGAAAAAACTGTCACTCGCACCTAGGGTTGCCAACCGTCCCTTGAAAAACGGAATCGTCCCGTATTCAGAAACAAAATTCCGCGTCCCGTATTGAGCTGAAAAGGGACGCACTTTGTTCCGTATTACCGTGTGAATCAAAAATAGTGTCTAAAACAGGGGCCCAATACGTTGATCTACCAGTCGACTGGTGTCGAATACTACGACACCGGTCTTGGTCTCGAGATGATTGCAATCATATTTCATTAATCAAATCAAAATCAAATCAAACAATATTTATAAAGCGCTTTTCATACAAAATTGTAGCACAAAGCGCCTTACAGTGGTCAAGGATTAGAAGATTGACCTTTATTGATCTCGCACAGGAGGAGTTGTTTCTATATTTGACCCGGGGACCATAATTTTGTTTACAGCCGCTGCCATTAGCAATAAACTTTTACCGGTGTGCGGGACCGCGCGGAGCTTCGCACTGCAGCCTGCGCGCTCGTCTGGAGCCGCAGCGTGTACCTTCGCCTTTTCACACAGGAGGAGCCTGTGTACGCTATACGCGGGGAAGAGTGACAGTGCATTTGGTAAATGTGCAGAGGTAAATACCACTGCAAAACCAGCAAGAGAATGTGACTCCAGGTAGGAAGTTGAAAAAACAGGTTAAAAAAAAAGGGGGGGTTCTCAAACTGTGGGTGAGGGTCCAAAAACGGGGCACAGAGTGTTTAAGTGCAGTACCGTTTGCTTAGCTTATTTTAAGATTAAGATTAAAATTAACATTAACATGGAGATAGATTTATGAAAACTTATTTATGTGAGTCAGCCTTTTCTCACATGAAGATCATTAAGTACTGTTCCACCATGACTGATGATCATTTAGAAATGTGCTTGAGTCTGTCAGCAGCTACTGTCCAGACTACACATCCCGAGCTGATTCCATCCAGTGCAAGTCACATTTTGTGAGAAGTTAGTGCAAAGTGGCTGAAATGACCCCAGATTGCATCTCAGAGCATCTACAGTTCAAAAATTTTCTGGGGGGCATGCCCCCGGACCCCCCTAGCTTTTCAGTGACTTTCAGCTTTTTCCATTACTGGTCACTTTCATCCCTGTTTATATTAATTTATACAGTATTAAGTTAAGCAGGACAGATATTTCTTTTATTCTGTTCATTTTGTTATTTTGTATTAAAAATAAATTGCTGATAATTATTTATTTTCCCTGTGTTCATATCACTCAAATATTCATCAAATAAAATTCAGGTTTGAATAAAATAGTTAAAAAATCTCTTCACACATACAAAAAAGGGAACACTCGCGTGTAAAGACACACGAGTGAAACATGTAAAGACACACACGAGTGAAACGTGCTAAAGACACACACGAGTGAAACGTGCTAAAGACACACACGAGTGAAACATGTAAGACATGCACACACGAGTGAAACATGCTAAAGTGGAAGTGGGTCTAAAGTCAAATCCAGTGTGAAATGAACAGCCCCTTGACCCTGGGGAACACACAGTGTGTTTGTGCTCAGATGAGCTTCTCCACACCAGGCAGCGAGCAGCGATACAGATGTTTGGACTCAGCACAGACTTTGGACTGCTGATCACACATCTGAGCTGTTTATTCATCAGGATCAGGTCAAAACATTCACGTCAATATTACTATTTTGATCTTGTTATATTTAGGTAGAACTCTATTTACTGAGGCGTGGTCATGAGTGTTCTCCTTCCTCTGAGTCATGGGGCACCGTGACCCATGTAGGCAGTACTTTTTTACAGTTTTACTGTAAATACTGTTACACACTTGTGATGTGACCAGTCAGCACCTTTGAACAATAATTCACTGATTTATGCTGAACCAATACGAGAGTCAGCACAGGAGCAGCAACACAAGTGCCAGCTTTGTGCTTTAAAAACATGTTAGGTAATATTTTTTTTACACTGCATTAAACAAAATTATATATATTATTATTTTATATTTTTATATAGCAGTGCAATTTAACTTCCATTCTCTGTTTAAAAGATTATAAACAAACCAGAGCTTTGGTCTTTGTCTCTGTGATTAGTTTCTTGTTAAAATTATTTCTCACATTTGCTCCTGAAGTATAAATATTTTTAAAACAAGCTTTTTGGCAGTTTAAAAAAAATAATTATTACTCTATGTCTCAAAGTGGCCACTCCCTCTGCTGTGTCATTTTCCACTGCAGTCCTCCAGACTCTGGCCGTTTCCCAATTCACCGACGGCACGCTTGTTAGCGTCCTTGGAACGGGATGTGCGTCATATCCGGCGCGACAAGGGCCGTTCCATTCGTTTTTTTCCACCTGCACCGTCAAGACGAGCTCTGAACGGCGCCGTCGTTTCCATGGAAATCGGGGCGTGGACCAAGTGTGCAAACATGCACGCTCCGCACACTTAAAAGCCCCAGCATGCACAGCGCGGGACTACAAAGACCGACTCGCCAGCGACATCCACAAGTGAGAGTTGCGACGTCACTATAAAATATACGTACTGGTTCTCCTCACCTACAACTATGCTACATGAAACTCTTCATAAACTACGCTAAACATGTGTGACGGTGGCCGTAACGGCATAGATCACGGCACCTGTATTACCGTTCACATGCTTTTCCCCTTACACTTCTATATTTCCTTTGCTGTTGTAATGCTGGATATTCTACAGTATCGCCATGTCCAGCGTTTACTCTAAGCTGCGCACTGTTCGCACATTCTCAGCGCACAAGAAAACTTGTGCAGCGCACTGTAAACCAGGGACGAAAGAGCTTTTTATTCAGCCGCGGGGGCATTTTTTTTTTATATCTGCAAAGTGCGAGCCGCGCGGGGCGGGGTTCATTTCGGATGTGGAGTTAGTGTGTTTGCTCAGACACATTAAAAATTAGGGGGAACATTGGCCATGTCCCAATTCCAAGTATTACTAGTCGCAATAGTATAATATTTTTGTCTTTAGGGAACAAGGAGCAGACCACCCAGCTCATTGAGCTGAGGCGGGACCTGTTCAATTTCGCAGGCGGCCATGTGAGAAACGTAGTGCACTAAGGACAGAGCGAGTATACGCCGTCTCGACGACAGACCGACGGCACACTCACAAGCGTGCCGTCACTGAATTGGGAAACGGCCTCTGTCCGGCTCCTCGTATGAGAGAGTTTATTGTGACACGGTGGGTCCTTCAGACCGACTTGAGCTCATGTGGAGCTCTGTTCTCCACAGTTATGGTCCTACACAAACACATCATGTCCATTTAACACTATTACGGACTGTTGATGTAACACTATTGTATCACGTAGAACCAAATCAAATGTCCTGTGTGCAACAAGCGTCCACTGTTCAATTGTGTTGATTCAACAGTGAGTAACAGGTTCACTGTCCAAAAATTTTACTTTTTGGTTTGGGATTTAAGTCTGTATCATCAAAGGCGTTCCTTGGCCCCTCTTTGCATCATCAGGAGATTTACAGTGCACTGATCGATTTGGTTTTTAATACCAGAACAGACTGTGGGCAAAGTACAGCGCCCTGTGACTCCAAAGAAAAGCAGCAATGCACCATCTGGTGAACAGTCTGCTCAAAAAACACATGAAAGATTATCTACTCTCTTTAGAGAAACAAAAAACACAGCTTTACTTTATTCATTTTATTTAACTGACTGAATAATCACTAACCACTCAGCTTGTACTCTTCCCACTCACACAGTCCAGAAGACACAGTGAACAATCATCAGATACAGAGAACCTGAGGAGTAAACCAGGTCTGTCTGCTTCATGCTCAGGAAAGAGTATCAGTAACTCTTCATCGCGGTCAGTGACACCATACACTTTAGAAACACATTTCTTAAGTCACAAACTATAGAAATGATCCCTGAAAGTAAAGTCTTAATGTGAGAGTGTCTCCAGCAGACACTAGAGCCACACACTGGGACTCTGGCTCAGGGGAGGCTGAGGAAGAAGACAAAAGGCAAAATAACAATTTGTCAGAATTTCTACATGATCATTTGGACCAAACTAAAGAGATCGCTGAATTTTTTTTACTAAATAATTTGAATTTTTCAGCTTTCAGAACAGGGATGGGCAATTATTTTTTTTCCGTGGGGCCACATGAGAAACAGAAAATATTGTGGAGGGCTGGGCCAAAATACTTAACTCAATTCTGCATATATTAGTTCTCTTTCTTTATAAAAAAATATTGTATTGACAAACTAAGATTGGTAAGAGTTTATCTTATGACTAAGCAATGAAAAAGTGAGGTTGCCTTATAAAAATGCAATTTAAAAGAAACACCTCTAAAATAAAATGCATGAGGTAAAATATGTTTATTTTGTAATTCCAAAATATATTTAATTTCTGGTCAGAGTTAACCGACCCGGGAGCTGTACAAGACTCATGGAGGTGAAAATTAATAAACCGAGGCGTTCCAATGGGATTTCATAGGAACCAAACCAAAAGTCAAGGACAAAATGTTAAGGCAGAGAGGGGCAAACAAAACAAAAAACAGTGGATGGTGTATTACAACGTTGACAGATACTCTTTGGACATGCTCACAAGCTCTTACTGGCGGTCAGTTGTTTGTAAAAGGTCAAACGTCTGAAATATCAAGAACAGACAGAGCAGTCTCTCTTTTAACAAATGAGCAAGCCTTTATGTTTATGGCCTCAGTAAAGGACACACTAATTGGACACAAATTATCTGTTAAAGAATATTCATGTGTCTGATTTCCAGCCCTGTCCACAGCAGGCGTCCTCAGCCTCCCCTGAGCCAGAGTCCCAGTGTGTGGCTCTAGTGTCTGCTGGAGACCCGCTCACATTAAGACTTTACTTTCAGGGATCATTTCTATAGTTTGTGACTTGAGAAATGCGTTTCTAAAGTGTATGGTCTCCCTGACCACGATGAAGAGTTGCTGATACTCCTTCGTGAGCATGAAGCAGACAGAGAGCTGGTTTTCTCCTCAGGTTTTCTGTACCTGATGATTGTTCACTGTGTCCTTGGGAGGCAGTGCGGAGGAGTATGAGCTGAGTGGTCTGTTTACAAGAAGTAAATAAAATAGAATGTAATATGTAACAATCTGTGATGCTGTCACCAGAAGTTTGTTTGTGAGTTGTAAAAGGAAGTTAAAGCTGAGGCAAAACTAAGCAATGACAGTGTAGCAACATAACTGCAAAAAAAAATGTATCTCAAGAAACATGAGTCACGTTGTATTTAGAAAGTGACGACTAAACCAACTCCTGGTTTAAACACGTGCACGTTCTGAGTGTGAAGTGACAGTTTACAGTGAGACAGTAACTACAGAGACAGACAGACTTAGGGACAGACTGTCCACAGAGCAGCAGCTCACAGCCACAGTGAGCAGGGCATAAACAGGCGTGGCTGGAGCAGGCGTCTGATTGGTCACGTGTGCAGCGGCTGCACAAATCAGGGAGAAGCTGGAAATTAATCCACCAATTCAAGACAAGGCTCAAAGCCAGAGTTTGCATACACTAAACAGAAGTTATAGACCCCTTTACAGTAAACAGACGTGACGTCACCAGCATGTGCGCGCATTGTTGACCCAGAATCAACCATGGCGGACCATAGCGGAGTATCTGAATGATGCGCTACATTCAAAAGCTCACGTTGAGCAACAGGGTTCGAGCACCAGATCCTTATGCGATCATGGAGTGGCAGTACGATTGCAGAAAGTGGCCACATATCCACTGTTATTTACTCGAGAAGCCCAGCGTGTATACAAGAGAGAAAGTGTGTGCATACAAATCCATGGATGCTTACCAGTTTGCTGTGTGTGGCCATGTACAGGAGGTAAAATACCACAATATCGATGGGGAGTTTTGCGTGTTGGCATCTGATGTTCTCCCCAGTCAAAGACAAGGCCACAAGACGACCACGTACAATGCTTGGGCTATCATCAACAAGCGCGAGAACTACGTTCTGACCGCCAACTGCACATACAACATACTACGACTTAATTCACGAGTCACAGATGTGATCTCAGTCATGTCAAATGCCATTTATGATGGTCATGTGAAAACTTATCATGCATTTTAACAAAGTTATTCGTGTTCATTTACATGTGTCTGTCGCAGAGGTTATCCGGTTAATATGTCTGTGAGCTTTGCGGTGTCCTGTGCTTGCTAGTTAATCATGCTGCTTGTTTAGGGTAATTTGCCCAGGTGTTCACTTGTGTGTATGTCAGTTGAATGATATGAACTATCATTTATTCCATCTGTTTCTCTTTATTTCACGTCGAGTTCTTCTCTTCTCTTCTATATCTTCGCTGGGGGTTTTATGGCGGCAGTGTTTTTTTTTTTGAGTCAACAATGCGCGCGCATTCAGTGATGACGTAGTTTTGAAACAGGTCTATTAGACCCAAACAAATGAGAGGAACATCAGTAACACCCAGCCAACAGGTGCTACAGGCACATTGTAATCTGGCCTCTGCAGTTCACAATGTAATTCATTAAAAAAACATGAGCATGAAGCAAACAGAGGCCTGTTTTTTTCCTCATTTATTTATTTATTTATTTATTTGACAGGGACAGTACATTGAAAACATTGCCACCATATTGGTCACTGATGTCCATGTACATAAGGCTTGTAGCCACAGGCTAATTCGCAGCCCCCGTCCCTGGTTTAAAAACATAAAACAACACAAATAGCACACAGATAGAGGATAAAAAACAAAAGAGCATTAAAAGCATTGGTCCCACTTGTCCCTACTATATCCAGTTTTAGTGTTCACATTTCTGATTTTCTTTAAGCCACTTTTTTACTTTTGTGGAGAAAAGTCTAATGTCCGTCTGTGACTTGAGCTCCATAGGCAAAGAGTTCCACAGATGTGAAGCCTTCACTGAGAATGCTGTTTGACCCAGAGCTGTGCGGCACCTCCTCACTCTGCAGCTCCCACTCACAGCAGCTCGAGTCCGCACACCTTCAGTGCTATAAGTCTGAATATGTTTACACATTACATCCGGAGCGAGACCATTCAAACACAAATGTTTTTTAAAAAGGAGAAACTTATAAAATTTTCAAAATGAATCATATTGTATTTTGTAGTGATTAGGCAATAATGATAATTAATGGGTTTTCTATCAAAGATTTTAAGTGTCTGTTTATATAAAGACACTAATGGTTTCACGACAGAATTTGTGGCCTGTCCCCAGACAATGACACAATATGACGTGAGACAAGATCATAGCGTGCATGAAGACTCGAGCAGCTTGAACAGATAAACATGGCCCAATCAACCGAAAACAATTTATGTTTGTTTTTATAGTCTTGGACATTTTTTTAATGTGCCCATCAAATTTGACCTTTGTGTCTAAAACCACACCTAGATATTTAAACTCATTTACTTGCTCTATTTCATTTTGGTCAATTTTGATCTTAAGTTCATCTAATGACTGATTTTAAATGGAAAAACACATTGACACAGTTTTTGTATAGTTCAATGATAAACAGTTATTTTGAGTCCATTGTGATACCTCAGTTAATTGTGCGTTTAATAGCTCTGAAGCCTCTTGAGGGTTGTCGGCTTCTACATAAATGACTGTGTCATCTGCGTACATTTGGCACATAGCATTTTTGCAAATTTCTGGCAGGTCATTTATGTATAACCAGAAAAGTAGCAGACCCAAAATGGATCCTTGTGGCACACCTAAATCACAATTTTGGATTTTGGATTTTACATAATTTATTTTGACACATTGTCGCCTCTGTTCAAGATACGATTCAAACCAATATATTGCTTGTTTTGATAAATTAAATTGTTTTAATTTTGTCAGCAAAACTGTGTGATTCACTGTGTCAAATGCTTTTCTAAAATCTAAAAATATAGCTCCAACACATTTGCCTTGATCCATACTACGTTTTATCATTTCAGTGAGATGGCACACAGCCAATTCAGTAGAATGTTTGGGGCGGAATCCAAATTGGTTAGGGCTGAATAAATTATTTTCTTCCAAGTATATCATCAATTGTTCAGCCACTAACTTTTCAAGCACTTTTTGAAATAATAGACACAATTGAAATTGGGTGATAATTACATGCTTCATCTGTTGCACCAGACTTAAAAATTGGTGTCACAACAGCAGTTTTAAAACTTTGAGGAAATTCAGATTTTTTAATTGATAAATTGACTAAATGTAAAATTGGATTTGACAAAATTATGCTATACTTTTTTATAAATGAAGTGTCCAAATCATAAATATCTTTTGCTTTTGAGTTATTCAGATGGCTAATAATTTCATGTATCTTGTTTTGATTCACCAGTGTGATGTGAAAAGATGAGGGTGAATCCTCCACATCCTCACAGGTTAGTGTTAGCGGTCTTGGAACAAAACTGGCTGCAAATTGTTGCACAGAATCAATAAAATATGAATCAAATTCATTTGCAATTTATGTAGTGTCATTAATAATAGTTCCATTTATATTAAGTTTAGTTATACAGTTTCCTAAAGTAGATTTGCAATTTGTCAATTTATTAATATGTTTCCAGATTAGTGAACTATATCCTCTTGCATCAGTAAACATTTGCATTTCTTAATTCACTAATCACTTTGTTTTGTAACTCTCTAAACATGAGAATATCTGTTTACAACTTAGATTTTAATGATATTTTTAGTGCCAGGTCCCGTTTTTTCATAAGTTGGATGCAATGTTTTTTCTTATTATTTTTTCAAATACAGGTAAATTTCTGAATAGTATTTGATATTTATTATTTGATCACCACACTGATAAACATTTTCCAATGGAAGCATGTCATTCCAATTTATATTTTTCAGTTCATTTTCATGCTCATGTGGGGAGGAGTAAGAGCTGAGTGGATCTGGTCATGGGACTTTTGGCTTTTTATGGGGATCTGTTCAATTCAAAGAGATGTTCAAAAGACTGGCTCTTTGGCTGTCTTGACTGTTTGTACTAATATATGACAGAAGCCAACGTGACAAATTCTATCACAACACAAACATCACAGCTGGAGATTGACTTCATATCAGAATGATGCAAGTGTTACAAGATAAGATAAGATAAGACTTTATTGATCTCACATAGGAGAAATTCACTTGCCACAATAGCTCCAGGCAGTTTAGTGCAAAAGAAAGTTTGAATAAGAAAGTGTATGCAGGCAAAAAATAAAATAAGTAATTTATAATTCGATTCTCAAACCAAGTCAAAAACAGACAAAGAAACATTAGGGCAGACAAGCCAGTGCGGAGGGGTGGGGAGGGTCGTTAGGCTTGAATAGGCTTGAAATACAAAGAGACAGATTAGTTGATAGTTACAGAGCTATTTCAGTGTAGTGAGCGCCTCCTAGGGCTTATAGATATGCTAATACTAGACGCCAGAGGAATGCGTAGAACAAAAGAGACAGATTAGTGGGGATAGTTTCAGAGTTTTTTCAGGGTAGGTAGCTCCTCCCGGCAGCTAGATTTAAACAGGGTCTAACCAGCATTAGAACCAGAGCTGACGAAGCCTCTCGGATGAGCGGCGAAACGTTTTCAACCAAACAAACTTTGTCCAGTTGACAAATTGAACTTCTCCTTTTATCATGGATTCTACCTGGACGACTGAGGGACTTTTCACGTAAAATAAGTAATATTAAATACAGTAATAATAATAAAACAGTGAGGGAGTATGGAAAAATATTGCACGCCTGGACTATACAGTGGAGTTCTACAGTCTGATGGTGGTGGTGGGGATGAAGGATCTGCGGTAGTGCTCCTTCTTGCACTGGGGGTGCCTCAGTCGGCTGCTGAAGGAGCTGTTCAGCTCCTCTACAGTCCGGTGCAGAGGGTGAGAGGTGTCGTCCATGATGGACGTAAGTTTCTCTTTCTCGACCCCCCTTGTATTTCCCCCATGTGCCTTCAAGTCCCTTAGCCCTTATACCCATTGGTGTTTATTCCCGTGCCCACATCCCCCAATGTGTCATCTGAGTACTTTGCGAATGTTATTGTGGTTTTAGAACATGTAACTTAAATAATAAAAGATAAACAAAACAAAAATGGACATGGGTTTGGCCAGCACCCTCCTCTCAGCCACCTCCTCTACAGAGTCCAGAGGACAGCCCACGACAGAGCTGGCCCCTCCTGACCAGCTTATTAAGTCTCTTCCTGTCCTGTTCTGTGCAAAGATAGTGAAGTTGGTCCATATTTGCAGCAACAAAGCTCTAATCTTCTACTGTATATTTATAGATTAGTTAGTGATTTCCTGAATTGATGCTATGACAACATCCAGCCACACATGAATTAATTATTCTGTTGGTTTCCTTCTTTTTAGGCTGCTTTTGGTATTGTTTTTTAATGTTAGTATAGTACTTCTATGGGGTATTAACACATAAGACCTTAGTTCTCACTCACTAGTTTTTGACACTCTGAGTCAGATTCACTCTCACTTCACAGAGCGATCCCGTTACAACGTTCTGCTAATGAAACCATGCACATCACATCAGGTTTGTGGGTGACGTTTGCTTGTGGGCAGAGCAGTGGACAGAATCACACAGCCAAACAAAAGGTGGGATTGAATAGCGCCCAGAGAGATCACTAGATTACTCAAATATATATGGATGAGATCAGAACCTCTTCAGACATGTTTTTGATCAAAGTTTAAAGTCAGCTTTATTGTCAAAAAACATGTACGAGGGCCATTCAAAAAGTTCTAAGACAAATGCTATAAGTTCAAAATGAGTCGAGAGTCAAAGAGTTATGTTACATATTGCAAAACCCTCTTTTTCGACCCTCTAAAATGAGCCAATTTGAAGTCCGAGCAAATATTAAATTTCTAACAAAACTTCAAAGAAATCAAAGATCAAAGTCAGCTTTATCGTCAATTCTGCCATATGTGTTCAACATACAGTGAATCGAAATTTTGTTTCTCTCTGGTCAAGTAGTGCAAAAAGACAGTGTACAAAATACAATATAAAGACAAAACACAACGAAAACTATCTAAGACAGAGATCTAAGGTTAAACTAAAGTCTAAGATCTAAAATCCTTAAAGCAGTGCAACATAATAAATAAATACCTATATACAGATTTCCAAAGTGTGCAGTGTGCATCAAAAATGTGCAATGGAAGATACAGCAGTGAAATGGTCATGTGCAATAGAATGTGCATTTGAGTTAAGATAAAATAAATGTGCAACAGTAGTAATTCTAGTGCAATAACAGGAGTAAACAACAGTACTAAAAATTCCAGTAGTAAATGTAAATGTGCAACAGTGCAACAGTCGTCCTTAGCAGCAGTTTTTTAAAGTGTCTAGAGTGATATGTCTTTTATGGAATACAGGTTATGCCAATATTGGGGGTGGGGGGTGGGAGACGGGTAAGGAGAGAGTTCAGGTGAGAGTTCAGCCTCCTGACAGCCTGGTGGATGAAGCTGTTTGACAGTCTGGTGGAGTGGGCCCGGAGACTCCGGTACCTTCTCCCCGAGAGCAGGAGGCTGAAGAGGCTGTGTGAGGGGTGGCTCGGGTCACCCACAATGCTGGACGCTCTGCGGGTGAGCCGGGTGTTAAAAATGTCTAGGAGGGAGGGGAGAGAGACACCAGCGATCCTCCCAGCTGCATTCACTATGCGCTGCAGGGCTTTCCTGTTCTGTTCAGTGCAGCTCCCGTACCACACAGTGATGCAGCTGGTCAGGACGCTCTCAATGGTGCCTCGGTAGAAGGTGGTCATGATGGGTGGGGGGGGCTCCAGCTCTCCTCAGTTTGCGGAGGAAATAGAGGCGCTTCTGAGCCCTCTTTGCCAGTGATGCAGTATTCACTGTCCAGGAGAGGTCCTCACTGATGTGCACCCCCAGGAATTTGGTGCTGCTCACCCTCTCTACAGCAGCACCATTGATGGACAGTGGGGGGTGCTGGGTGGGGCCTCTCCGGAAGTCAACAACAATCTCCTTGGTCTTTTCAACATTAAGGAGATTGTTATCGCTGCACCACTGGGTCCGAAGGCTCACCTCACTCCTGTAGTTTGTCTCATCGTTATTAGAGATGAGACCCACCACAGTCGTATCGTCCACAAACTTCACTCTGTGATTGGTGCTGAATGCTGGTGAGCAGTCGTGGGTCAGCAGAGTGAAGAGCATCGGACTGAGCACACAGCCCTGGGGGGCTCCTGTGCTCAGTCTAATGCAGCTTGAGGTTTTTCTGCTGACCCGCACTGCCTGTGGCCTCTCACTGAGGAAATCCAGCAGCCAATTACAGAGTGAGGTCTGAAGCCCCAGGTGGTCTAGTTTGATAATGAGCTGCTGTGGGATTATAGTGTTGAATGCTGAACTGAAATCTATGAACAGCATTCTCACATACAAGTCTTTATTGTCCAATGCAAACCTAAAGAAATTATTGAAGCTTTGCACAATGTTTATGGATGTTTTTTTTTTTACTATTTCCAAAGTTGAAGGAACATTCAAAAGGAACAATATTTCAGTCCATACTTGAAGAGAAGAGGGAGGTCGTGACCTGGTTGACTAGACAAGCTCCAGATTTTTATCAAGAAGGAATTTTTCAGTGGAAACATTGCTTGCAGAAGTGCATTGTCTAAGGTGGATGTTATGTAGAAAAATAATTTTGTTACTTTCAAAAATAAAATTGTTTTTTTAATTTGTCTTAGAACTTTTTGAATGACCCTCGTACAGGTTGCATACACAGGATTTGAAATTGCAGCGCCCCCTAGGCCCACAGTAAACATAAAACATCTGATAAACAAGACAGTAAACACCAAGACTAAAACATCACATATACTCAACAAAAATATAAACGCAACACTTTTGTTTTTGCTCCCATTTTTCCTGAGATGGACCCAAAGATCCAAAATTCACTCCAGATACACAACACTACCATTTCTCTCAAACATTGTTCACAAATCTGTCCAAATGTGTGACAGTGAGCACCTCTGCCCTGCCGAGACAATCCACCCCACCTCACAGGTGCGCCACATCAAGATGCTGATCCGACATCATGACCAGTGCACAGGTGCACCCCAGACTGCCCACAATAAAAGGCCACCCCGAAATGTGCATTTTTTTTTTGCTTTATTGGGGGTCTGGGGACTCAGAACCAGTCAGTATCTGGTGTGACCACCATTTGCCTCATGCAGTCAACACATCTTCTTCGCATGAGGCAGGAAATGACACCCGGCCCCAAAAAACTCCACCACCTCCCCACGACCAGCCCCTGTGTGTGTCTGCAGCCAGCGTGAAGAGGACACTCTCCAGGATCAACACCCGCAAGGCTGCAGGCCCGGACAACATTCCTGGTCGTGTGTTGAAAGACTGTGCAGAGGAGCTCAAGGATGTCTTCACAGACATCTTTAATGCTTCTCTGAGCCAGGCTGTCGTTCCCTCCTGCTTCAAAACCACTACCATCGTTCCCGTGCCAAAGAAGCCCACTCCGGCCACTTTTAATGACTATCGCCCTGTTGCACTGACCCCCATCATCATGAAGTGCTTTGAACGGCTAGTCATGGCACACATCAAATCCATCCTCCCCCCACCCTAGACCCATACCAGTTTGCATACCGGGCCAACCGCTCTACCGAGGATGCAATCTGTTCTGCACTTCACCCGGCTCTCACCCACCTAGACAATAAAGACTCATATGTGAGAATGCTGTTCATAGATTTCAGTTCAGCATTCAACACTATAATCCCACAGCAGCTCATTATCAAACTAGACCACCTGGGGCTTCAGACCTCACTGTGTAATTGGCTGCTGGACTTCCTCAGTGAGAGGCCACAGGCAGTGCGGGTCGGCAGAAACACCTCAAGCTGCATTAGACTGAGCACAGGAGCCCCCAGGGCTGTGTGCTCAGTCCGATGCTCTTCACTCTGCTGACCCACGACTGCTCACCAGCGTTCAGCACCAATCACATAGTGAAGTTTGCGGACGATACGACTGTGGTGGGTCTCATCTCGAATAACGATGAGACAAACTACAGGAGTGAGGTGAGCCTTCTGACCCAGTGGTGCAGCAATAACAATCTCCTTCTTAATGTTGAAAAGACCAAGGAGATTGTTGTTGACTTCCGGAGAGGCCCCACCCAGCACCCCCCACTGTCCATCAATGGTGCTGCTGTAGAGAGGGTGAGCAGCACCAAATTCCTGGGGGTGCACATCAGTGAGGACCTCTCCTGGACAGTGAATACTGTATCACTGGCAAAGAGGGCTCAGAAGCGCCTCTATTTCCTCCGCAAACTGAGGAGAGCTGGAGCCCCTCCACCCATTATGACCACCTTCTACCGAGGCACCATTGAGAGCGTCCTGACCAGCTGCATCACTGTGTGGTACGGGAGCTGCACTGAACAGAACAGGAAAGCCCTGCAGCGCATAGTGAATGCAGCTGGGAGGATCGCTGGTGTCTCTCTCCCCTCCCTCCTAGACATTTTTAACACCCGGCTCACCCGCAGAGCGTCCAGCATTGTGGGTGACCCGAGCCACCCCGCACATAGCCTGTTCAGCCTCCTGCCCTCGGGGAGAAGGTACCGGAGTCTCCGGGCCCACTCCACCAGGCTTTCAAACAGCTTCATCCACCAGGCTGTCAGGAGGCTGAACTCACACCCGAACTCACACCCGAACTCCCACCTTACCCATCTCCCACCCCCCACCCCCCATATTGGCATAACCTGTATTCCATAAAAAGACCTATCACTCTAGACACTTTAAAAAAAAAAAAAAAAAACTGCTGCTAAGGACTACTGTTGCACTGTTGCACATTTACATTTACTACTGGATTTTACTCCTGTTGCACTGTTGTTTACTACTGTTATTGCACACTTACATTTACTACTGGAATTTTTAGTACTGTTGTTTACTCCTGTTATTGAATTTTACCCCCGTTGCACTGTTGTTTACTACTGTTATTGCACATTGACTACTGGAATTTTAGTACTGTTGTTTACTCCTGTTACTGCACTAGAATTACTACTGTTGCACATTTATTTTTATTTTATCTTAACTCCTATGCACATTCTACTGCACATGACCAAGTCACTGCTGTATCTTCCATTGCACATTTTTGATGCACACTGCACACTTTGGAAATCTGTATATAGTATAGTTTATTTATTATGTTGCACTGTTTTAAGATTTTAGATCGTAGACTTTAGTTTTAACTTAGATCTCTGTCTTAGATAGTTTTTTGTTGTGTTTTGTCTTCATATTGTATTTTGTACACTGTCTTTTTGCACTACCTGGCCAGAGAGAAACAAAATTTCGATTCACTGTATGTTGAACACATATGGCAGAATTGACAATAAAGCTGACTTTGAACTTTGAACTTTGAACTTTGAGCATAGAGTTTATCAGATTGTCAGTTGGGGCCTGTGGAATGTTGGTCCACTCCTCTTCAAAGGCTGTGTGAAGTTGCTGGATATTAGTGGGAGCTGGTACACGCTGTCGTATACGCCGGTCAAGCACATCCCAAACATGCTCAATGGGTGACATGTCCGGTGAGTATGCTGGCCATGCAAGAACTGGGACATTTTCAGCTTCCAAGAATTGTGTACAGATCCTTGCAACATGGGGCCGTGCATTATCTTGCTGAAACATGAGGTGATGTTCGTGGATTTATGGCACAACAATGGGCCTCAGGATCTCATCACGGTATCTCTGTGCATTCAAAATGCCATCAATAAAATGCACCTGTGTTCTTCGTCCATAACAGCCTTTGAAGAGGAGTGGACCAACATTCCACTCTGATAAACTCTATGCGAAGAAGATGTGTTGCACTGCATGAGGCAAATGGTGGTCACACCAGATACTGACTGGTTCTGAGTCCCCAGACCCCCAATAAAGCAAAAAAAAGTGCACATTTCGGGGTGGCCTTTTATTGTGGGCAGTCTGGGGCGCACCTGTGCACTGGTCATGATGTCGGATCGGCATCTTGATGTGGCGCACCTGTGAGGTGGGGTGGATTGTCTCGGCGGGGCAGAGGTGCTCGCTGTCACACATTTGGACAGATTTGTGAACAATGTTTGAGAGAAATGGTAGTGTTGTGTATCTGGAGTGAATTTTGGATCTTTGGGTCCATCTCAGGAAAAATGGGAGCAAAAACAAAAGTGTTGCGTTTATATTTTTGTTGAGTGTATATCCATAGCAAAAGTACAAACTTGTATATAATACAAATAGGTAAAACACACAATGTGTAGCGTAATAAAGCTCAAATGGTGTAATTTAAGCAGCAGTGTCAGTGTAATTTAAGTGTCATTTAAGCAGCAGTGTCAGTGTCATTTAAGCGTCATTTAAGGGGACAATGTTATTTACAACACTGAAAGCTCCAAAAAGTCCATTCTGCACAATACCCCCTCTTTAAAAACAGCATTTCTGTACCTTCAGCACTGGTTTAATTGCATCCTGTGCGTCTGCATGCCAAGTACACAACACATTTTCAAGCTGAAGTATTTTAAGAATCCACAAGCATCTAAATCGTGATGGCATTCGCGGATACAACTGATGCATAAAGGCCTGGAGCCGACTCTTCCACTGCAAGGTTAAAGAAGGCCCTGTTAATGCATGTAAAATGTAGTCGCTTACACGCTATAGGCCGGATACGCTGGTGCAGTGTAGAGGCGTATGCTAATGGGAGTAGTAAACATGTCAGTGCAGTTAGATCACAAAGCACCCGCGCTCCGTATAATGCCCTCTCCTGATCATTTATGCATCAGTTCTGTCTGATCCAAGGGCGTGCTCAACTCCCAGAGCACTCTCTCTTTCTCTGCTTGTGTTAGAGCTTAGAGAGAGGACTTTTATTTGCTTAGGCTGTTAAGTTATTTTTCCAAGAACTCTGCTGCCAGCCCTTAAGGACGCTGTCTGAACTGCTGTAGATATGACTGTGCCATTGTGTTAGCCTTTGACCAAAGAGTGTGAAAAACCTCCATCCTAACTTGGCTAATTTGTTTCACGAGTGTCAAATTCAGAAAACATCTCTCCACAATTCATGTAATATTCGGAACAACATATTTCACTTTTTTTACCTGCGATAAATAAGAGTTTGGTGCTTTGATTATTGATTCTGCAGAAATCCGTGCAGTTTCTAAGTCCTAGAATCCTCTAGTGATGATTCTAGTGAAGGTGTATGGAGTTTAAATATGTAACGCGGTAATACATGACATCATAAGGTGGAACAGAATGTTTTCTGTTTGAGAGAAGAATTATGCAGGGTTTGTGTGGATGAAAAAAAACACAACTCCAAGTCTGTTTGTGATGAGGAAACAACATTATAGTGTGTTTTCACGTGACATCATAATCCAGAAGTTGATCATGTTGGAGATACTCGAAACAAAACAAACGTTGCACTTACGCCACGAAGTTTTAAAAAAAAGCAAAATTGTCAACTATTGTCGGGTCCTCGGCGTCACAATAGATCGGACAGAGAAAAACACCTTCTATCGTTTAACTAAGTAGTGACCAACCAGGACTAAAGCAGGTCTAAACCATGACTAAACCAGGTCTAAACCAAGTTTAAACCAGGACTAAACCAAGTCTAAACCAGGACTAAACGAGGTTGAACAGACAGTGATTATCAAAGGAAAGGAGACCACGACTAAACCAGGTCTAAGCCAGCTAAACCAGGACTAAACCAGGTCTAAACCAGGACTAAACCAAGTCTAAACCAGGACTAAACCAGGTTTAAACCAGGTCTAAACCAAGTCTAAACCAGGACTGAACAGACAGAACGATTATCAAAGGAAAGGAGGCGACAGAGGCGGAAAGACGATGTTCATATTTTAATCTTTGCAAAACGTGAAGAATAAAAAGCAAAATACTCGTACTTAAACACGTTACACATGTAATACAAGTATGCCGACCTTTGCCATCACAATATGCTCGTCTCCAATTTTCTGCACTTTACGCTCTCGTACCAGCAACAAACAAACTGGTTGTTGCCTCTAGACCTTTAGAGCTCTGAAGGCCTCCAGACCTTTAGAGCTCTGAAGGTCTTGTGCTGTATCAGGGCTTGGGGAGAAGACCAGGTCGTTGACAATATCGGGATCTCTTACAGCAGCAGAATCAACAAATTGCCACTGTCACTGAACAAACTTGAATCCATCTCATATGGATCTTCTTGCCCAATTAATTTGAGTTTGTTCATATAACGCTCCTTTTCTTTGGCATCCAACTTATCTCTGCACAACTGGTCACCTGTATCAGAAGTTTAGGATTCTGATGTGGAAGGTTTATCGGGAAATTTTGATTTTTGATTTTTTTTATTTTTCCTGCACAGGAACTTTGAGTGAGCAATATCTCCAACATGGCCGCACAAGGTCAAGGTCAGATTTTTCGAGTCTGTGAAAACACACTATAGCTTCGTGGAGATGTTATTGCTTTGTCTAGAATGTTCCATGATAGAGATTAAACCTTTTTACATCAAGGGAGACAACTATAGGCCACATTACAGGTCAGATCTGTGGAGAGGCGACCTTATTCACAGAGAGAATGAATAATGTAACGTATATTGTGATGAATAAATGCTTTATGGATATGTTTAATATCGTACCATGGACCATTCCAGGCAAAGCAATAACATCTCCATGGAGGTAAGCAGGTGATGGTCCCTCCACCAGAAAAGGTTCATAATTGTGATTGAAATGGAATGTATTGATGAAATGTTAACAAACAAAAAAAAACAAAAAAAGTTTTAGTGTTTGGTATTTTGGTGCTAACCTGTGCCTGTTCCTTCTTCCAGAGAGTTACCAGCTGTATGTGACAGAGCTGACCCCGGTGGGCAAGGCCGTGGGGCGGATCCAGGCGTCCGACGAAGACCAGGGCTCCAACGCCGAGATGAGCTACAGCATCACCAACTCTGAGGCTGCCGCCATCTTTGAAATCAGCCCTGACCCCACGCACAGGGAGGGCGTTATATCTCTCAGACAGGTACCGGCTACCCATTTTGATAGAGCATACAACTGTGAACACTCTGGTTAAGTACACGCACACCAGAAATCTGATTATGATGGGATTTCTGCAGTAATCAGACTATTGAAATGCAGCGGTGGAATGTAATAAAGTACAAGTAGTAAAGTACTCAGTGACGTGCGGTGAGGGTCGTGGCTGGTGAGGCACTGACGTTGTCACAATCAGATTTACAAATGTGTAAATCAGGGCCAGTTTCTCTCCGTGTAAGTGACTGGAGCTCGTAATATTTTTGATGTGAAGCTGAAAATTAATAATTATTGTTCAGTGCATTTTCCAGAGCGCACCGAGTAGCATCATAAATTAAAATACGTTTTCAGTGCGATCTGGCTCTGGATGTGAGCGGTGGACTGCTCATGTTTAATGAGGCTTCTTTGCAAATTTTTCAGGTCACAATATCCATCTGACTCCAGACATCGTCAAAGCAGGTTGAGAAAAGAAGGAAAAGCAGAAAAGACGATTTCTTCCTACGCTGTTTAAAAAGAGCGAGTCTTTCGTCCCGTAGTCTGGAGCAAACCCTTTAGCTCCGGCGTTGGTCTTCCTTTAATTATAACCTCCTGCTTCGACCCAAAGTCCAGTTTAGAAAACTGCTTGAGCTTTAATATGAAATCTTCCTCCATTTAAAAAGTCGGGCCAGACACGAAGAAAAAAGTGAACAGATTGCTAAACTTGACTTGCTAACTCTAAACTGTATCTTGTGTCACTTATTCTAATCTGCTGCTCCAGGAGTTGCAGAAGAATCCCTGGGCTCACGAGTGCCTCTACCATGAGGCCAGGTAACTACGAGCCTCACCCGGTGCCTTTTCACCGCCGCTTTAGCGCAGAATCTGTCACTGCTGAGCTACAGCACAATCAGTCCATGTGAGGCACCAACGGCTGGTGCAGAGCCGCATGTCTCTTCTCAGTATTTGAACGGTAAAAGTGAAAATTCAGCGATTTTGAATACAAAAATAATTAAAATGGCGAAGCTAAATAGAAAATAACATTATAGTACAAATCATTGGATAAATATAATCATTTATTTTTTCATTTAACTTTTTTTTTCTCTGTGATGACAGGTGAGACACCCGCCTCTAATGACCACACGTCACTGAAAGTACGGTACTTATAGGGACGATATTATGCTGTTTTTTGGTCTATGTTATAGTGTTTCCTTATCAAAAACATACCTGGAGTTGGGTTTTGTTTCATTCACACTTTTATCACACAAATATTGAGGCTGAGTTCTTCAAATCCTGTTGAGCTCTGGAGATGTAAACAGGATAACTTGAATATGTGTGAATGAAATAAAACACAACTCCAGGTATGTTTTTGAGGAGGTAACAGAATTCTTATTCTTAACATGTCTTAAAGCTCACAAGAGTCGATTTTGTGTAATATAGATTCAAGATTCAGAGCTTTTATTGTCATATGCAAAGTAAAGAAACATGTTTCCCTGTACAATGAAATTCTTACTTTGCTGCCCACTCTGGATGCCAAGAGCAAAAAAGTTAAAATAGATGAATAAGATAAAGAGAAGCATGTAAAAAAAAATATAATCAAATAGAACAATTTTTACTGAATATACACTATGAAAAATATAGGCTAGGTGCTATGTACATATTTACAGATAATGCGCAACATTAGTTTTTATGTGCAACTGTCAGTAGTAAAATGGTGTGCAAACAGGGTTGATGTAGTGAAACAGGAAGTCTAACACATGGTTGATATAGTGAAACAGGAAGTGTAAACATGGTTGATATAGTGAAACAGGAAGTGTAAACATGGTTGATATAGTGAAACAGGAAATGTAAACATAGTTGATATCGTGAAACAGGAAGTGTAAACATGGTTGATATCGTGCAAACGGGAAGTGTAGACATGGTTTATATAGTGCAAACAGGAAGTGTAAACATGGTTGATATAGTGAAACAGGAAGTGTAAACATGGTTGATATAGTGCAAACGGGAAGTGTAAACATGGTTTATATAGTGCAAACAGGAAGTGTAAACATGGTTGATATAGTGCAAACAGGAAGTGTAAACATGGTTGATATAGTGCAAACAGGAAGTGTAAACATGGTTGATATAGTGAAACAGGAAGTGTAAACATGGTTGATATAGTGAAACAGGAAGTGTAAACATGGTTGATATCGTGCAAACAGGAAGTGTAAACATGGTTGATATAGTGCAAACAGGAAGTGTAAACATGGTTGATATAGTGCAAACGGGAAGTGTAAACATGGTTTATGTAGTGCAAACAGGAAGTGTAAACATGGTTGATATAGTGAAACAGGAAGTGTAAACATGGTTGATATCGTGCAAACAGGAAGTGTAAACATGGTTGATATCGTGCAAACGGGAAGTGTAAACATGGTTGATATCGTGCAAACGGGAAGTGTAAACATGGTTGATATCGTGCAAACGGGAAGTGTAAACATGGTTGATATCGTGCAAACAGGAAGTGTAAACATGGTTCATATAGTGCAAACAGGAAGTGTAAACATGGTTGATATCGTGCAAACAGGAAGTGTAAACATGGTTGATATCGTGCAAACAGGAAGTGTAAACATGGTTCATATAGTGCAAACAGGAAGTGTAAACATGGTTGATATCGTGCAAACAGGAAGTGTAAACATGGTTCATATAGTGCAAACAGGAAGTGTAAACATTGTTGATATAGTGCAAAAGGGAAGTGTAAACATGGTTGATATAGTGAAACAGGAAGTGTAAACATGGTTGATATCGTGCAAACAGGAAGTGTAAACATGGTTGATATCGTGAAAACAGGAAGTGTAAACATGGTTCATATAGTGCAAACAGGAAGTGTAAACATGGTTGATATAGTGCAAACAGGAAGTGTAAACATGGTTGATATAGTGCAAACGGGAAGTGTAAACATGGTTGATATCGTGCAAATGGGAAGTGTAAACATGGTTGATATCGTGCAAACAGGAAGTGTAAACATGGTTCATATAGTGCAAACAGGAAGTGTAAACATGGTTGATATCGTGCAAACAGGAAGTGTAAACATGGTTCATATAGTGCAAACAGGAAGTGTAAACATTGTTGATATAGTGCAAACAGAAAGTGTAAACATGGTTGATAAAGTGCAAACAGGAAGTGTAAACATGGTTGATATAGTGCAAACGGGAAGTGTAAACATGGTTGTTATAGTGCAAACGGGAAGTGTAAACATGGTTGATATAGTGAAACAGGAAGTGTAAACATGGTTGATATCGTGCAAACAGGAAGTGTAAACATGGTTGACATCGTGCAAACAGGAAGTGTAAACATGGTTGACATCGTGCAAACAGGAAGTGTAAACATGGTTGATATCGTGCCAACAGGAAGTGTAAACATGGTTGATATCGTGCCAACAGGAAGTGTAAACATGGTTGATATAGTGCCAACAGGAAGTGTAAACATTGTTGATATTGTGCAAACAGGAAGCATGAACATGGTTGATATCATGCAAACAGGAAGTGTAAACATTCAAGCAGTTACATGTGCAGCTGTAATCTGACAGATTATCTTAACAGTTGGTCAATAATAGTGCAAATTACTCATGTGCATAGTATATGTCAATCACTGTCCAGGAGGGGGGGGGGGGGTCTATTCCTCAGCAGTTCAAGAGTCTGATGGCAGTTGGGAAGAAAGAGTTCTTAAGTCTAGTAATATAAATAATAATAAGTAATATAAAACCTTTAAGTAAAATTCACTAGCAATGCGATGAAGATATTTATTAATGAAAATTAATGAAAATTAGAAGTGTGGTTACGGTGAGCTGTGGTTCGCTGGTGAGGAGGAGAAGGCGGTTGAGGCGTGGTCCTGCTCCTGAATCTCAGTTAATTATATTAACTTCACACATTAGGTATCTGTACTATACTTAAGTAGACAGATTGAAACTGGGTGAAAGAAAAAAAAAAACACTCCAGGTCTGTTTTTGATGAAGACACTGTGATTAAAAGCTAAACATCTGACAAAATAAACTTAATATTGACCTTCCTGATTGCCTACAAGTCAAACAGCGCATTATAATGATGTACTGCGCAGACAGACCTCTCAATCTGCTGTGTAGATGTCCCGGTGACACATTACAGTAATAAGCCGGTCTGGGCACGTTGACATATACACAGATATATGAGCGCTCGTTGCTGCTTTCACTGCCCCTCAGACACATCAGCACTCCCCTTTAATTACCGTTTATTGCAAACTACCAGGACGTAAAGTGCTTTTGGAGGCTTTTAGGAGACCTTGCTGTGGACACTAAGGCAAATCTAAGTGTCTCTCCTCCCTCGGCTGGAGATCAAATGATCAGATAAATGTGGTAATGAGAAATCGCTCTTTATTTATGGTCAAACAGTGAGAAACGTGGGCACTTTTCGTAAGTTTAAATAAGTTTGGGTGGACTAGGTTGTTTTTATTGATCTTACTTGCTTACTTACAAACCTTTAACCCTTTTGTAATTTTGTATCATCACATTGTCACGTGAGGTATTTTAAAGCAGACCTATTCTGCAAAATCCACTGTTCAGAGCTTTTAATCATGTTAGTTAGTAATAGTGTTTGTTTCCTTTTTCATTTACCCTTTGAAGCTGTATTTGGAGTGATTTGTGCATCTGTATTTACGTAATTTCAAGACGTCATTTTGCAGATCAACTCCTGTTTTCACTACTTCTGGCATATGCCCACAGCTCTTTACTTACTTCTGCAGTTTAAATTTCTTGATGATGATACACACAGGATTCAGCCAACCTGACCTCACAACAGTCTCAAAAAGGATTTTTTTTTTCCACGCAGTTTACCAGGTTTATTAAAGTTCGTCATCCCACCTCCATCCGCTCCCCAAGTGCAACAAACCATAATTATGATCATAATGGCCTCGTCAGCCCCATGGAATTATTTATTTGGTGAGACAATATAATTTCTTGTAGTATTCTCATGGTGCGAGTTACTGATGCATTAACAGTGGAGAGATGAAGAGAGAACAGAGAGTTGGAAGGAAAAAAAAGAGGAAGATGTGAGAGGATAGACTTCCTTGTAATCACCAGAGTCACAAGAAATATTTTACAAACAATACATTTTCAAGATGAGTTCTTCTCTCAAACATAAAGCACTCTTCTCCACCTTGTGATGGCGTGTGGTAATTCAGGGAGTGCTCCACTGTGTGTGCAAAGAGATAGATGGAGCTGGAGCGCTCGCTGAATCATCGCTAAGTGAAAGAACAATCAGGTGCTCTTCGGAGAGCCGAGTGGGCAGAATAACTTACTAGATAAAAAAAGAGATCCGTCTTCATCAGAGCACGTAAAATTCACAGGTGTGTGTGGATGGTGTTTAAATGTACGAGTGACTGTCATGTGACAAATCACCCGTACAAATGTACAAACGTGTATATACATTACAAGGGACAGAGAGAGATGCATCATATAATATTACACATTTTACTACATCTGTAAATAAGTATTTATTCTTTGCACTGCTTTTCGATTTTGTCTTGGATAGTTTTTGTATGGTCTTTATATTGTATTTTGTACACTGTCTTTTTGCTCTGCTTGGCCAGAGAGAAACGGAATTTCGATTCACTGTATGTCGAACACATATGGCAGAATAGACAATAAAGTTGACGTTGACTTTTTGACTTGACTCTGATATGATCATGTACCAGTCTGGACACAGATCACCTGCAGCCCACGGCCTGTGGACAGAGTGGTGCATGTTCATATAGAAAATCTAGCAGGACATATTTCCACAATAAAAATAATACACCAGTAAATATGGAATAGATAATGGCAGAGATCGCACATATGAAAACGGGCAACCCAGATGTTACAGATAAAGTAAGACGTCTATTTCCTCATTTAATCCTGGATACGTTGTGGCTCTTAATTCATGGATCCAGTAAGACTCTGCTCCACTTTGTGTGTTGGATCATCCCAGCCCTGGAACTGACAATCTCTACTGAACTAAAGGTCACTGTTAACTTGAAAACCACCACTACATGACATCACAAGCTGGAACGGAGCAATTTGAATAGAAAAACTAATAACAATAAAGGGTTACTCAAACACGATTGAAAGAAAACACAACTATTAGGTATGTTTTTGATGAAATAACAACATTATAAACATGGCTTAAAGCTCACAAGAGTTTTCCATAATATAGGACCTATAAATCTAATACCACTGGAGGAAGTTGCAGATTGATGGGGGTACTCTTATGGGCAGAAATGATTGCTGATTTAACTTATTCTAGAAATGGTTTGCTCCCAATGCCACACTCCTGCACCAGAGTGGGAAATGAGAAGAGATAAAAATGTATAGTCTTTCTGTTGCTGAAGTCTGTGTTATTCCATAGTGACACTGTTAGAGTAGAAGATATAGCTAAAGGTGCACTGTGTAACCTTTTGTTTGGGGGTCAGTCACCTGCTTGTTTCTATGGATACATCATTGCTCTGCCTGGAATGTTCCACAGTATGACATTAAACAGCTGTACTTTACATTTATTCAATTACAGGTGGTTGTTTGGCTCAAAAATACCTAGAAAAAACAGGTATTCTGACTGTGAGCGGGGTCGCCTCTCCACAGATCTGACCTGTAACTTGCTCTGGTTTGGTCTCTGTGACGATAGAAAGGTTTAATGCCATACTGTGAAACATTCCAGACAAAGCAACAACATCTCCATGGAGAAAAGCGCTTTGCCGGACCCTGCACCAGAAAAGTTACACATTGCACCTTTAGCGATTGGCTGATAAAAGGTAGGTCTGAGATTTAATTAATGTTACTGGAAACGTTCTCTTTTCTATGGTGATGAAATGTTGAGGCCATACTTCCCTGTCCTCAGCTGCTCCGCTGAGGAGTGAATCAATATTTTACTAAACGTTGCTTTTGTTTCCTAACGTTATCTCTCCACAGGCAGAGGAACACAAAGGCATCACTTTTTCCGAAATCAAAGAGGGCTTCTAATGAATTTCAAGGAAACAAATCTAAGACCATAAACATGTGGTGTTTCTTAGCAACAGCGGTTTCTTGGTTCATGCCTTATCCTGAACATAACTCTGCTCCTTCTGAATAATTGTTCATTTCTAGTGGAACTAAAGACACAAACTGCATATATGGTGCTTTAAGACTTTAAGACAAACTTCATTGATCCACAAGAGAAATTATTTGGACACAATACCAACGTTCAAAGGTTCAAAGTCAGCTTTATTGTCAAAAACCATATGTTGAGATTGCACACACAGGATTTGAAATTGCAGCGCCCCCTAGCCCCACAGTGAACATAAAACATCTGATAAACAAGACAATAAACACCATGACTAAAACATCACATATACCCGTAGTAAAAGTACAGTCAACTAGTATATCCTCCTGGGACCCGAAGAAAAAAAGTGTATTTCAATGTTTTTGTGTGATATTCTTTTGGATATGGAGGTAAATGAACACCTTAGGAGGTAAATAAACGCCTTAACATTGTTCATTTTATTTTTAATTGTTATGTTGTAACATGCCCTCTGTAATGGACTGTAACAGTGTTAAATCCAAGTTAACAACCTAACAAAAACTTTTTTTTTTTATCATATTGCAGCCACAAACTAGAGTCTATCTCAAAACACTTAAAATATAGACTGGTTAGCTCAATGTGCACGATAAAGGACACAAATGAATGAGCCGGGTCTCAGGAGGATATAATACAAATAGGTAAAACACACATGTGTCGCGTAATAAGGCTCAAACTGTGTCATTTAAGCAGCAGTGTTAGTGTCATTTAAGTGTCATTTAAGCAGCAGTGTTATTGGGAGAGAGTTCAGCATCCTGACAGCTTGGTGGATGAAGCTGTCTTTCAGTCTGCTGGTCTTTGCCCTGAGGCTCCTCAGTCTCCTTCCTGATGACAGCAGACTGTAGCGCACAATATAAATGGTAATAATACATTTTAAAGATCCCATGACATGGTACTTCTTGATGCTTTTATATGGCGCCTTAAAGGTTCCCTAATACTGTAAATGAATCCTTCTTCAAAATCAAGACTCAGTGCATGAGATAGCCCCATGAACACAGTCAGAGTCAAAAATATCTCTCTGAAACACTTTATTCTGGGCGTTGTTGCTTGAATGCAAATGAGGAGGACAGAGACAGGCCAGTGCAGTGGGTGGGGGCGTGGCCAAACTCTCCACTCTTTCCTCTTTAGTGGTGCGCTGGCACCACTTCCGCGTTTAAGCGCAGAGGAAGATATGAGACGCTTTCCATTGAAAAATAAACACATTTCCACAGAAAATAAAATTAAACCACTGCTGTTTCAGAGGTTCAGAGGCTCGGATAAAGGACATCCGAGCCTGGAAATATTATCACGTGCCTCCAGGCAAATAAAAAAACGCATCTCGCATTTCGTAGCTCGTTCGCGGTCCAAATTGTCTGGGCATGGTTTCCAGAGACGGTGGGTAGACGTCCAGACGGGGGGGTGGAACTACATTTGCATTTTTCCCCCGAGTGTGACGTCAGAAAGTTCCCTTGTTCAGAATCGCCCGTTTGGGCTGTCTTTTTTTCAAACGCAGAAAAGGATCACAATTGCTCAGTTTACACATATCGCAACTTTTAGCCATGGGGGCCTAAACAGGGTAGGGGAGCTCACATTAACGTTCAAAGACCTCAGAAAGTGAAAATTTCATGCCATGGGACCTTTAAATAAGTCAAACTGTATATGTACTAGTAAAATATATAAGTACAAAATATATCAAGGCTATTATCTACTGTTCCTTATCATTTTTGGCAAGTTCAATACAACAGTTTTTTTGGTCTTGTCAAAAATGTCTAAATCTGTGTGCTGCCTTCAGTGGCCTCTGCAATTCCCAGTAGTTGGTGACATCACACATGACTACCCTGATTACAGTCCGGTGTTTCTGATACAAACACTGCAGGAGAGGAGTTAGACCAACGCTCCGCTTCACCAATCACAAGGCGGAACAGAGCATTTTGAGCTTAAGAGATGTAGACAGACGAATAAAGGATTACTCAAACATGTGAATGAAACAAAACACAACTCCAGATCTGTTTTTGATGAAGTAACAGCATTCTAACATGGCTTAAAGCTCCCAAGAGTCACTTTTGTGTAATATAGGACAAATAGACAAAAGCATAATCTGTCTTGTGTAAAGACAGATTACGCTTCAAATCTGTCCTCGTACACTAAACTGTTCAATGGTTCTCCCTTATTTCACATATTGTGTTGAAGTGTAGGGGAACACTTACCAATGTACAGTCAATCCATTGATTATATTACAGAAACGAGCTTTGCGGATCATCCATAAAGTTGGATTTTTAGAGCACACCCGTAATCTTTTTATTCAATCCAAGCTCCTAAAGATTCCTGACCTTGTAAAATATTATACACTTATAATATTATTTAAAGCATTCACCAATTTACCATCAAGTAATCTACAAAACTTGTTCAAAATGAGAGAAAGAACTCATAATTTAAGAGGGGATGGAAATTTCAAATTGCCAAATGTTCGAACTACCCGTAAAAGTTTCTGTGTCGACATGTGGTGTAAAGCTCTGGAACATGGAACAGTCTGGATACACGTCTCAAGAAATGCCAAAATATCCATAAATTCAAGTTGTTCTATAAACATATGGTCTGGTCACAGTTTATAGAGAGTGAATATTAGAACAAACTGCCTTCTGTAGAGCTGCTTTATATTTGTTGTTTCTGCACCATTGTTGGTTTGTTCTGTCCATCACATTACTTGTATTTGATGTCTGGAACCATCGTTGGTATGTCCGAAGAATGTAAAAGAAATAAGTTTTCTTCTTCCCACTCCTTTTTGGGCAAATGTTTAGTTTTATTTGTTGTTGTTGTTCTTATTTATTGGGTGGCAGTAGCTCAGTTGGTAGAGCGTTTGTCCACTGATCCAAAGAGTGGTTCCTTGTTGTAAAGCGCTTTGGGTGCCTGGAAGGTGGAAAAGCGCTATATAAAGATGTGATATTGACCATTTATTGTTTTGAAAAAATGTAAATTGCTTACAGACCAAAACAAATAATAAATAAATAAAATAAAGTCTTGCTCGGTTGTCTCCTCTGCAGCCTCTGAACCATGAGAAGCGTAAGGTGCACACTCTGAACATCGAGGTGTGGAACCCTCACTCTGACGCTCGCTTCTCTCACCTGGGGCCCTTCAGGGACACCACGTCTCTGCAGGTGATCGTGGGGGATGTGGACGAGCCTCCTCTCTTCTCCATGGACTTCTACATCCTGGATGTGTACGAGAACTCCCCTGCAGGGACACAGGTGGGGACAGTGTCAGCGAGGGACCCAGACACCACCAACAGCGCCATCAGGTGGGCTGCTCTATGGGTTTTACTTTGTATTTTTTAGATAAATAATAGAACAAAAGATCCACACTGCTCTGTACACTGCTGTGAAAAAGTATTTGCCCCTTACAGATTTCTTACTTTTTGCACCTTTGTCCAGGCCCGGCGCCAGACATAAAATATTAAGGGGGCGATGAGTTTATCACAGGGGGCGGGGTCGCGTCGTGTCGCACACACACACACACACACATATCCCACTCCTCGCGTGCGTAATGGGTCAGGCGCGCTCCTCGAGAGCTCGTGTATTTAGACTACACCTTTGTAAGAGACTGTGTAAGACTGTGTAAGAGTAAAAAGTGATAGTGATCCTGATAAAAAGTGAGAGTTTTTTTTATTATTATTATCTGAACGGAGACCCTCGGTCATGATGCATACCACAAAACCAAGCCAACAACTGATCTGAGCAACGCCAAGAGACAGTACATTAACGCCACATAGCCCTCCACCACAAGCGCAAACACAGCGCAATTGGGCAATGCGCAACACAGCGCAACTCTCACATCTAAGGGGGTGGGACTGATAACGCCCCCTCGTGGCGCCGTCCGTGCCTTTGTCACTCTTCATTTCAGATCAAGCAAACTTAAATATGAGACAAAGATAACTCACAAGTAAAGACAAAATGCAGTTTGTAGTGATGATTTTTTTAAAATATTAACAGAAAAAAGGTCCATGTGAAAAATGTATTTTAACCTAATAACTGGTTGAACCACCCTTAGCAACAATGACTGGTTATCTTAGTGCTCTACATTCCTTTAATACCAGCTCCAGTTTATTCCACACATACCTTAAAACATTTGTCCAGTTACAGTTTTGCTATGGATCCTGGACGACTGAGGCATTCCGCACTCATACTTGGACATGGACCATGTCGGTTTAGGTGAATGAGCTGCTGCTGGTGGACTCCAGAATGTCCATGTCCTCCATGAGTCCAGTGGCTGGAGCAGAAATAATTAAAGGACTTTAAAATTCTTGAAAAATAAACCTTCACTTTTCTGATTTTCTGCTACATATTCATCAATAATAGGTAATAAACTATCAAATGCTTGATTAGCTTAGCTTACAGATCAATGGTACAGTTTTTATTACATGATTTATTTGGTTTATTTTAGTGCTGTCAGGTGATTAAAAATTAATCTAATTAATTACACGATTTGTAATTAATTAATCTAATTAATTGCATTTTAATACATTTTTAGGTGGTTTATTGTGCTCTCCCACAGTGCCAAAAAAGGTGTCAAACGTGCATGAAAAAATATTTACAGTGGTTAGGTCTTTCAGTCTTTGGCTAGCTCTCTTTCTCTCCGTGCACGTTACCTCCACTGTAACCAAGACAAGAATGCTGGCAGACCTGCAGAGTGCACCTTTATACCCCCATTCCCCCTCCCACATTACAGAACATTCATTCGAAAGCTCATTTACACCATTCCACTATTACATGGCAAATATTTCTGGTGCCAAAAGGTGAGCACGTACAGTAGCTTTCATGCAACGTCAATAAATAACATACAAAGCTTCAAATATACAGAGAATACAAATAACTGCCCAAAATAATTGCCCGTGAAAATTACTCATGGCTCACATGACCACCGGAACCTAACCTGGGAAATCCCAGGCTGCTTTCGTTCGTTCCGATCTGAAAGACAGCCTGGCGACTATGGCAAGCGAGCTCTCCCGATTCTGGGAGCCAATCAGAGAGCGGGAGGGGTGGCAAGACGGTGACGCGTACTACGTGACAAACGGAAACTTGTAGTTTGAACTGACAACTGACATGATTTGTTATATGCCAAATGATAGACATTCGTAACGCCCAATAAACGGCCGTTGGTGATCGTAAACCACACCTCCGGTATGAGGTATTTTGAAGGTGGCTTCCAGACCATATCTCACTTGTGATATGGTCAGGTGTAAACCAGGCAAACCGGAACCCGCAAAACGAGGATTTAGCTCAATTTGGATGGGCAAAACTGGCGCTTCTAAGTGTGCACCTTTAGTCGCGGCAGAACAGGCTGGCGAGGTTATGGGGAGTTAGTTTATGGTTGATAATGAAACTGTTCGGCGCGCGGAGAAGCAGATAAGGAAACGGGTCCGCGCGTCTTCACGTGCTCTCCCTGGGGACAATGCTTATAAATAAACTTGCCGTTCAAAGGCCCCGCACGCCAAATTTACGCCAAATTCAATGCACGCGCATTAGGTAATAAACTATCAAATTCAATGCACGCGCACTGAATTGCCGCTCATAATTAATTGCGTACATTTTTATAAGGCGTTAATTAGCAGTGTAATTAATTAATGTAATTAACGTGTTAAACTGACAGCCCTAGTTTATTTATTTATTTACTCTAATCACAGTAACAGGGTTGCAAATCTGCACTAATGTTAGCTTTATCTCAGGAGGAGAAGCTGGCTGTTTAGCTGTTACCCATTTGTTTGGAAAACTGTTTGATGATGTCAAGTCCAGGGGATCATGTGGTTCTGCTTTCTTCTTCTACCAGGCTAAAAATGTTCTGGTAACAGGGTTGCGTGCATGTTGTGGGACACATGTTCCATGAATAATAATTATTATTTGAAATATTATGTCTATTAAAACAAATGTTCCCACAGTTACAAGAGATGGCACTGAAACACATAATACAAAAAAAAAAAAAAAAGAAATTTAACTTAAATTTTAACTGTTTTATTTGAGAGTCAATTTGGTCATTCGAGGGGTGGGACAAGAAGAAAATGGCATTATGGAGGGTACTCCAGACTTATTTGGTACAGTATTTTTAACTTTTCAAGCATTCTTTTTTTTTTTTTTTTTTTAGATTTGGTCTCAGGACAAGTAAATTCACGCAGAACCTGTATGTTTTAATATTTTCTATGTGGATTATTTAATATTTGATGGGTGGGACGTAAAATGTCCTCCAATTCTGGAATGACCCTAAACAGTACAGCCGATTCCTGCCGCTGGCTTGCACACAGCTACTGTGCATGAGTAAAGGCCATTTATACTTCAAACCGATCCTTAAACACACCTAAACCCAAAAGTACTTAAAATAGTTGAAATAGTTAATAGGTTTATTTATTTATTTATTTATTTATGGAGGTTGCCTGCAAGATTCCATGGAAATAGAAATTTAAAACTGCTTCAGAACATTCTCCATGGAGATTAAGTTTTATGACGTACTGTGGAATATTAAAGCCAAAGGAACAACATTTCCATGGAAACAAGCAGGAAGAGGCCCTCCTCTAGACCACATAAGGGTCAGGTTTGTGGAAATGCAAGCCCTTTCACAGTTAGGACACATGTTCTTCAATCCAAGAAACACATTTTTTTGCTAAAAGCTAAATACTGTGTACTTAAAGAAAAGTTTGTTCACTAGACATAACTGAGTACAATTGTAGTTTTAATGTATGGGAATAACTGATTAGCCATGTAACTGTACCTTTACTCAAGCGCAGATTTATAATAGAATTTCCACCGCTGGAGGACGGGAGGTGCTCACGCCCTCCTCTGTGCGAATATTGGAGTGTGAATGCCATCGTGGTTCCACTCTGATCGGCCCAAAGCTGCTGCTGGCTCACTGGCTGTACCTCTGTAGACTCTCAAACAGATCAGAGAGGGCACACAAGAGCTGGCCCCGGGGCCTCAGAAGAGAACAGAGGAGAGCAAATGTGTCACTGATCGAGCACGACAGAGCAGGAGTACGTATGGAGAGTCACTGCGGTTACTGAATGAACGTCGTCGCTTTAGACCTCGGCAGGTAGAGAGGCCAGAGATGTGAGGAAAGGGGAGCATGGTGTAGACTACTCAAGTGATTCTCAAATGGTGCACTAAGAGAATGTGATATCACCAAACCTGGGAGCGACCTCGGGGAAAGAAGTTATCTGATTTGGGGACAAAATAATGAAATAAAAACACAAGGACTAAGAAGACCGGTTTAATACGAACATTTTAAAACTAAAATGATGAATCTGCCTGCAGCAGTTACAGAGAACGTTGATGGAGCCAGAATCGCGCCCATGCTCACGTCCTATTTGGAATACGGCAGCTAACAGGTTAGCTGTGTCCATTAATCTGTATTGTAAAAGCAGATCTTAGGGTCTAAATGTGTCCCACCACGGAAGCTGAGGGCGCATGTCAGCATTACAGATTCTCAGGAAATGCGTTTTTTGTGTTTGTTTGTTTTTTTTTCAAAATTTGTGATTTTCGTTTTTTTGCATAATGTGCTAGTTGAGATCATGATGAAGCCTCTCCATGTTTCAGATAACAGCATTAGTGACGTTAAAAAACATACATTTTTAATTTCAAAAATGCTTGTATGCTTGTTAGGCAAGGAGGGCTGAAGAGACCAAACTTTGAGAGGCTGTTTCTGGAATTTCTGGGATCTGCTATGGCTGCTTTCAAATAGAGATAACTTTTTAAAATATTGTCAGATTTTCACATGTAAGAATGTAAGACCTCATTGGAAAGCTTAGAACCTGTACTTTCAGAATCGGTGAATAACTCAAAACGCCTCCGCGACGACTTGGTATTGGTTTTCCTGCGGTTGGACACAAATGAGACTGCTGTGTATTGTCTGCGTCTAACTGTAAAACAATCAAGGATATGTGCACTTAAATCACCATGTTACCATTCAATATACTGTATGTCGCTCCTCTTTTTGCTCCCCACGCTAATTCACTCGCCCTCGCAATGAAACAGGAGGAACAAGGACACAAGGAGGGGGCTGACCCTTGACCAGAATAAAACATCCTGTCTAATTGCTTATCTCCACAGGTACTTCATCGAGAAGGAAGAGGGCAGCCCCATGTTCTTCACCATTGGAGTGAACAGTGGACTGATCCGCACCAACCAGGCTCTGGACCGAGAGGAGGCAGCCTGGCACAACCTCACTGTGATGGCTGCAGAGGTTGGTAAGTTCACACATACACACAACATAACATTTGTTTTTATGTTCCGTTTTGTCTCTGAGCATATAAACTTTCACGTGGAAAGATGTTTTAAAGGGATAGTGCGTTTTTGTTGTTTTTTTTTTTTTAATGTTAAACTGTATTCAACAGTGTCCTGAGATTAACACTGACTTACCCATGACGGCGCGATGTGATCCCGGTTATCCTCCGGTAACGTAGCTCGTAAACGTAGTTCCGGTAAGTTCGCGGGGACAATTTAATAAAGCTTGTTTTTCTTTCGCTAACATTTGTCCGAAAAGTGATATATTTGCGTCCCAAACAGTTGTCCGCTAAAAATTCAGCAGCATATTTCGCATTTGCATTCGTATCACTGCGCGCATATTAGCTGTATTAGCCTGTTAACTTTTAGCGGATGTGTACGGCGGATGCGGTACGGCGACATCTGCCGTAAGTGGATGTTTACCAGTGAACAGGCTAATACAGCTAACTTAGGCGCATTGATACGAATCGAGAGAGAAAATATGCGAAATACGCTGCTGAATTTTTAGCGGACAACTGTCTGGGACGCAAATATATCACTTTTCAGACAAATGTTGTTTTGAGCAGTGTTGTATAAAGTACTGGAGAATCAAACTCAAGTAAAAGTATTGGTACCCCTCCCAAAAATGACTTTGGTAAAAGTCGAAGTCACTGACTGAAATGTTACTTGACTAAAAGTCTTAAAGTATCTGGAATTTCATGTACTTAAGTATGACAAGTACTGTAAAAATAAATGTACTCAAGTAATGTAATTAAAAGTACAAGTAAAAGTATCAAGCAAAGGCAGTCTGAATTTGTAATATTTTTTAATGTTCGTTTTATTTTATTTTTTTAAATAAAGGTTTTGGGGGAACAAGAGTGCTGAAAATTAGGCATTTGGCCCTTAACTCAACTGTAAAACACCATGTTCTACTCACCCATGGTAGTTTTGTGTCATTTGGAGCACTGTGTCTCATTTGTAATTTATTAATTATGAGTCTAGACCAGGTTTAGACCTGGTTTAGACCCGGTCTAGACCTGGTCTAAACCGGGACTAAACCGGGTCTAAACCTGGACTAAACCGGGTCTAAACCTGGTCTAGAGTCTAGACCCGGTCTAGACCTGGTCTAAACCGGGACTAAACCTGGTCTAAACCTGGACTAAACCGGGTCTAAACCTGGACTAACCCGGGTCTAAACCTGGACTAAACCGGGTCTAAACCTGGTCTAGAGTCTAGACCAGGTTTAGACCTGGTTTAGACCCGGTCTAGACCTGGTCTAAACCGGGTCTAAACCTGGTCTAGAGTCTAGACCAGGTTTAGACCAGGTTTAGACCCGGTCTAAACCGGGACTAAACCGGGACTAAACCGGGTCTAAACCTGGTCTAGAGTCTAGACCAGGTTTAGACCTGGTTTAGACCCGGTCTAGACCTGGTCTAGACCGGGTCTAAACCGGGACTAAACCGGGTCTAAACCGGGACTAAACCGGGTCTAAACCTGGACTAGACCAGGTTTTAACCTGGACTAAACCAGGCCTAGACCAATTCTAAACCAGGATTAAACCACCGCAACCTTGTGCGTGTTCACGTGTCCGCGGGTGCACGTGTCGGCGCGTGCCTAAACAGGTTGAATAATTGTAAAATATAAATCTGTCCTACTTCGTGGATTTCCACTTTTACGGGCTATTTCTGGAACCTAACCCCCACGACAAACGAGGGATTACTGTACAACATTAAACTTACCTCTATGTGTTTCTTAAGGTTGGACGGGGAGTTTTTGTAAGATAAGATTTCTACTTTTTTGGAAGGCATAAAAGGCACTTCATTCTGTAAGACGAATCCTTTACATCAGTGTAAGAAAACATCGTGTTTAAGTAGGGCCAGGGGTGCTCATCTTGAGGGTCCCCTTCATTTCTGGCCAGCGTGGTTTCTGTCTCCTCTTCCATCAGATGCTGATTGCAATTAAGCTAGCTGCGTAAACCAACAGGTTCTCGCTGATTGTCATGCGCAAGAGGCGAACAAGCCCAGGCTTGTCCCAACTTCGTTGCTGTCAGACTTTTTTTTAATTTTAATTTTTTTTTTTTTTTGTAACGAGTAACTAAACGGCACATTGAAAATGTATCGGAGTAAAAGTATGCAATTAAATTCGGAAATGTAGTGAAGTAAAAGTGAAAGTTATCATTTTTTTAAAAACTCAAGTAAAGTACAAAGTCTCCGAAAATGTACTTAAGTACAGTAGTGAAGTATTAATACTTCGTTACTATACAACACTGGTTTTGAGAAGCAAAACAAGCTTTATTAAATGACCCCGCGAACTTACCGGAACTACGTTTACGAGCTACTACTTACTTTACGAGCTAAACTAGACGCCAGAGAGAAACTGGAAATACAAAAGACAGAAACTCAAAACAAAGAGGTGGGATAGTTTCAGAATAATTTCAGTGTAGTTAGCTCCTCCCTGCAGCTAGATATAAGCAATGTCCATCAGCACTCTAACCAGAACTGATGAAGCAACTCGGATGAGCTGCGAAACTTTTTCGACCAAATAAACTTTGTCCAGTTGACAAATTGAATTTCTCCTTTTATCACGTTTATGAGCTACGTTACCAGAGGATAACCGGGATCACATCGCGCTGTCATGGGTAAGTCAGTGTTAATCTCAGGACACTGTTGAAAGGGAAGCCATACAGATTAACATTTTAAAAAAAAAACACACTATCCCTTTAATATTTAATTCTATCAACTTGCAGGGACATTGGAACTTCAAAGGCTGTTTTCAAGTAGATCACCCCTTAAAGTAGCACCTACAAACACCAAACTTTTACTTAGATTTTTACTTAGATTTTGACGAAATATATAGAAGGATTTGTTGATATGTAATTCCAAGTCTTATTTACTAAAGTTTTAACTCTAAAAATTGAGGGATTTTTTTTTTCTGCAATTTCTCAGTGAGATTAAGTTTACTTACATGGCAAAAGGAGAAATTTAATTTGTCAGCTGGACAAAAGTTTATTTGGTCGAATACGTTTCGCAGCTCATCCAAACTGCTTCTGGTCAGACGTTGGAGGACACTATATCCGCCCTTAAACACTCAGATCGTTTTCATACTGCCTAGTGGTCCATTGACGTAAAAGAGTATTTTCTTTGTTCTTGTGCTGCTGTGAACATGACATGAATGAGCGTTGCAGAGCTCCTGTTTGACACATTCATCTCAGGAGGACATTTGGATCACCTTCATATCAGTGACATGTCTCCTCCTGCCTCTGCTGTGCCGGTGAGCCTGTCTATCACTCGAAAAGCCTTTTTCTTAAAATCACAAGTGAATGCAGGGGAGGCTGGTGGCCCACTTCTCTGTATAAGAGGAAACATCATTGTAGAAGTGAGTTTGGCAGACCAGAGGAGTTTAACGTCCACATGTGTTGGGGAGATGCTCTTTGCGCTCGCCTGTAAATGTGCAGTGACAGCAGGGCACAGTAGAGGTTGCCATGTGTCACTGAGGATTAGGACAGAGAGCAAGGACGGCTCTGAGAAAGAGAGACAAAGGAAAGAGTAGGGAGGTGGAGAGAGAGGAGCAGAGGAGTGGAAAAGAGAGGAGAAATGAGCAGAGACGAGGAGACATAGAGAGGAGATGCAGAGACAGAGACGACACTTGTGGAGGACTTCCTCAGAGGTCAGACAGAAGAGATGATCCGGGACAGAGGCTGACATAACTGTGGAACGTGAAAGCAGGTCAGCTCCGAGACACTGCAGCTGCGCCAGGCGATGTACACTCGTATAGGACCAAACACATAACCCCACATGTCAATTGTCATTTTGGTTTCCTTTTCCTTTTTCCTGCATTTGGTGTTACTTTTTGTTCATGATTGGTGTAAAATATTGCTTTTTTATACAGACAGATATCAGTCTGGTCACCACTCCTTTTGTCACACACGGTCCAATCAGATTCCTTTATTTCACTTATCACCTATCATTGAGAACAAAATCACATTCCTCTCAGAATTTTCCTTTTACGTTTAATGCTTCTTTCAGTGATTCTGCAGAAATCCACCATGTTCTGAAGTTTTTCCCTTTTATTTTTCCCTCGTAAGCACACATACTTGTTTTGATATGGATGGATTTAGACTTGGACTTAGACAAACTTTATTGATCCACAAGGAAAATGATTTGGGTACAGTAGCTCACTCATCATATATAATATATAACAGAGGGTAACAAAAAATAGATGGAATAGCAAAAAATGATCAGTTTGTCAATCCGTCCAATGTCCCTTTTACTGGTGCTGCTCGCCCAGAAGACCACAGCGAAGTCCAGGGCGTTGGCCTCCACAGACTGGTAGAAGATCTCCAGTAACTTGCTGAAAGACCTGAGCTTTCTGAAGAAGTAGAGTCTGCTCATGCTCTTCTTGTAGACAGCATTACAGATGTCCCTCCAGTCCAGCCTGTTGTTCACATTGTTCCCATACTTTTTCACCAATTGGACATTCGGACGCCCTTAAAAATGGCGTGACCCCAAAATAATAGTGAATAGTGTGCACGTTCGGCCACAAGATGAAAAACTGAACCAGTTCATTTTAATCAGTTGACAGTGGTTATTCCTCACTTACCTTATGTATTCAGAGCATCGTAATTATACAGCGTGATGTGGTGAATCAGTCAGGTGTGTGTGATCTGAAACACTTGGTTGTAATCAGGGCAGTCATGTGTGATATCACAGAGTACTTAAAATGACAGTGGCCACTGCAGGCAGCACACACCGGAAAGTTCTAAATGTATTCAGTCTGCACTCAGATTTACAAAAATGCCTTCAAACAGTGCTTTTGAAACACCATGTATAATGTACCGTATTTTCTGCACTATAAGGCGCATCGGATTATAAGATGCACCTTCAATGAATGGCCTATTTTAAAACTGTTTTCATATATAAGGCGCATAGAATAGAACCTACAGTAGTGGTGACTACGGTAGCCATGATTAACCAATATTGATCCATATATAAGGCGCATCGGATTATAAAGCGCACTGTCGGCTTTTGAGAAAATTGAAAGCTTTTAGGTGCGCCTTATAGTGCGGAAAATACGGTACTTAATTCTATGTGGTAATAACTGCTAATACATAACATATTTATTATATTTATTTATTGATTTATTGTTTTGAAAATTACTTGAACTCTTCCACTTGAGGCAAATGAATGACCAAAAGGACGAGATCGCGGATACAAGCGGCCGAAAAGAGTTTCCTCCACAGAGTGGCTGGGCGCTCCCTTAGAGATAGGGTGAGGAGCTCAGTCACACGGGAGGAGCTCAGAGTAGAGCCGCTGCTCCTCCACGTTAAGAGGAGCAGCTGAGGTGACTCAGGCATTTGTTCTGGACACCTCCCTTGAGAGGTGTTCCGGGCATGTCCCACCGGGAGGAGGCCCCGGGGAAGATCCAGGACACGCTGGAGGGACTATGTCTCTCGGCTGGCCTGGGAACGCCTTGGGGTCCCCCCAGAGGAGCTGGAGGAAGTGTCCAGGGTGAAAGAAATCTGGGAGTCCCTGCTTAGACTGTTGCCCCCGCGACCCGACCCTGGATAAGTGGAAGAAAATGGATAGATGTTTTGAAAATTATATATTCACTGAAAAAATACAGTCTGAACATGGTTTATAAGTGTCACTTTTGTTTTCGAGTCCACCCTCCCTTTGCTCTCACAACACAATCAGCGTGCATCCCGCTAATGAAACTACAGCAGTTTTGTCAGGTTGTAGTGTACAGTTTTGTATCACGGATGGCTTGTGGATGGCGCCTTGTACAGAATGTTACAGCTAACCATAATGAGGGTTCCAGTAGGGTTCATGAGAGATCGCTAAATTACTCAAACATGCATGGATGACATTTAAAAACTATGATGAGGGAATAACATAAACGTTCATATAACATGGTAGAAAGGAATAAACTAAGTACTGTGAGGTGAAAGTGGGTGCTTTTGCCTGATTTGTGACCAGCCTTGGCACAGTGCAAAACATTTCTAATCTAAATTCTTCTTTCCCTCCCTAATAAGTGTGTTTGATATTAAGAGGCTTACCATTTCCACGGCTCACATTCAGGACTCTAAAGCACCAGCTAAGGCTCCGAGAGGATTAGGATAAAAACGACTAGTCTGCTCTTCTTATGAAAAATAACATGGATAGAATTCAGTTATATAAGTATTGGTAATTTTATCATTGCTAATCCACCTGCGTTGGCTTATTTCTTTCAATAATTTCGAGGAAAGAATGTTAAAAGGTGCTGTACCTGTTTTTTCCTGACAACCGTGGATCGATATTATAATTTGCACATTTTAAATTACAATATTCATCTAAAACCACTTAATAAAAGAAAGAAGCCAGCTGACTTTCGCGTTACTAAATTGTGGTGTCCAACGGGAGCTGACGTTGCCGTAAACGTCATCACAAAAAAGTGCCATATCAAATGCTGCGTCTGATTGGAATCTGAATTGGAATGGATTGGAAGCTGAATCTGCGGCTATTCATTTTGACTGCATCTCATTTTTAAAGGTCTTATATAACACAAAATGTATTCTTTTGATAATTAAGCTCATAAGAGATCCCTGGAGTTTTGTTTCATTCACACATTTGAGTTATTCATTATTATTACTCTGTCTACATCTCCAAAGCTCCAAACCTTCTGATGTCATGGAACAGTGGTTTTCAAGTTAACAGCTCTTTTTACCTTTAGTTCAACAGAGAGTGGCAATTCCAGGACTGAAATCCTCCTTATCATTCCAGTGAAAGTGTATGGAACAGTGGTGTATTTGGAACACCTTCATCACAAGGTGGAACTGAGAGTTTTCTTAAATACACAGGGTTTGTGTGTTAAACTTGTGTGAATGAAACAAAACACAACTCTGTTTTTGATGAGGAAACAGCATTATAACATAGATGAGAAAATAGCATGACATGGGCTCTTTAAACAGAAACAATTATTAGTACAGTGAACCCTCGCTCTATAGCGGTTCACTGTTCGCGGCCTCGCTGTTTTGCGGATTTTTTTTTTCAATTTTTTCAATTTTTTTTTTTTTCAATTTTTTTTTTTATAGTGTAACTTTTTTTTTTTTATAGTGTAACATTGTGTCCTGGGTCCTGATTGGCTAAGAGACTAGACCAGGACTAAACGTGGACTAAACCAGGACTAAACCAGGTCTAAACCTGGACTAAACCAGGTCTAGACCACGGATGGTCACGCAGGGTGGTAGGGACAGAGTCTCTGATGTCCTTCACGAGAGCGCCTGGGTGACAGGAGGTGTGGCCTTTGTTTACTTGCACGAACCGGACCATGGAAGAGCCAAGAATCAACACGGACGGGCCTGGCCTGGACGCCGCGCGGCTGGGGGAGCCGCAGCGGGGGGAGTCGCATTCGAGGGAGCTGCAGCGGGGGAGGGCACTCGCGCGCAGAGAGGGGACAGTGGGTCTTCCCCCCTCACGCCTAGCGGACAAACCTGACCCCGTTCTAGAGAGCAGTGGAGTATTGGCGACGCATTGATAGCCATGCCCCGAACTCCGGGGCGGTCTGATTTTGGAGCCGGGGTGAAATGCAACCAACCCTTGTGAGCGCGGGTTAGTGGGGGAAAATCCTCATGGTAGAGCTGATCGGGGTTTTAGACCAAGCCCCTCGCTGAAGTGTTTGTACCTGTTCGGGTGATGAGGGCTGGTGCTCAGAGGGGTCTTCAGAGCAGTGACCATGTCAGCCAGTTCGGGACTGTTAGCGGTGGCTTGAGTCTTGCCCAAAATGACATCCAGGTCGCTTTCCACTCGACTTTCGCACATGGCATGGATATGTTGTTCCAAAACAACGCATATCCATGTGCACGTGTCCGCGCGCACGTGTCCGCCCCCCCCTCACGCGTCACTATTAATACATTTTGTTGTAAATCTACGAAGGTTTGAGTGTTTAAACTAGAGAGAAATAATACCAGTCTGAGAAAAGTGTATAATGTGTATGGTGAGACGTTTACAGCCTTAAAACATGTGTAATAATTGTAAAATATAAAGTTGTCCTACTTCGCGGATTTCACGTATTGCGGCTTATTTCTGGAACCTAACCCCCGCGATAAACGAGGGATTACTGTAATTCAGTTATTTGGAAACACAATTCTACAAATATTCTTGTGTGTGTGTGTGTGTGTTTGCAGATAACCCACGTATGATGAGCTATGTGCAGGTCACCATCCAGGTCCTGGACGTCAACGACAACGTTCCATCTGTTGCCGGGGGAAACAGCGCCATCATCGCCTGTGACAACACCAAGATGGGGCAGGTCAGTCAGGTCCTGTATCTGATTTTAGTTTGACCTTTTAGCTCTGCCTTCATAGTCCTTCCTGCTGCTGTGATATCGCACCAGGGCCAGAGGTGGTAGAGTAGCCAAAAACTCAAGTGGGATGTTGCTTAGAAGAGTAACTGAAAGTGTAACTGTCAGAACTAACAACACCTGGCTGCAGGGGTGGAGTTTGGTGTGTGAATACATGTTAGACCAATCATCAAAGTCCTGTTCCAGTGCAAAGTCCACTGGAAACCCCCTGGTAACAGCTTTCACTGCCTGTTTTACCGGGGATGCATCGGAGGAGGACTATAACCGTATCTCAATTCTCAGAGTGCACAGTTCGGAGCGTGGTTTTAAGGGCATGTACGTCACATCCGGCGCGACGACTGCTGGCCCATTTCTTTTTTGTCCCATGCAGTTAACACGCGGTCTCAAGACCACAGTCGTTTCCATGGAAATCGGGGTGTAGACCAACTGCGTGAAAAAGCACACTTCGCGCACTCATATATCCCAGCATGCACCATGTGCTACTTCTTCTACGGGAGAAAATGGAGTCGGCAGCTGCATCTGGTAGTTGTGAGACCTGTCGCATTTCGATGACGCCCATGCGGTCTGTGGACTGCGCTCAGGACTGAGCAAGTATGCACAGTCTTGTCTGCAGTCTGAGCCCCCTTAAAACCATGCTCCAAACTGTGCACTCTGAGAATTGAGACACGGCTCATATTTGGCCCAGTGTACTTCCCACAATGGATCACACATTGTGCACGCACAGGCGGTTGATCAGCGTGACCCTTAGATGCACGCGGAGCGTTTTCAGGCTGGCACATGTGGAAATGAATGAGCTTGATGATCTAATCGTTTTATTTGGAAGAAGAAGTGACTTTATTGATCTCACACAGGAGAAATTCTTGTCTGCATTTAACCCATCCTGTTATTAGGAGCAGTGGGCAGCACATTACTGCGACTATCTCCATGATCTTGTTGCTTCGGTTTGGTCAGGGCCTCAGCTGGAGGATTTTACCTATGGTGCATGTTTTGGGAACAATTTCCCTAAACGCAACCAATGTCTATGAAACCTTTGTCTCCAGTAGATGTAAAGTATAAAACTTTGTTTCATTATTTCCATTTCCTCTATTCCTCCTATTTAGTGACAATATTAAGCTATAAAATATGAGGACAAATGCAGGGGTCTTTTAAGAAGACCAGAACATTTTGTCTGAATACTCAATAGATTAAAAAGTCGAACATTGGATATTTCGTTTTTTGTGAGCAAAATTGATTTCTTTAAATGTATTTATAAAATAACTCAAAATACACCAAATATGTATTTTTATGTATTTATTCATGACTGCACCAAGAAGACATTGAATGCAACATATAGACTTATTACACAAGTTCAAATATAGCTTTGACCAGAATAATTCAAGTTAGCTCAGACATTTCTTAGTCTGCAGGCTGGGAACTGAGAAAGGGCCACTGTTCCTTATACTCCCAGACTCCTCCCCTCCTCACTCTTTCCTTTAGTCCTTCAGACACTGTGCAGTTAAGCTGTTTTGTCCCACTTTAAACTAGTTTGTGCTGAACTTAACAGTAAACACCATATACACAGTTTATAGCAAAAAGACTGTGAGTGTTTAGTCCAAATGTAGCACATGTTTGTCACATACTTCCCAGGTGAGGCTGCACATGGCTGTGTTCCCTACATAGTGCACAGAATAGGGGTCATGCTATTTTTAGTTCTGTCTGGATGTCCAGCGGGTGAAAAAGTAGTGCACTAAAAAAATCCCATAATACCCCTTGAAAAGTAGTGCACAGGACAATGTAGTGAGTTGTTTCTGTAATGTGTACTGTGAATGAGTGCACTATGTTAATATGTTTTAGTGACATCACGCTGGGGGTGTTCAACATGTATCTCTATGGTGGAATGTTTAGCAGTTACCATGGAGACACAATGCACCCAGTAGAAAACACTGTCAAAAGAGTTTTAAGATTAGCTGAAAAATATAAAATGGATTTAAAGAACATATTTCCAGGAGCCTGTGATTGGTCCGAGTGTTCATGGTCCTGTTTAGGAGTTTGATTTTCAACAGACATGAGAGGTGCCGACAGCTCCATAAATCATTCTGAGATGTTTCTGCTGAGGACGGTCTTCTGCGGAGGATCATCTCCCAACACAGACCCGGATACACACACCACTCATTTGGATCTAATTGGCATTTTTAACACAAGATTTATTTTTTAAATTCAGGTTTATTGAAACCAAGTAATAACTCATACAGTAATATTATCATGACAATGCTATAATAAAAGCCCATGATGTCAGGTCTTAATGTCAGGTCTGTTGTTGGCTGATTACTGCATTATGATTTACTGTCTGGAAATAAAACTGTAGATATGAACCTGAGAGGACACATCCAAATTTGTCTCATTCTCAGTTTATGGCAGCGCTTCTCAAATAGTGGGGCGAGCCCCCCTGGGGGGGCACGGTGTGATGCCAGGGGGGGGCGCATGTGACCCTGGGTAACATGCTTTTTTGCCGTACTGTACTAATAATAATAATTAATAATTCATAGCATTTATATAGCGCCTTTCATGACACCCAAAGCGCTTTACAGTTCATTGTTCATTCACTCCACACTTGGTAGTGGTAAGCTACTTTTGTAGCCACAGCTGCCCTGGGACAGACTGATGGAAGCGAGGCTGCCAATCTGCGCCATCGGCCCCTCCGACCACCTCCAACACTCACGCACACTCCACTTTTATACTAGGCAATGTGGGTGAGGTGTCTTGCCTAAGGACACAACGACTTTTTGCAACTGGCGCCCCACTGGCGCCGCACAATTACACTTACTAGAACTAAGTGTAATTGCACATCAACAACAGTAGTTGGCAGTGGCGCTCCCATTGTCGCTCTGGGGCAGGGGTCGGCAACCTTAAATACGCAATATACAAAACAGACTCACCATCAGCAGAACATCCTCTGTCACAGAAAAAACACGTATATTCCACTGAGTCGTGTCCTTTAGTCTGACAGAAGCTGACGCATTAGTGGCACAAGGAGAGAGTGTTTTTTTGTTTTTGTTTTTTCAGCGTTTTTAGTTTATGCAAATGGGCCATGTGATTTTAAGTTTCGTTTCTGTAAAACATAAACAAATTTGTGCAAAGTTGCATTAAAACACATTAATATTTGAGTCCTCAGTGCAAAAAGACAATGCTGTCTTTGTTGGAAGTTTCTTTCTTTCTTTTTTGTTTTTAATGTTAATAAAAGGATACAATGTTATGCAGAGGTGTACTAATAACAATTTTCTAGACAAATAATACTATTTATAGTCGCGCGCAGGGAGGGGGCGTGAAATATTTTCTTCTTCCTCGGGGGGGGTTGGGGGGCATCACAGAAAATAATTGAGAAGCACTGGATTATGGACAGGCCTCATGTTAAAGCTCAGAGCCTCCAGAATTCCACCAAACCTCCTTTTCAAACCTCAATCTCATCAGATCTCGGACTCTAAGCAGGGCTGGGCCTGGGTAGTCTTTGGGTGGGAGACCACTGGGAATATCAGGGGCCACAGTGGGGCGCCAGTGGCTAAAACTGTTGTTGTGTCCTTAGGCAAGACATTTCAACCACATTGTCTAGTATGAAAGTGGTTTGTGCGTGAGTGATTGTGGTGGTCGGAGGGCCAATGGCGCATATTAATATTAATATTAATATTAATATTAATATTAATATTAATATTAATATTAATATTAATATTAATATTAATAATATTGCACTGATTCGTGATTGGCTGCAGGAGCTGGGGTAGTGACTTTAGATCAGAGAGAGGCATTTTAAACCAACTGGATTTCAGCATTAAAACTACTGCCTGCCACCAGCAGCTACGTGAGTGACTCATCGATGTCTTCTTTTGCTGGAGCAAGAGACGGGGGGAAGTTTGAGGAGATCTATGTGAGTGGAGTGTAGTAGAGCTGAACTTAAGTCAACTTTATGCAAATGTTCAGAGATATCACCAAGGCAACGGCTGCTCAGTGAACACCTTTAGGCAGACACAATAGAGGCGTAGGTTGAGGAGTGAAGTTCCTCCTAATGTCCCAGCCTGTGGTTCACCTCCTGCAGAGGACTAGAGACAGCACCAGAACAGTTCTGTCACTCACTTGAACTGCTTTAACTAAACTTGGAGTTTGGATGTTCTGATTTCTAATGCACATGTAAACATGATGTGCTCTGCTCATGAGGCTGGAGAGAAGTGTTCTTCAGAGAACAGAGGGAGGAAACTGCAGGAGGATGTGAAGAGGACAAATAATGCAGCTGTGATCATTACTAATTAGCACAAATGAGTTCTGCGTGAGTGCTTCCCTCTAGTGGCCATGAGAGGTGCACACCCCTGTTGCAAATTAGGCCTGTCACGAGAAAAGGCATGATGTAACTGATAATACTGAAGCCAAACTATAAAGCAAAACTATCCCCAAGGAATATGCTAAATGTACAACACCAAAAAGGACCAAAAAGTTTAGTTCCATCTCTCATGTATTGAACAAAGTCAGTTTAGTATTTATAGTGACAGACCTACACGAACCCGTGTGTGTACTCCACCTGTCATCACCGCTTTATTTATATACCCACCAGCAGCTGGAATCTACCCGTGAAACCAGGTCCCATCATGGCTCAGCTGTAACCTGGACCATGCAGGAGCTCATGTGTACAGTAGTGATGTGCAGATGATGCAGTGAGGTGTGTCACACATCTCCTGCTTTGCCGCACTACCATGTCAAGGTGATATCACAACTTCTTCAAAACAAAACATCCATCCATTTTCTTCAGCTTATCCAGGGCTGGGTCGTGGAGGCAACAGTCTAAGCAGGGACTCCCAGACTTCCTCCACCCCGGACACTTCCTCCAGCTCCTCCGGGGGACCCCAAGGCGTTCCCAGGCCAGCCGGGAGACATAGTCCCTCCAGCGTGTTCTGGGTCTTCCCCAGGGCCTCCTCCCGGTGGGACATGCCCATAACACCTCCAGAGGAAGGCGTCTAGGAGGCATCCGTAACAGATGCAGCGGAGCAGCGGCTCTACTCCGAGCTCCTCCCGTGTGACTGAGCTCCTCACCCTATCAGGGAGCGCCCAGTCACTCTGCGGAGGAAACTCATTTCGGCCGCTTGTATCCGCGATCTCGTCCTTTCGGTCATTACCCAAAGCTCATTACCTTAGGTGATGGGAGGAACGTAGATCGACGGTAAATCGAGAGCTTTGCCTTTCGGCTCAGCTCCCTCTTCACCACAACGGTTCGGTACAGCGACCGCTCACTGCCGACGCTGCACCGATCAGCCTGTCAATCTCACGCTCCATCCTCCCCTCACTCGTGAACAAGACCCTGAGATACTTGAACTCCTCCACTTGAGGCAAGGACAAAACAAAACAAAACAAAACAAAACACCACAATGCTTAAAGGTCCTGACTCTTGTGAGCTTCATGATGTGTTAGAATGTTGTTACCTCATCAAAGAGTTTTCTTCACACAGGTTTGAGCAACACTCTCCAAATCTTAAAATTCTCTGTTCCTCTTAGTAATGTCGTGAAATAGTCATTTTTAAGTTAACAGCTACTTTTTACCTTTTGTTCAGTAGAGATTGGCAATTCCAGGTCTGAAATTATCCAAATGATTTTAGTGAAGGTGTTGTACAGTTTAAAAACACGGCAGAGTACAGAGTGTGTTCAGTTTGAGAGAAGAACTCAAGCGTCATAACATAAATATACGAAGGGTTTGTGTGTTAAACATGTGTGAATGAAACAAACCTCACCTCCTGGTCTGGTTGTGATGAGGAAACAACACCTTCAGCATGACTTGCACAAAAACATTATCCAAAATGTCAACAAATTGCATGCCTGGTGAGATAAAGGACATCTAGTGTTATGAAGGTGTTAAGATTCTCATCTCAGCATCGCCTTCTGATTTCAGTCTTTTGGAAAAATCCAGTGCATTTGAATCTAAGACCTGGAGACAGCAGAATTGGCCACAGTTTTAGTTTTATTCTAATTTCTCACACTGGAGCTTTCACACACTGTAGCTACATCATGGAGCAGGCGCTGACAGTCTCCATGATGATTCCAGTACTTCTGTCTGCTGAATGTGAAATCATCATGGAGACTGTCATGATGTAGCTACAGTGTGTGAAAGCATGGTCCTACCACTCAATGCAAAAATGCTGTGAGAAATTAGAAGAAAAGTAAAACTGTGGCCAATTCTCGAAGTTCCAGTGCTGTCGCCTGGTCTTAGATTCAAATACACTGGATTTTTCCTCCTCTTACTGTTTGCCAGACTTACCTCAACAGACTCCTTCTGATCTGTCCATCAGGCCGACAGACCTGTGTAGATATGTGCAAGTTTTCCTCATTATCAGTATATGGACATGTGAATGCTCAGAACCTCCAGAATTCCCTCCTTGAGCTGCAGAGACTGATTCATGCTTGGCTGCAGGAGCTGGGGTTTAGGTAGTGACCGTTCAGATCAGAGAGAGACATTTTAGGTTTAAACCAACTGGATTTCAGCGTTGAAACTGGCAACCCAAATGAGAGACTCATGTGAGGCTCAGGCTACATTTATATGACGGTCTGAACAGAAGAAGCAAAAGTGGTGTCGCGTCTTCACTTTTTATTCCACGTTTAGACAAGCGTTTTCAGGAGGAAATCTGCATGCATACGGTGATGCAAAAGTGTGTGGAATTGGATTGATTATGCATGCCAGGCAGCTAGGTGGTGCTGCGATACATTATCATTATGTCCGTACACATGCGTAGAATCTTCCTTCTTCTCATCTGCCCCGCGAAAAGCAAAACAAAACATACCGATAGCAAAAAAAAAAAAAAAATTGTGTGGTCAGACAAAGAAGTTCAACTATTGCTTCAGACCACGTTAGACTACAAAGCAACGAAGGCGCAACAAGGTGTGGAGTGGGAGTCCTGCCAAACAAAGTACACCGATATATGGACCGATGTGACGTAAACGCATACGCGATGTCAGCAGATTTGACAAGTGTTTTGCATCTTGGGCAGTGTAGACGAAAACGCTACGGCGGTGCGTATTCAAGTTTTCCACTCTGGAGGGCGGTTTCAGTTTTTTGCGTTTTTAAGCCCCCAAAACGCCGTCATCGTCTAAACGAAAGGCACTTCCGATAAAATATTTTGTCGTTTTTATCCGTAAGCGTTTTCGTGTAAACAGGCCCATTCTGCTTTCTGACTGGATAATCGTCTTGAGAACCAAAACACCAAATCAAGGGGACATCATGTTCAATGTTTTTGTAATTAATAATAAATCAGCACTACAACTGTTAACAGTAAAACAGCATTCCGTTAATGAAACTACACATCACATCAGGTTTGTCAGGTTGCTGTGTACAGTTTTTGTCTTTTAACTTTCAGTCCCATTTTTCACAGAGTTAAACCACTGAAGAAGAACCACAGGAGGTTTTGTACTTTAATTTTCCTGTTCAGATGGTGAAAACTAACATACAACAACATTGCCTTTGAAATCTGAGCCGAACGCAACACAAAAGTACTTTCATCCTATATAAAACTTTACATATTCACTTAGTAATAGAAAATTATGAATGTTTACAAACTTATAAAGGCATCAAGAAACTCATGGCATTGCCTGATTTGAGATCCAAGGTGGATTGTGATTGATAAGACCATCCTGAGAGATCGCACATGCTACCTGGCCACAACTGCAACCGGAAAAACGGCAAACTGGAAGTGGGGCGGAAAAACCACTTTTTAAATTTTTTTTTATCCAAATCATAAATGCAAATGAAATAGAGTGTTTGCACGGACTCGAAAAATCCAACCATGACCCGGATGTGCGGCCTTGTTGGAGATATCGCTCACTCAAATTAAACACGCTTATAAAGCAACTGTGCAGAAAAACTCAAAATTTCGCGATAAACTTTCCACATCGGAATCCAAAATTTCTGATCCAGTTGTATAGAGAAAAGCTGGATACCAAAGAAAAAGAGCATTTTATGAACAAACTCAAATTAATTGGGAAAGAAGATCCATATGAGATGAATTCAAGTTTGTTCAGTGACAGTGGTGATTTGTTGATTCTGCTGCTGTAAGCGATCCCGATATTGTCAACGACCTGGTCTTCTCCACAAGCCCTGATACAGCGCAAGACCTTCAGAGCTCTAAAGGTCTGGAGGCAACAAACAGTTTGTTTGTGGCTGGAGAAAAACATACAGTATTGTGATGGCAAAGGTCAGCATACTTGTATTACATGTGTAACATGTTTAACTCATTGAGTGCCGGCCTGTTTTCAGAATTCTATCCCCCAGAGTGCCGGACGTCAAACATAAAAATAAAGTGTTGACTCTCTTCTTTCACCTAGAAAAAAAATTATGTTTCTAACCTTTTCGGTTCTCAAGTAATTGATAGTAGAACATAGGGAAGTTTCAGCAAAAACACAGTTTTTTTACCACAAAGTGGAGAAAACGAGCATTTTGTACAGAGTCATTTCGAGCATATCGGTGATTTTGACGTCAATATTTATGGATTTAGTGACACCTCAAACATCTAAAACAACAGAGAAAGAGATTTTTGATGACAAAGTACATTTTTTATTATAAGATAATTTTTAATATAAGAATATAAGGCTGTGAATTGAAAATTCCTTCAAATCAATTGTGCCAAGAGATGTTTACAGGATATAATAATATCTTTTCCTATAAAATAGAACGTACACACGCACGCACACACACATATAGCTTCATTCATTACAATTGCCACACAGCAGCATCATGTAAACTTAATTCTTCTCATCTCATGCCTCTTTGGAGACGAGTATCTACTGCTCCAAGTCAGTAAACTTCTTCTTTGGTGCTGTCGTAGTTCTGATCAGAGCCCCTGCTCCGTGGTCTCGAGCACTACACGTCCCCTGCCTCGGGCACAGCAGATCTCTGCTTCGACCTCGCTGCTTGATCCGGTTTGTCTCTGCGATCCTCTGATCCGGGATCCTGGGTCCCAAGAGCGATCAGATCGCTCCATAGGCGCTGATCAACAGTCCTGTGCTTTTCCGGATTCCCCTCGCCTCGCCATCTTGCTCCTCTGGCCAATACACAGTACACAAACTACACTCTTCCTCTCTTCCGCGTCTCCGATCGGCAAATAATGATACAAGATCGCTACCTACAAGTTGGGAGACGTGAATTACACCTTCAAAGTTGCTCCAGGTTGTATTCTAGCGATCCCCGCTGAAAAATATGACGAATATATTCGTCACGGCACTCAACGTTTGGTTTCAACATGACGAGAAAACTTGTCACCGGCACTCAATGAGTTAAGTACCATATTTTCCGCACTATAAGGCGCACCTAAAAGCCTTCAATTTTCTCAAAAGCCGACAGTGCGCCTTATAATCCGATGCGCCTTATATATGGATCAATATTAATCATGGCTACCGTAGTCACCACTACTGTAGCTTCTATTCTATGCGCCTTATAATGCGGTGCGCCCTATATATGAAAACAATTTTTAAAATAGGCCATTCATTGAAGGTGCGCCTTATAATCCGATCCGCCTTATAGTGCGGAAAATACGGTACTAGTATTGCTTTTTACTATTCACATTTTGCAAAGATTAAAATATTAACATTGTAATACAATTTACGTACTGCAGGGGCTAAAGAAGCAAATGAACATATACATGTACAAGTATTTACAACTAACAAAGTTTAATAAGTTACTGCTGATGCATGGGCCTAAAAAATGACAAATAAAAAAATGACGATACCCATCACAATGCACGGTATTGTGCCAATTGCAAAATGAGCTGAGCATACTGTATGTGAATGTTGTCATGTTTGTTGTCATGTCTGTTTGAGACTGGCGATCCACAATCGCCTCCTTTCCTTTGATAATCACTCTTGTCTGTTCACACTGGTCACTACTTTAGGTGAACGATAGAACTGCAGGTGTTTTTCTCTGTCCGATCTATTGTGACAGCCTAGGACCCGACAGTAGTTGACCATTTTGCTTTTTTTTTTTTTTACTTTGCGGCATAAGTGCAATGTTCGCTTTGTTTCGAATATCTCCAACATGGCCGACTTCTAGATTATGACGTCACATGAAAACACTCTATACCCCTGAAAAATACCCGTAAACCACCATGGAACCTATCAGAGATTTTTAATACATTTCGTTTTAAAACATAAAATTTAATACATTATTTATTAAAGGAACAATTGCCTTAAGGTCAACACATAGCCCTTTAATTTTTCTTTTTAAATACTGCAATTTCCCCAGGCCCAGACACTTTTTGCTAGTTCCTGCTACTATTTTTTTCCCTTACCTGATCTGTCTCCCCTCGTATTCGACTGTTTGACCTCAGTTACGGATCAGGCAGACAGCTCTCCGTAATGAGCTGCTCTGCCTAGTCCTGTGGAGATGGATCCGACAGTTGGTGGTAAACAAACTCCTGGAGGAATAAAGTTGTTTTTCCAATTTGGGAACTCTGGAAAACATGAGAAATACTGGATTTTAATGCCAAAATTTGAATGTTTGTGTGCTTTTAAATAATGAGAAACAAGAAAACAAAGCACTGTTTTGATTCACGAGGAAGCTGTCGTCCTACCAGTGAATCCTGCCAACTTGGTTCTCCTCCAGGGCTGGATGTTAAAGGTGCATTGTGTAACTTTTCTGGTGGAGTGTCAGTCAAACGCTTTTCTCCATGGAAATGTTGTTGCTTTGTCTGGAATGTTCCGCAGTGTGACATTAAACAGCTCTACTTTACATGTATTAAACTACAGGTGGTTTTATAGCTCCAAAATACCAAGAAAAACAAACATTCTGACTGTGAGCGGGGTCGCCTCTCCACAGATCTGACCTGTAACTTGGTCTGGTTTGTTTTTCATGAAGATAGAAAGGTTTAATGCCATACTGGGAAACATTCCAGACAAAGCAATAGCATCTCCATGAAGAAAAGCATTTGACAGACTCAGAGCCGTTGCAGACCTAGGGAAGGTATTACATCAGAAGGTGACACAGACTGAGGAACTGTACCATCTCCAATCTGTGAATACCCCCCGACGCTCGGATACCATCACGAATATGTTTGTGGAACTGTGCAGGACAAGCGGCTCAGTCCGAAGGAGGACTGGAGAGTCTCAATGGCCCGGCTTGGTGACATGAAGTTGGGGACTTTGCAGTACTAGGTTTCGGACCAAAAATTGTCCATTCACCTGAGTTCTAAAAGTGTTTCTTTTTTGATTATGTGCATCTTCCCTTTGGCTAATTCAACTCTCCCAGAAAATCTACAGTAAACAGGACTGCTGTATTTTGACTATGTTGTTGCACTGGACATTCCAAGGACACACAGCTGTGATAACACGGCTCACCATGAAATCAAAAGGACATAATTATCAATTGGTTAGAACACGTATTTATAAAACACCTTGCCCTTCTTACATAGCTTTCCGCCTCAGCCCGCCTCTTAAGACTTAGGTCTTTTTCACACCAGGAAAGTCCGATAGTTCACTTGCTTTGGTCCGGACCAAATTCTTTTTTTTTATTTTATTTTTTATTTTTTGGTGTGGTTCGCTTTCACACTGCAGTTTTTCCCCAAGTTGACCAACATCTATAAACAAAACCACGTGTGCTGAGGTTGCTCAGCCATTGGACAGAAATGAGCCGTGTCAAAACGCCGTGTCCAAACACGTGAAGGAGGAGAATAAGGGTGTTACGTGCTGTTTTCAATCTAGCCTTAGCGATATGGTTTGCTCAGTTTTTACAGTTTGCACAAATGTTTGAGCAGCATCGTGAGGTTTACACTATTTTACAATCAATTTCCAAACGACGAAGACACAGGGCAAGACGGCTACGGAGGACAGCGCTCATGTGCGCGCATCAAGTTCTGACTCTTCACGCAAAACGTAAGTAAGCCTTGTAAGTTTCGTTTTGTTTCGTTTCGTAATCCTCGGTTTCCCATAATGCTCGACATACGATGGGAGCTCGTTAACCCTCCGGTCGTGTTCGCCTCCAGCCCCCTACTTTAGTGTTCCCAGTCAAAATTGACCGGTCTGTTTTAACTGCTCTTAAATTAGCACAAACATTTTTTTTTTTCCACACCAATTTTTTTATTAAGCATTCTTTAGTTGAGAACAATGTTTCAAAGTAGTGTCTAACAACAATTTATAGAAGTAAACATTAAATAACATCAGTTAAAATACAATTGGGCACTGAAAATGAACTACAAAATGAACATATAATACAAAAAATAAATGGAATACCAAACTCAACAGGGTGTGTGTGTGTGTGTGTGTGTGTGTGTGTGTGTGTGTGTGTGTGTGTGTGTGTGTGTGTGTGTGTGTGTGTGTGTGTGTGTGTGTGTGTGTGTGTGTGTGTGTGTGTGTGTGTGTGTGTGTTTTCATGCACATGAGTGGCATGTGACACTCAGGTCAGAGTGGGCCTTGCAAACAAGCATATTAGCAGCATGTCAGGCTCGTTTTGATGTCTCTAGGGGCATAGAGGCCACAACGCTTCCTTTTCTGCCCATGTCCTTGTTGGGGGAGAGCAGCCAGGGCTGGGGCTGGGGCTGGAGCTTGCATGCTCCTAACCAGACTGGCGGAGGCTGGTGTGCGGGGAATGTGCTGGCCTTGCTGTATATAAGAGGAGTCACCAAAGCGAGGAAAAGTCTCCTCTTGAAACTTTTCCCCTGATTCCAGGTTGGGTCGATTGCTGTCCACACCACATACGCGTTGAAAGCTAACACATCCAGGATGTTGTGGAACAGTGCCACAGGCCAGCAAGCCGTCATCCGCTTACAGGTGTATGTACCAGTAAGCTTCAATAAAGGAACAATAAATAATAAGAGATTAGGAACAATATTCAATCTGTCATACACAAAATGCTGATTCACCTAGATAAAAATAAAATAAAACGCATGATGAGACTTTACATTACCTTATCAAGGCAGTCAACGCCTCCCTTGTTCTTGTTGTAGTCCTGGATCATCAGGGGCTTCCTGTCCTCTGTGGCGCTGATAGCGGCGACTTTGTGTACTGTGCTCATCAGGATGACATTTCTGTTCTTCTTGGGAACGTATGACACAAGTGTGAGTGTCAGTGAATGCAAATTGTGATGAGAGTGCCTGTCTTCCTTTGGTCGATACCAGCGCAGGGGGAAGTTCGGGCTTGTTCTTCTTCACTGTCCCTACCATGGTGAGCTTTCTTTTCAGTAGCTTCTGACCAAAAGCATGTGATGTGAAGAAGTTGTCACATGTGATATTATGCCCTTGGAGACCGGTTGTCATGTCCAGCACAACACGCATACCCTGGTTTGTATGTGTGTGTATGTGTGTGTGTGTGTGTGTGTGTGTGTGTGTGTGTGTGTGTGTGTGTGTGTGTGTGTGTGTGTGTGTGTGTGTGTGTGTGAGAGCTGGGGCAGTGTGTATGGGGATGTTTTCTGTATGTTGAATGAATTTACTCTGGATACCCATTCATTTCCTATGGCGGTCACTTTTGACCGGGAACACCACAGGTGTAACAAGGTTGATTAAAACACTCAAAATTTAACGAAATAGGTGATCATCACTTTTATATGTTCATGTCCACAGTGTGGAGGATATCATAAGGTCTTGAGGTAATCAGATGAAAAACATAATATTTATGAATATTATAAGTTGTAAAACGGTCACATTTGACCCGAACACGACAGGAGGGTTAAGTACAAAAAGACAACTTGTATCAGATCAAGTCCGGTCTGCATTCTCACCTCAAACGAACCGCACCAGGATTCGAATGGAACCGTGCCAAGACCCAGCTTTTTAGGTGATCTCGGTTCGCTTGTTTGCTCCGGATCGAGATTTTGGGTTTTTATTCACACCAGCCCAAAAGTTCAGAATCAAAGGAACAAACGAACTCTGGTTCGTTTTAAACGAACCAAACAAGGCAGGTGTGAAAACGACCTTACTTACATACTTACTTACTTTCTTCTCCAGTAAAGTTACACAATGCACCTTTAATGAATGTAAAGTAGAACTGTTTAATGTCATATTGTGGAACATTCCAGGCAGAGCATTGACAAGACAGTATGGCTTTAACGTGTAGCAGAATTGTGTGAATTAAACATTCCCAAAGACAAAAATGCTGAAAAATGTAAAAGCTCTCATTACTGCATGTCTATATTAATATATAAATGGCACCAGCGCATTTCTACCCAGCATGGCGTTCCTCAGGGTCCAGTCTCCAGTTGAGCTCCTGTTTTGAAAAAAAAAAATCTTTTACATTTCTAAGGACCCACGCACCTCTTATTTATTCTTCATAAAATACTTAAGTGGAAGATTGAGTGAGTGAAGGACAGACAGAGGCAAGACCTATTGTGCAGACAGAAAATAACTATAATATAATGGTGCTATATTATTTTGTGCGCTGGGAGTGTTCTAATTTTGTTGCTAATGGTGGAATATTTAGGAGTTACCATGGGGACACAACTCACACTTTAACAAACACTGGCCAACAAGTTTAAAGATTCTGTCTGAAAACTTAAGAAAAAAATACAAAATTAATTTAAGCGACACATTTTCAGGAGCCTGTGACCAATTCGAGCATTCATGATCCTGTTTAGGAGTTTGATTTTCACCAAAAGAGAGTGATAAACTGTAAAACTGTTGGCTAATGCTTTGTAACAGACTTGTTTGTGACTGATTGTGTTAAAATAAAGCTCAGACAAAATAGAACTTCTAAAAGAGTAATGACTTCAGTTAGCACCACACCCCCAGGGAATGTTGTTTTAAATCCATGAAGTATAACTGCTCTTTTATTACATTTCTGTTTGAGTTTGCTGTCTGAGAACCATGTAATAATTGCTTGTGAACAATCTATGAGGGAGTTAAGGGGTGAAGTACAGTCTGGTTTAGTGGGCATGTTGATTTGAGTACTATCTATCAAACTGGATACGAATGTGGCAGTGACATGGTTATATTTATCCAATGATTTCTACTATAAAGTTCTTTAAAGAATTTTCACTTTTACCGTTCAAATACTGAGAAGAGACGTGCGGCTCTGCACCAGCCGTTGGCAGAGGTGGGACAAAGTCATTGCTGGGCAAGTCCCAAGTAAGTCTAAGTCTTTTGCACTCAAGTCCGAGTGAAGTCCCGAGTCGAGAGTATCCAAGTGCTGAGTCAAGTCCGAAGTCAAAGCTCACAAGTCTCAAGTCGAGTCCAAAGTCCTTGCATTTTAGTTTTGAGTCATTTCGAGTCCCCTTTACAAAGAAATACAATTTCTACAAATCATATAATGTCTGCAAGATCTGTATTCATGATTGGATTGTTGTGCAAGTCGCGCGCACATGCTCTTTGCATACATTTTCGCAGATTCACAAGTACAACAAGTGCGGTCCTTATCAACATACTTGTAGAGTTTTTTTTTCATTGGACGTAGCAAGTCATCACAAGTCAAAAGGCCTAAGTCCAAGTGAAGTCACGAGTTATTGATATTGAAGTCCAAGTTGAGTTGCAAGTGTTTGTACATTTTGTCGAGTCGAGTCTAAAGTTATCAAATTCGTGACTCGAGTCTGACTCGAGTCGAAGTCACATAACTCGAGTCCACACCTCTGGCCGTTGGTGCCTCACATGGACTGACTGTGCTGTACCTCAGCCGTGACAGATTCTGCCCTAAAGCAGCGGTGAAAAGGCGCCGGTTTAAAGCGGCAGTGAAAAGGCGCCAGGTTAAAGCAGCGGTGAAAAGGAGCCGGGTTAAAGCGGCGGTGAAAACGCGCCGGGTGAGACACGTAGTTACCTGGCCTCATGGTAGAGGCACTTGTGAGCCTAGGGATTCTTCTGCAACTCCTGGAGCAGCAGATTAGTATAAGTAACACAAGATACAATTTAGAGTTCGCAAGTCAAGTTTAATAATCCGTTCACTTTTTTCTTCTTGTCTGGCCCGACTTTTTAAATGGAAGAAGATTTCATATTAAAGCTCAAGCAGTTTTCTAAACTGGACTTTCGGTGGAAGCAGGAGGTTATAATTAAAGGAAGACCAACTCCAGAGCTAAAGGGACGAAAGACTCGCTCTTTTCAAACAGCGTGGTAAGAAATCTTCTTTTCTGCTTTTCCTTCTTTCCTCAACCTGCTGTGACGATGTCTGGACTCAGATGGATATTGTGACCTGAAAAATTTGCAAAGAAGCCTTGTTAAACATGAGCGGTCCACCGCTCACATCCAGAGCCAGATCGAGCAAAAAACGTTGCTATTTTAATTTATGATGCTACTCAGTGCACTCTGGAAAATGCACTGAACAATAATAATTAATTTTCAAAAATATTACGAGCTCTAGTTACTTACAGGGAGAGAAACTGGCCCTGGTTTACAGATTTGTAAATCTGATTGTGACGACGTCAGCGCCTCACCAGCCTCGACCCTCACCGCACGTCACTTGAATTTGGCAGAAGATACTAAAGGATTTGTAGTATGAAAAGAAGTGGACCAAGTACTGAGCCTTGTGGAACACCATGAGTGAATTGGGAACATGATCTGCAGTTTTCATACGTGGTGTGCCAAAAATATAATTAACGCTTTTGACATTCTCAACCTTCAATACCTAAAAAGACAGAAACCTAAACTCCGCCCACAACTACATCGTAAATAGAGCTGCTAAACTGAGCAGTGCCTCAAGGACTAAAGGGTGAGGGGAGAGAGGTCTGAAGGTATGAGGAGCAGTGTTGTAGTAGATGTTTGAATCAGAAACACCTGTCTGTCATCAGTTCAGTCCTGTGTTATGTCGTATACACTATTAGAGGCAGCACATTCTCAGTTTTTTTAAGTCAAAGCTGAAAATGTATTTCGTATCCACTAGGAACAGTAGACAATACAATTAAAACACCATATACACAGCTTAGTCGCAAAATAAAGTTGATTTATTGTTCCACAGGATATAAGTCTGCTTGTCTTTATGTATCTTTACTGAACTTTATTTAACCACCTTTGCGTCTTCCTTCAGGTGATCCAGACCATCCGTGCAGCAGACAGGGACAACTTTGCAAATGGGAAGTTTTCATTCCGGGTTTCTCCAGAGCATCAAGTCAACCCCAACTTCACCGTCAGGGACAACGGAGGTAAGATGTTAGCAGATTATCATAGGCGCAGAGAAATATTAGATCAACCAGATTTGTTTAGGTCCCACAACATTTTTAACTGAGCTTTTAATCAATGTTACTCTTCAATATATATGGGGGCCTCTTCCATCTTGTTTAGTGTGGCATAAAACATATCTATCTCCATGATGAATGTTGAAAGTCTGGTTTTTAACTTTTTATTTTCATGGATTAAATAAATATTAAATAAAAGTACAATAAATAAATAAATTAGGGCTGTCAGTTTAACATGTTAATTAGATTGATTAATTACACTGCAAATTAACGCGTTATAAAAATTAACACAATTATGAGCAGCAATTCAATGCGCATTTTAAATTTGTCATTGAAGGACTTGTAGGCGACTTGACAGTGGCGTCACTTCCACCTGCGTCACTAATCAAACAAATAAATCCTGGAGGAAACTGACATGGGCTCGACTCAGGGGGCGAGGCGAGCAAACAAACCACCAAACCGACAAACCACCAAACCGACAAACCACCAAACCGACAAACCACCAAACCGACAAACCAACAAACCACCAAACCGACAAACCTTCAAACCACCAAACCAACAAACCCCCAAACCCCCAAACCAACAAACCACCAAACCGACAAACCATCAAACCACCAAACCAACAAACCCCCAAACCAACAAACCACCAAACCGACAAACCATCAAACCACCAAACCGACAAACCACCAAACCGACAAACCACCAAACCGACAAACCGACAAACCACCAAACCGACAAACCATCAAACCACCAAACCGACAAACCACCAAACCGACAAACCACAAAACCGACAAACCACAAAACCGACAAACCACCAAACCGACAAACCAACAAACCACCAAACAGACAAACCATCAAACCACCAAACCAACAAACCCCCAAACCAACAAACCACCAAACTAACAAACCACCAAACCACCAAACCCCCAAACAAACAAACCAACAAACCCCCAAACCACCAAACCGACAAACCCCCAAACCCCCAAACCACCAAACCCCCAAACCCCCAAACCAACAAACCCCCAATCCAACAAACCTCCAAACCCCCAAACCAACAAACCCCCAATCCAACAAACCACCAAACCACCAAACCACCAAACCAACAAACCACCAAACCACCAAACCACCAAACCAACAAACCAACAAACCAACAAACCAACAAACCACTAAACCACTAAACCACTAAACCACTAAACCACCAAACCACCAAACCACCAAACCACCAAACCACCAAACCACCAAACCACCAAACCCACAAACCACCAAACCCACAAACCACGCTCGCAGAATTTGGGAAATGAATGAGCAAAGTGACCACATGAAAACTGACAAGCTCAATCACAAAGTGGGTTGCCTCTCTCTCTCTCTCTCTGTCACACATATGAAATTAAAATGTGATTAATTAGATTAATTAACTAATGAACTAAATTAGCTATTTAACTAAAATAAATACATTTCAAAATAGTTATGATTAGATTAATAAATATACAGCCTAATGTTTCATTTATCAAAAATACTTAAACCTGATACAATTTCCTACAAAGAAGCTAAAGAAAACACAGCGCAATGTTGCTCCTATGAGTGAATGAATCTGCAGAATATACTCAGTTTAGCATCTGGAAAAACTGAATCCTTAGTTAAATGAAGGATTAAACTACCAAAAAAAACAGAAAGAAAGAAACGACTTCCTTGTATCTAAATTGTCCCTGCATTTTGAATGGAATTTTGTGGATTTTTTTGCGTTGATGACAGAAATAGAGGTCATTCAGTTTTAGAACTCATCACTACTTCCTGTGTGTATTTTTGTACTTTTCTGAACTTCTTTTTCACAAACTATCACTTATTTAACTAATTTTAAACTTGAATATTTAGCACAGGTACTATCCCGCCAAACCGAGTGATAATTAGAAACACATGAAAACCTGTTAACATGAAAATAAGTGCTGTTTCTGGAGGCGCCTTAGTTTCAGTTCTCATTTCTTTTTACCCGTCAGCTCCAAAGGTCGACTTGAAAAAACAGATGTTGCACAATCGATTTAAAGCTGCATTGTGTAACTTTTCTGGCGGAGGGTCCGTCAAATGCTTTTCTTCAAGGAGATGTTATTGCTTTGTTTTGAAAATTTCACAGTATGGCATTAAATCTATCTATGTTCATGGAAACCAAACCAAGTTACAAGTCAGATCTGTGGAGAGGCGACCCCGTTCACAGTCAGAACGCTTGTTTTTCTAGGTGTTTTTGAGCTATAAAACTGTAATTGAATAAATGTAAAGTAGAGCCGTTTAATGTCATACTGTGGAACATTCCAGGCGACATATTCACAGAAACAAGCAGGTGACGGACTTTCCAAAAAAAAGTTACACAGTGCATCTTTAAAATTAGCAGTCCAAGTTCAGAAGTAAAGTAAAAATATTTTGTTGGAGAATGATTGAAGAGCAGCTCGGACTCATAACGGCTGCTGTTTCCTCATTAAGTTGATTTAAAATGGAGTTTATGTAAAACTAGGAAGAAATTTCTCCGTCAACGTGGCTATCGCTCCGTGTCTCTCTGCCTGATCCTTCCCGACTGGCATTACTGGGTGATTCTCCAACTATCATAGAATTTGTGTCCCAGGCAGAAGTAAGAAAAACAAAAACACTTTGTCATTTTTTATTCATGCTGCACTTACTAGACACAAAGACGAACTTACAAAAAATGTATGATAGATAAATTACCGGTACTATTTTTATTATATAAAATATGGTTTTATATTGAGTGTTTTTGCTATATGTCCTTTGTCCCTTGGCCAGGTTTTGGACTCTCAGTCCCTCATAAGACTGAAATTAAATTTGATTCAACAGTAACTTTGTTAAAGAAAATTGTATATAGTGCCTTTAATGAATTATCAAAGTGTCATATTCTTCCTTGTTCTGATTCATCTTGTATGGTGCAACCTTAGAATGTGGTAGGATTGTGACTGATTAACTGTTTAGAGCAGGGGTGTCAAACATGCGGCCCGGGGGCCAGATCCGGCCCTCCAAGACCTTTGATCTGGCCCTCGGCTGATTTTCTATTAAACTATTTTAATTATATTTTAATTTTCTATTAAAATACTATGTAGAATCCCTCAGTCGTCCAGGTAGAATCCATGTTTTTGCTATTAAAATATTGGTAATTTTCTGCCCCTCTTTTCTGCGCTGCTTAGCATAGCAGCATCTCCAGCGCCTCCCACCAGAGCAGCACAAATGAAGACTAAAGCACGACTAAATTCTGTGAAATGCATACAAGTTCATGTTAAAATATTGTGTTGAAATAGAATTTTTCTTAAAGTTTCAGGTTGTTCATAATATTATAATATTTTGCAAAAGAAAGAGTTCATCAAATAAAAAAGTCTTCTGTAATAGATTTGCGTTTCTCTGCACAAATCTTTGGACTTATTGCTATTTTTGGGGTATATTTGCCATGAGTTTTCTGATCCGGCCCCTTTGGGATCAAAGTAGGTTGGATACGGCCCCTGGACCAAAATGAGTTTGACACCCCTGATTTAGACAAACACCACATGTTGACTCTTGCAACATGTATAAAGCCCTATTCGGACGGGATTAGTTTTACAGGGGGATGTAGAGTAATGTCAGTTTATCACAGGACCTCTGTAATATAAATGACCCATTCACACAGGACAAGAAATGTCCGTAATATTTATTTGACATGGGAGGAGTTTTACGCTCTGCCGTCTCGTATTCGTCGCCGGATTTTGGTGGGGCAGGGCGTAAAGCATCAGCTGAAGATAGAGAAGTCGTGATTAGCCTATGTGAAATATTAGCAAACTATGCAAATTATTGCCCATAATCAGGACTAACAGAGCGTACATTACCTAAAACAAGCAGAAGTTTCATGCCTCTGACAACTGATTTATACCTCTTGGGCTTTTTCATTGATCGATGTGTGCGTTTGTTTGAGAGTACCGGTAGATCATTTCGCTTGCCAGAAAAATAAAGTGCTTCAAGCTCCTCCGTGTTTGAAAATTGCGGTAAATTATGTCTTTAAACGGATGTGACGAAATATTACATACATCTTTGCCGAGGGTCGCATTCGCACGGGATTAATATTACCTAAGGTAATTCCTCCGGACCGTTTTACAGAAGGTAAAACTCGCTGTAAATTTCACAGACATTCTCCGTTATGTTTACGGACATGGAGCGTTCAGACAGGACTAAATTCCCTGGTAATTATTACTTTACCCCATGTCACCCCGTAAAACTAATCCCGTCCGAATAGGGCTTAGTGATGTATGTATGTTAAAGATGAACTTTGTTGAAACTGGTTGAACTGGGAATTTTCCGTACGCCTATGTGTTTTACAATAAAATGAAGCAGCAAGGGGCTGTACTTTGAGAAAGAGTGTAGTAGAGTGTGTGGTGAGGTAGCAGGGGGGGCTCTGCTTAACACATGCTGCATTTCTTTGTCCCTCGCTGCAAGAGTATTACTTCTGTGTCTGTTTTCTCATTTGTTCATTTTGTGGATTTTTATTAGGAAAAATCCCTGACAAACTTCATTAACAAATGGCACAGAAATTCCTTATTTTAATGAAAAATACCAAGTGCTTGAAAGATATATTAGTATTTTATTTATTTTTCATAAAAAGAACACCTGTCCCTAGGGATCACTGTCATTTCCACCACAAAATGTAACTTTTAACTTTTTTTAAACCTTTGTCTACTTGAACCACACCAGTTGTGATGTGACAGGAGCTCATGGCAAGATAGCAGCGTTAGCTCCATGGAAGGAAGGGAAACAAGAACAAAATCAAGGTCAAGTTTTGCAAAAACAAGAGTTTATTTAAGAGGTTTATTGGTCGTCATTTCTAAACACCTCATATTTCCTTTGAATGTACAATTAATGAGAAAAATACCATTTTATATTGTGTATTTTGAGTATATTTTATGATAACTCTAAAACAGAGATTAGCATGCTAATATGTCATGAGATTTTAAAGGTCCCATGACATGGTACTTCTTGATGCTTTTATATGGCTCCTTAATGGTTCCCTAATACTGTAAATGAATCCTTCTTCAAAATCAACACTCACTGCATGAGATATGACTCTGACAGTCTTCATGAGGCTAGATATGTGTCTAAAATGCTTTATTCTGAGTGTTGCTGCTTCAATGCAAATGAGAAGGACAGAGAGATTGGCTAAGGAGCGGGGGGGGCGGGTTTCCCCCGCTGGAAGCGCAGCTCTGCACCGCTGTCTGCTCGCTTCCGTGTTTAACACAGGAAGACAGATGGGAGACTTTGCAATGAAAAAAGGCATATTTACACAGAAAATAAAATTAAACCACTGGTATTTCAGAGGTCCAGAGGGTCGGGTAAGGGACTTGCGAGCCTAGAAACACAAGGCAAATAAAAAAACGCATTTCGCATTGCCTAGCGCATTCACAGTCCAAACTCTATGGGCGGGATATACAGGGACGCCGAGCGGAGACAGAGGGAGGGGCTGGAGCTGCATTTGCCGATCTGACGTCAAAAAGGTGCCTTGTCCGAACTCGCCCGTTTCAACACTGGTTTTGTGTAACGCAGAAAAGGATCGCAAATGCTCAGTTTAGACATTTCGCAACTTTTAGCCATGGGGGGGGGCTAAACAGGGTAGGGGAGCTCACATTAACGTTCAAAAAATGAAAATTTCATGCCATGGGACCTTTAAAAGAAATGCTAAACATTGTCATTTCCACAACAATCATTTCCATCACTTTATTTATTAGTATTGTGTGACGTGGGGTCTATTCTATTGTAATTACGATGGCGTAGTCAGAAGGATGTTTTGATTATTTAATTAAGGAAGTTCCAAAAAGAAGAAGGTTTGAAGAGTGCTATATACAAGACAGTGAAACAAAAAAATATATTTACAATATATACACACACAACCGCAGAGATCTGCTCCATAAATCATAAGCTCTGCTGTTACCTTCTCTGTACAGCTCCAAGTCCAGACTGACTGAGGTAGGGAGAGTGGCCCCCTTTTATCCACCAAGGCTCCTCCCCCCAGCCAATTAACACAAAAATACTAGGTTTTCCCCATTAAAACCCATTTAACAATAATAACAAAAATATAGAAAATACATGGGAATACAGTGTGCAACATGGCTATGTCCCTGCACCTGTATCAGCACCAGTAATAATAACATTGATAAACTCCCTATATTTCTCATGACGTCACTGTGACGTCAGATGCCAATGTCCTGCGCATGATGAAAGAAAACGGAAGTGCGATCGGCGCTCGGTTTGGCAGTGAGCGTTGTGAATGGGAGATGGATACTGGTTTGGAGTTTGGTGGAAAACAAAGTTATGGACGTGAAGGATTCAACAGTGGGCTTGTGTGCACCCAAGACTACTGCGGTGGTGAACGGACGGTAAATATATAACAGCAAACAGGACACGGAGCGCAAAACTGCGAAATGAATGAAACCAGGTAAGTGGCTGTTTGGAGGTACTTAAGTGAGCGCGGTCTTTGACGGAGCTACCCCGTCACATACTGTATTGTTTAGTATGATTTATTTAATATTTATGTAATTTCATCACAACCACTATCAGTTAATGTTTAGGAGTGGGTATTGGCAAAGAAGTCACGATTCAATTCGAATCACGATTCATATGCCACGATGCGATACTATCACGATGCATCATGATACTTGAATTATTGCGATGCATTGCAATATATTCGACATACTTCAGTGAAAATGTACCCAAAAAAAAGAGGATAACTTAAATGTCAGTGGCTGTGTGTCTGGGTAGTGTCTTCAATTGATACATAACTTTGAGCAACTCAATTCATAACTGAATTTATTGAATAACAAAAACAAATAAACCAAACCAATAACAAAACAAAGTGCATAGGATTTTTTTCTAAAACAAAAAAATGATGTTCAAACATTTGCCATTTTGGAGGTAGCTACCATCATAACAAACAATACCCTTTCACAAAGAAAAAAGTGCATAGGATTTATAAAAATAAAAATAAACGAATAATTTATTTATTTATTTATTAATAATTAATTAATAAATTATTCATTAATAAAAATCGATTTTTGGCATCAAGAATCGATGCAGTATATTGTGAAAGTTAGTATCGCGATGCATTGTCATGACGATTATTTTGCACACCCCTAGTTTCTACACATTGTGATGAAGTAGAAAAAATCAAAATATTTCTGAAAATATGTGTTGGATTTTCTGAAAAATATCATGACCAAATTTGACTGTAGTTGGAGAGTCACCCTACTGCTGTTTGACCTCAGACACGAATCAGGTAGAAGAGCTTTCCATAATGAGCCAGGCTAACGGCTCCTGCACAGATGGAGCCGACAGCCAAACCTTGAAGAGCACTGCTGTGTTTCTAACTCTCTGGACATAGTAAAAAGAAGAAAAATACTGCCTTTAAAAACATTTTCTGCTTTAATGCTTGGATGCTTTCCCCAATCCAAACCAGACTACAAAGTGCGATTTTTATTCATGAGGAAGAATGTATTTTACTGGGTGGTGAGTTTTAAGTTCGGAATGGACTACAGCTGAAGAATGGGGCGTGCTTTTATGTCACTTAAAACATATTTACAATGTATTATTAATGAGTAAAAACAAGGAAAGAGGGGAGCAGAATTCACTGAAATAGTTTTGAAGTTGGTGGAGCATGTGGAGCTTTGTTGGTAAAATGTGTTTTCACATTTCAGGATAAGGATAAGGTGGTATCTTTTCCCAAATGTCTGTAGTTAGACAACTGTGTTCAATGTAAATGTGGTGATATTGTCAAAACCACAAGTAAGCACTGAAAAGCAGCACTCTGATTGGCTGTAGTTGGACTGTCTACACCAGTTTCACTTTGCCACTTTTTGACAAAACTGGACTAAAGTAAACTTTTTTTTTTTTTTTTCTCAATAGGAATGTTTTTATTGCACTGAAAAACACACAAAATTGCGTCCTAACTGTGAACAGCCTCTTGTCTCTTATTTGGCCTACAGGAGGATTTCCTCATGCATGTTTCCATGGAAATGTCGCTTTGGTTATAATAATCCACAGTATGGCATGAAACGTACAGCTCTGAAAAAAAAAAAAAAAGAGACCACTGCATTTTTTCTGAAATCAGCATCTCTACATGTATTACAGCCATTCCATTCCAGCGTCTGTTGAATTCCAACACAAACACAAAGCTGAGCTACTTCACTTCTTACACCAGGAGTGGAATAAAGTCACCCAAGAACAATGTGAAAGACTTGTGGAGAGCATGCCAAGATGCATGAAAGCTGTGATTAAAAATAAGCGTTATTGCACCAAATATTGATTTCTGAACTCTTCTTAATCAGAATCAGAAAGGTTTTATTGCCATATGTTTGAACATGTTCACAACATTAGGGAATTGCTTCGCTACTTGGAGCAGAATAAAATTGAATAAAATAAAATAGCAGAAAACTTAAATTAACAAATTTACAAGAATACAAGAATATACCAGTGCAGGTGCAGGTAATGGTCAGGTGCAAAAAGAAAAACCAGCACAGGGTCATGTGACTGACACAGAGCAGGGGGTGGGGTCATGTGCCTGACACAGAGCGGGTGGGTGGGAAGAGTCCTAGTGTTATTATTGTTCAAATGTTCGACAGCAGAGGGGAAGAAGCTGTTTTTATGGCGGGAGGTTCTGGTCCGAATGGACCGTAGCCTCCTGCCTGAGGGGAGCAGGTCAGAAAGTCCATGTCCTGGGTGAGAAGGATCGGATGCAATCCGACCTGCACGTGTCCGTTTCCTACGAAATCGTAGACTAAGACATCAAGCTTCTATGATTTGAAAAGTGCTAAAGTTTGTGTTATTTGGAGACCGCACGGGGCATATATTACATGCTTGGGGAATATATTATATGCCCCGAGCTACGGCTAGAACTCGCGCTAGGCTTTCGCAAATCTATAACCTCTCTGGAAGTCCTCCATATGACACCACACAAGCACACACCCATAGCACACACAAGTGCTATGGGTGAGTAAAACAACTTGTTTTATTACCGAAATAAGGCTCAGATTGCAAAAAACGTTAATTCTCCTTTAACTTTGTATTAAGACACCACAATGTCTTTGTTTGCCAAATAATATAATAAGATATGACACTTTTTTTTTTTGTCCAACTGCCAAACTGTGTAGAAGAAAAAGTCAAAGTTAGCATGTTTTAGTGTTGTTGTTGTTTTGTTTTTTTTCTTGATCAGTGAGAGAAATCTCGCCTCTTTTGAGCTTTAACAAGTGCATTAAAGTCAGGTTCATGTTTGAGGTGGAGATGTGAACCACGTCCGACAGATGATCATCAGTACAAATGCATTATGTACAATTTTGAAAGTAGGTTTTATTTTCTTCATTCCAAACAACCTTTCGCGGGTTGGTCTGAGTCGGCCCTCGGGCTTTGAAATGCCCTGCTCTATAGTCTGTTGCAGTGGGTGAGCAGGAGTGTCCATGATGGAGAGCAGTTTGTCCAGTGTCCTCCTGTCCCTCACTGTGACAAATCCAGCTCACGGCCGATCACGTGACCAGCTTTACGGATCAGTTTATCAATCCGTCCAATGTCACTTTTACTGGTGCTGCTCCCCCAGCAGACCACAGCGAAGTCCAGGGCGCTGGCCTCCACAGACTGTAACAGTAACTCCAGTTTGCCCAATTTTTCAATCTCCCATCCTGTTCGCATGACGTCTGATACCCCAGGCTCAGTGGCCCTCTCCACACTCACAGCTCCTGCATTACTTGTACTTCTCTAATTGACTCTCCATCCTTTAGCCTGACCCTGGGCATCTGCCAATATTCCAGGATTGTCCTCAAACACAGCACAGGCAACTCTGCACAGTGGGCTCATCTAGAGGATTTTAAGGACGTCAGATGAGGTAGTTTTGTGCGCTTGTTGGTTTGTTGTCAGTTTAGTCACACATTTGGAGCCAATCAGACAAGATAGTGAATCATCCAGTCTTTAAAGTGCTGGTACAAGAGGAGAAATAAACATGTTTATTTAGAAGACTCTTGTGGATTTGTGAAATTTGAATTGATAATTGAAGTATTTCTTGACTTTTGGTATTAGAGTTGTCAGAAGTATTGAAAATCAGATCCTACTGAATGCTAAAACTAGTGGCAAAACTGGATGCTCGTTTGAACAGGTATCAATACAAAACAAAGTCACATTCACAGGACAGAAATGAAGCTTTCCTGAATGTCTTTAGAATGATCTTGAGCTGCATCAGAACAAGTATAAGAGCACATAGACGAGTATACGCCCGTGGACCACTGTGGAACCTACAGGACCACTGAGGGAGTACGCGGATATAAGACCACATGGGAATAGAAAAGAAAGTCACAAAAATCATAGGTATATGCACGTCACTGGTGCTACTACGAAAGCGAATTTGCCTTATTTTCTAATTTACGTGCCCGACGATAACTGTGATTGATGGACTTGGGTAATGGCCGAATGTTATACTGTGTGGTGTGTACACCTCCTGTGGCTCACTTTTGGACTGGCCAACCAATCAGTGGGCAGGAGGTATATGTCGGAGATGACCACATCCAGCAGAAAGCCCCCGACAAAAAGTAAGTGTACACGATGATGTTTGCAGGAACACATTTCTCTTTCTTATGAGGTGAGTAAAGTGCCTCTAAACGTTGACACTACAGACTTTAGGACATGTTTAAATACTTCAGGTTTCATTTCATTTATTGTTTTATTAGGACAGTATACAATTACATTAAGCACAATGGCAGAGATGTTTGTACCAGATTGTAGCTCATAGCTAATTTCCATCTGTAGTCCTGGGAAGGGGAGACAACACAAGCATATTATTTCTGCATTAAAGGGAGATATTTAGCTGAAAGCAGGGGGCTTGTTTAATTGTCAACATTAGCATCATATTGCATCTTATTCCAATAGACGATCAAAAATACTTCATTTTACTGCCTTTCTTATTCTTATTCTGCCTTTATGACTTTGACTTAACATATTATCCTGTGCGTGAAGAGTCCCTCAGTCGTCCAGGTAGAATCCATGATAAAAGAAGAAATTCAATTTGTCAACTGGACAAAATTTGTTTGGTCGAAAACGTTTCGCGGCTCTTCCGAGAGGCTTCGTCAGTCCAGAACTGACGAAGCCTCTCGGATGAGCGGCGAAACGTTTTCGATCAAACAAACTTTGTCCAGTTGACAAATTGAATTTCTTCTTTTATCATATTATCCTGTGTATTATTGAATTATTGAATGATTATTTGGACTTTTTGTTATAAAAGCATTTCCATTTTAACAAAGTACCTTCTAATTCTGACCTGCCCTGAATACTAACGCCACACCACAGTGATGTCAGTGATGGGGGAGGGCTTAGCTTAATGTCATGCAAATGAGCTCCTTTCTGCTGCCCAGGCCTAAAGTGAGACAATCTTAATAAGGCTTTTTCTCAGCTCGTTGTTTTCTTATGTGCTGCTTTCAAATGGCCACAAATTCTTCAAATGTTCTCAGATTTCCATTGTAAGGCATCGTTGGAAAGCTTAGAATCTACACTTTCAGAATCTGTGAATAAAACGCCTCCGGGACGACTTGTGACTGTTTTTTCCGTGGTCGGTCATGTATATGGGAGGGGCACAGAGAGAGAACCATGACCTGATGAAGATCCACTGATCCAAACTTTGTTATTCATTAAATGCAGTTTGGAAGTACAGTAAGTGTGCAGGCTTTGTCTCATTTCCAATTTAAAAAAAAGAAAGTACCGCGATTTAATATTGAAAATCACATTCAAATAAAAAGTTTTTTTTTTTATTATTATCATCATGGAATCAGTGTTGAGTCTATTCCTTAGTATCGAAATAGAGTTTAAAGTTTTTGTATCGCGACAACACTATTTTGTATAGAGACTTGTACATCGAACCTGGTAAGATGCACAGTGTAACTTTGCTCTTGGAAATGTTGGCCACTTGTTTATCTCCATGGAGATGTTATTGCTTTACCGGCATGTTCCACAGTACGGCATTAAAGCCCCTGAACATTCCTTGAGTAACTTTTGACACAATCGGAGGCTGCAGCGTCACAGTTTTCAGAGAGCCCAAATTTAGCATTTATTAACAACAACAACAAAAAAAATCGTGTTATGCCCTATCATCACACATGCACAGTTTAGAGCTTGTTTCATAACATTTAAAGCAGAAATAAGTAACGTTCAGTAATAAAGCTCTCCTCGCAGCTCCGTTATGAGAATACACACCCTTTTGTTTTTGCTGAAATATTGCAGTGTAATGACATAAAAAAAAACATAACATTGCCAGATATTTAAAAAATAGAAAGAGAAAAATAGTTCCCAGTTCTTTTTGGGTCATGTCAGCTGTATTGTCAGGCTGATTTTCCACAAGGAGACAGCAGAGGGAGACGACGGACGCTTCACCTCGAAAATACATATTTAACCATCACAAGGACTTATAAAGATGTTGAATGAAGTGACATTTTTACTTAGTACTGTGGAATTAAACACTAAAATCAACATTTTTTGCTATTAAACTGTATATTGTGTGTGCGGAAATAGTATTATCTACAGTTCCTAGTCCATTTTTGGGCAATTTCTGTACATATTAGGTAGCATTGTGGTTAAAAATGTATAAGAACGGGTTTGTCCTGGCTCCAGGTAGTCGTTGACATCACACAGAACTGCTGTGATTCCAGCCAAGGGTTTCTGATTATGAACACTTGGCTATAAGGGCGAAGTTTGAAGTGTGGATACCTGTTAGACCAATCACACTGTTCCTTGTATGTCCAGACCACACCCCCTCGGCTCCTTCACTCTCCCCTTTTGTCCTCTGAGTACTGCCAGTTTAACAATCCGGTTAATAATGTCGTTTGGGCAGAGTTTAGGTGTATAGTCAGACTATAAAATTTAAAACCGTGGAATACAACTGACATAAACATAAACATAAACTGACCCTTAAAAATATCTGTCTCCTTGAATTTTTGGACGTTTCTCAACTATTACATGCTTGCATATTATGTCTTATTCACTTTATCTAAAAAAAACAACGTAATAGCGCGTCAGGCATTTTCTGCTTGTTTTTCTCAGATCAGGTCAGATTCTGCCCACACTCTATAATGATACGCCTGCAGCACTGGCTTTGTTTACTCCGTGTTGGCCTCCTCAGTTAACCCCTGCCTCCCCGCTCCTGAAGGCTGTGGGGGGATCTGCCTACAGAGAGTGTCCACTGCAGCCAGACCATGATGATGATTAAAAACACTCTTACTTTACACCAGTGTTTCCCAACCAGGGGTACAAGTACCCTAAGGGGTACGCGAGCACATTGCAGGGGGTACTCGGCAGTGTCGCTGCCAGGCGCAGGGGGAGATTTTTTTAAATTTTTGAATTCTAATTTGAGTACATTTTAGTTAAAGAAAAGAGAGAAAATGTCTGAGAATTACATTTTCAAATTAAGGAGATGAAATAAAATTATTTTCATTTAATAATCCGTTGTTTCACGTTCTACTTTTCGAGAATTATCAACACGTATGAGTCAGGGTGTACTTTAGGTATGACAAAAAGGCTCAGGGGGTACACAAGACAGAAAAGGTTGGGAAACACTGCTTTAGACAATAGAATGTGATTTTAAACACTAAATAATAGCGGCAAAAGGAGAAATTCAATTTGTCAACTGGACAAAAGTTTATTTGGTCGAATACGTTTCGCAGCTCATCCAAGCTGCTTCTTCAGTTCTGGTCAGACGCTGGTGGACACTGCCAACATCTGCCTGAAGGAATTTTGAAACTACCACACCTACTTGTTTACAGTTTGTGTTAGTTAGGTGGGCCTATTAGATCTGCAGTGGGAGTGGAGTGTGGGGTCTTGTTAGCAGAACCATTCAGGACCATAATGGTGTTTTCACACCTCTGGACCTGATCTGCTGCCCTACTGTTTTCTTTGTTTGTTTTGATTTAGGTTTGAGGATAAAGTTATAGATGGGAGACAAATGATGTCTGAGACCTCCATTTCTGTTCAATGAAGGATTCTGTTTCTTGACAAAAATAGCCTCTTTAACTCCCCTCTCAAACCAGTTCTTTTCTCTGGCCAAGATCTGTACCTCACTGTCCTCAAAGGAGTGGCCCGTGGCTTTTAGGTGGAGATGTACGGCAGACTGAGGTCCACTCTGGTTCTCCCGTCTGTGTTGGTACATCCTCTTGTGAAGTGGCTGTTTTGTTTCTCCAGTGTAGCGCTCACTGCAGTCTTCACTACACTGAATGGAGTAGACCACATTACTTTGTTTGTGGCTCGGTGTTTTGTCCTTTGGGTGGACCAGTTTTTGTCTTTGGTTGTGGTTTTGAAATAGACTGGGATTTCATGTTCTCTGAAAAACCTCTGTAGTTTCTGAAAAACCTCTGTAGTTTTTCAGAAACGCCGGCCAGGTGAGGAATAGTTACACCCTTTCTTTCTGGGTTCTGATTCTCTGTTGTCTTATTTCTGACCAGAACTGTAGAAGCAGCTTGGATGAGCTGTGGAACGTACTCGACCAAATAAACTTTTGTCCAGTTGAGAAATTGAATTTCTCCTTTTGCCATACACTTAGTTTAGCTTAGTCTTTATTTGAAGGGACATTAAGCTCATAAAAAGCAGAGATGTTCCGCACCAGATGATGTCTAAAGCTCTAGTTTCCATCTGCAGTCCCAGTGTTATTTTTGTTGATGTTATTGTTCGTCCACTACAAAAATCACACGGTCATGGAACCCCTAGGACACCCATTGCTGTCCATTGTGTCCAAACCCTGCATAATGTCTACTATAGGCCCATCAGACTCTCCCCCAGAAGTGGAGGGAGGCTGCAGGCTGCGCTGTACACAAAATGCTACTGATGCTATGCTCTAGGGCAGAGGTTCAGAGTGGAGCTGCTGTCTGCTGCAGGCTGACAGGTGTGAGGGGAAAGAGCGTCCCCGGGGCAGGGTCTATTTTACAAACCCTGGCTCTGTGTAAGGGGAGAGTGAGAACAGTGTGTACCCACCCTGCATCCCAAAGTGGGGTTTTATCTGGACGATGTTGTCGTCACGATGCTAAAATTTCAAACTCGATTTCGATACTAAGGAATAGATTCAATACTCGGTAGCGATTCTGATCACGATGATAATGTAAAAGATATAAAAGAGGTCACAAATACAGTAAACGAAGAGCTAAAAAAGTAAAATATTGGTTTTATTTAAATGGATTCTTAATGTAAAAAAAAAAATATATATATATATATATATATATATATATATATATATATATATATATATATATATATATATATTTAAAGGTCCCATGGCATGAAATTTTCACTTTCTGAGGTTTTTGAACGTTAATGTGAGCTCCCCTACCGTGTTTAGGGCCCCTTCATGGCTAAAAGTTGCGAAATGTCTAAACTGAGCATTTGCAGTCCTTTTCTGCATTAGAAAAAAAACACAGCTCAAACGGGCGATTCTGAACAAGGCAACTATGTGACATCAGATCGAAAAAAGAAATGGAAATGCAGTTCCACCCCTGTCTGGATGTCTACCCCCTGTGTCTGGAAATCACGCCCAGAGAGTTTGGACCGCGAATGAGCTACGCAATGTGAAATGTGTTTTTTTATTTGCCTGGAGGCACGTGCGAGTGTTTCTAGGCTCGGAAGTCCTTTACCCGACCCTCTGGACCTCTGAAACAGCAGTGGTTTAATTTTAGTTTCTGTGAAAATGTGTTTTTTGCATTGAAATGCCTCTCCTTTCTTCCATCGCGCTTAAAAGGCAGCACAGCGCTGTCTCCCAGTGGCGCAGAGGAGCGCCTCTAACCCTATCTGTGTCCTTCTCATTTGCATTCAAGCAACAAGGCCCAGAATGAGTTGTTCAGACAGAGAGATTCTGACTCTGACTGTGCACATGTGTCTTTCTCATGCACTGAGTCTTGATTTTGAAGAAAGATTTAGAAGATTTAATTGGAAATGTGAACGACCAAGCAAAAAAATCGGATTTCACAAAAAAATCGGAACTGATCATTAAGCCCTGCAGTCTGAACGTAGCCATACGCGATCGACTGTTTGGGCACCCCTGCTGTAAACTATAAGTAGCACTTGAGGTAAAATAAGCCTGCTTTGTGCTGTCTGCAGCTTATTGTCCGATAATCATAATGTGTACGTTAGCATGCTAGTTGTTATTAGCTTTACCGTCACAGCAAAACTCTGCTCTGGAATCTGAGAGTTATGAAAAGTTCTAAGTTATCGAGGTGAATAATTTGGATATTTTGAATGCGTAAGGTAAATTAGGAAAAAGTCTGTACAGCTTCAAACTGCTTAAAGTGAACTCTCTCTGTTTTTCATGTTTAAGATGAGTAAAAATCAGGTATGGCGCCTTTAAACAAGCTGCATTCCTCATTATGAAAAAATGAAATGTTTTGTGGTGTTGTGGGAAAGCAGATTGTAGCTGAGAATAGCATGTGTGAGTAATTATTTCATCATTATTTCAGAGCAGATCAGTGGGTCAGTCGGTCGCACCATCTGGGCCCCAATCTGGACTCTAACTGCCCGGTCCTTTGGCTTTACCAGAGGGAGTCATCCTCTCTAATTGTTTATGTAAAATTTGCTAAATATAGTTGTACAGCAGGAAAATGACAAATATTACATTATGCAAAATTGACTTTTTTAAGCCTTTAACCATGTTAGAATATTGTTAGCTCACTAAAAACATACCTGGAGATGTATTTCATGTAATTCATCGTGGTTTACCTTTGCCTGTGAGCCTCACATTGTGATTTAATTCAAATTAAAATGTAATTTAATTCAATGTATTTTTGTAAAGTCCAAAATCACAACAGCAGTCCCCTCACAGGGCTGAACAAGATCATTGATTTAACCAACAGAGAGTCAGAAAAAACAACAGAGAAACACTCGTCAATAACAGATTAAAGACAGATTAACCAACATTCATAGAAAACAAGCAAATAGAGAGATGTCCCACAACATCTTCTGTGCTTGGACCCTCCTTCTCAAGAAGGAATATCTAAAAAAAAACAGCAACTCTGTTTTAAAGTCCATAAATCATACCAAGGGGCAACAGTGGCTCGGTGGTTAGAGCAGTGGTCCCCCAAACTGAAGGTCCGAGTGCTCTGTCCAATACTTTGCCTAGTATGAAAGATTGGCCGCCTCGGGTCCATCAGTCTGTCCCAGGGCAGCTGTGACTACAGCATTATTTTACCACCACCGAGTGTGGAGTGAATGAAAAATGACAGTGTTGCGCTTTGACGAGCCTGTAAAGCATATCACAAGTGTAAGTCATTATTATTAGGGACCGAGCCCGAAGGGGCACGAAGGTCCCTATTGAAGTTGCTTTGTTTCCGTATTATTATTCTTGTTCATACACGCTGGGGCAATTTTGAGCATGTTCCCATGCTTCAAAACGAACGAAAGTGACCCCCAGGAGCTCGATAGCGCCCCCTAGCGCGTTGTCTTTCGGGGCTGGCATACCGTTTAAGATAGGAGCACGAAATTCGGTAGGGACGTGTATCTCAATAAGACGAACAAATGCCTCACTGCAATGTCATGGCCACGCCCAACAGGAAGTGAGATAATTGGCCTTTTGTGTGATTTTGGGGTATTTGACATAGAATGGAATTTGAAACACTTCTCCTACACCGTACCTCAGATGGGCTTAAATTTTGGTGAACATAATCTTAAGACGTTGGAGATGTTAAATTGCGAAGGATTTTCAAATAGGCGGTAATATGACGATACGGCGGATCGATAAAGTTAGGTATGGAATTTGAAACACTTCTCCTACACCGTACCTCAGATAGGCTTAAATTTTGGTGAACATAATCTTAAGACGTTGGAGATGTTAAATTGCGAAGGATTTTCAAATAAGCGGTAATATGACGATACAGCGGATCAATAAATTTAGGTATTTATTGAATGGGAGTTATGAGTTATGAATGGGAGGTATTTGTTGCTAGGCAACGCCCTGATCAAAGATCTTTGATCTTTGTACCTTTGATCTGTCTTTGGCCACGCCCAACAGGAAGTGAGATAATTGTGCCAGGCACACGAAATTTGGTATGGGTGTGCGTCTCAGTAAGACAAACGCAGGTGCGAGGTCCCGACCAACGGCGCTTGCGGCTTTAATTATTATTATTATTGTTGTAATTATCCCCACGTCTTAAGCATTTCTGCATCAATGTGTGCTCATGTTCCCCATTCCGCAGTTTAATTGTTTTCACTGTGGTAATTCCTTCTGCTGCCAGTAGATGGCAAGCTGTACCGAGCAGACCAGACTGAGCACTGTGAAATTATAACCGTTTCCCAATTCAGAGAGTGCACGGTGCGGAGCGTGGTTGGAGGGGGATGTGCGTCACAGCCGGCGCGACAACTGCTGTCCCATTTCGTTTTTGTCCCATGCACAGTTAACACGCGGTCCGAAGACCGCAGTTGTTTCCATGGAAATCGGGGCGTGGACCAAGCGCGCAAACATGCATGCTTTGCACACTTAAAAGCCCCAGCATGCACAGCGCGGCAGGATATATAACTACAGAGATGGACTCGCCAGCAACATCGCCATGTGACAGTTGCGACTTCACGATACATTTTGTGTGCTGGTTCACCTCACCTACAACTATGCTACATGAAACTCTTCATAAACTATGCTAAACATGTGTGACGGTAGCTGTAACGGCATAGTCCACGGCTGTTGTAATGCTGGATATTCTACAGTATCGCCATGTCCTAATTCCAAGTATTACTAGTAGTAATAGAATAATATTTTTGTCTTTAGGGAACAAGGAGCAGGCGGCACGGTAGCTGAGTGGCTAGCGCTCTTGCTTCACAGCAAGAAGGTCCTGGGTTCGATCCCCGGGTCGCCTGGGCCTTTCTGTGTGGAGTTTGCATGCATGGTCTGGGTTCGGTCGCCTGAGCCTTTCTGTGTGGAGTTTGCATGTTCTCCCCGTGTCTGGGTGGGTGTCCTCCGGGCACTCCGGTTTCCCCCACCAACCCAAAACATGCACTATAGGTACCTCCAGCTTAGGTCCTGAGATATATATATATATACTCAACAAAAATATAAACGCAACACTTTTGTTTTTGCTCCCATTTTTCCTGAGATGGACCCAAAGATCCAAAATTCACTCCAGATACACAACACTACCATTTCTCTCAAACATTGTTCACAAATCTGTCCAAATGTGTGACAGCGAGCACCTCTGCCCCGCCGAGACAATCCACCCCACCTCACAGGTGCGCCACATCAAGATGCCGATCCGACATCATGACCAGTGCACAGGTGCGCCTCAGACTGCCCACAATAAAAGGCCACCCCGAAATGTGCATTTTTTTTTTTTGCTTTATTGGGGGTCTGGGGACTCAGAACCAGTCAGTATCTGGTGTGACCACCATTTGCCTCATGCAGTGAAACACATCTTCTTCGCATAGAGTTGATCAGATTGTCAATTGTGGCCTGTGGAATGTTGGTCCACTCCTCTTCAATGGCTGTGCGAAGTTGCTGGATATTAGTGGGAGCTGGTACACGCTGTCGTATACGCCGGTCAAGCACATCCCAAACATGCTCAATGGGTGACATGTCCGGTGAGTATGCTGGCCATGCAAGAACTGGGACATTTTCAGCTTCCAAGAATTGTGTACAGATCCTTGCAACATGGGGCCGTGCATTATCTTGCTGAAACATGAGGTGATGTTCATGGATGTATGGCACAACAATGGGCCTCAGGATCTCATCACGGTATCTCTGTGCATTCAAAATGCCATCAATAAAATGCACCTGTGTTCTTCGTCCATAACAGCCTTTGAAGAGGAGTGGACCAACATTCCACAGGCCACAATTGACAATCTGATAAACTCTATGCGAAGAAGATGTGTTGCACTGCATGAGGCAAATGGTGGTCACACCAGATACTGACTGGTTCTGAGTCCCCAGACCCCCAATAAAGCAAAAAAAATGCACATTTCGGGGTGGCCTTTTATTGTGGGCAGTCTGGGGCACACCTGTGCACTGGTCATGATGCCGGATCGGCATCTTGATGTGGCGCACCTGTGAGGTGGGGTGGATTGTCTCGGCGGGGCAGAGGTGCTCGCTGTCACACATTTGGACAGATTTGTGAACAATGTTTGAGAGAAATGGTAGTGTTGTGTATCTGGAGTGAAATTTGGATCTTTGGGTCCATCTCAGGAAAAATGGGAGCAAAAACAAAAGTGTTGCGTTTATATTTTTGTTGAGTGTATATATATATATATATATATATATATATATATATATATATATATATATAGGATGGGTTAAAATGCAGAGAAGAATTTCTCCAGTGTGAGATCAATAAAGTTCACTTCTTCTTCACCCGGCTCATTGAGCTGAGGCGGGACCTGTTCCATTTCGCAGACGGCCATGCGATCCACGGACTGCACTCTGAGCGAGTATGCACTTTTATTTTTTTTTTCATTTGGAATTTCATAATTCAGAAAATTGTCAAAGTAGTTGTCAAAGCAGTTGTGCTCCAAAGTGAACCAATGGGATCAAGGCTTATGTTCCCACATTTGTTGGGTTGTATATATAAATATGGCAAAAGGAAAATTTCAATTTGTCAACTGGAGAAAAGTTTATTTGGTTGAATACGTTTCGCAGCTCATCCAAGCTGCTTCTTCAGTTCTGGCTAGAGTGCTGTTGGACACTGCTTATAACTACCTGCAGGGAGGAGCTAACTACAGTGAAATTACTATGAAACTACCACACCTACTTGTTTACAGTTTGTGTTAGTTAGGTGGGCCTATTAGGTGGAGTGTGGGTCTTGTTAGCAGAACCATTCAGGGCCATAATGGTGTTTTCACACCTCTGGACCTGACCTGCTGCCCTATTGTTTTCTTTGTTTGTTTTGATTTAGGTTTGAGGATAGAGTTATAGATGGGAGACAAATGATGTCCGAGACCTCCATTTCTGTTCAAGGAAGGATTCTCTTTCTTGACAAAAATAGCCTCTTTATTAACTCCCCCTCTCAAACCAGTTCTTTTCTCTGGCCAAGATCTGTACCTCACTGTCCTCAAAGAAGTGGCACGTGGCTTCTAGGTGGAGATGTACGGCAGACTGAGGTCCTTTTAGGTGGAGATGTACGGCAGACTGAGGTCCTTTTAGGTGGAGATGTACGGCAGACTGAGGTCCACTCTGGCTCTCTCTGGCTCTGTGTTGGTACATCCTCTTGTGAAGTGGCTGTTTTGTTTCTCCAGTGTATGTATAAATATGTAAAATATATGGTTTATTTATGAAAACAGGCCTGTGGGACATTTGCGGCTCTTATTACACGCTGGCAAATGCAACAACAACTATTTATCTGCGCAGTCTACAAAAATCCTGTTTTGTTTTTGCTACCTCATGAAAATGAATGGGATAGACTCCTTATATCAGTACCAGACTGTGTGCGCAGCTGTTCAAACCACGTCACTCCTGAAGGGTCTATAGGAAGCAGTGGCTGTGCTGTTATGGCATGGGGAAACGCATATGCCAGATGGTGGAGTGCTGCTTTATGCAAATACAGTATAATCAGGCTCTACCCTCACAAAATGAGCAGTAAACTCCACTCTTTCAGTCTTCATCGATGTGTGCTCGAATGGAGGAGAATATGAGCAAAGGTTTATGTTTCAAAAACACGACTTTGGGAGAGTAAAAAACTGAAAATGGTGAAGCAATTGCAGTTGATATTTTGTGTAGCAAACATCAAATGGAGCGGGATTTTCATGAAACCAACAACATGTAATCAGTTGTGTCACTTTTCTGGGGGAAGGTCCATCACCTGCTTGTCAATGCTCTTTTTTAGAATGTTCCACAGTGACATTAAACAGCTCAACATTACATTTATTTTATTTATTACAGGTGGTTTTATAGCTCAAAAATACCTAGAAAAACAAACAGACATTCTGACTGTGAGTGGGGTCACCTCTCCACAGATCTGACCTGTAACTTCGCCTGGTTTCTCTGAAGATAGAAAGGGTTAATGCCATACTGTGAAACATTGTAAACAAGCAATAACCACCATTGGGAAAAGCATTTGACAGACTCTCCACCAGAAAAGTGACACAATGTGTCGTTTTTAGAACATGAGAGTCCTTATTTTCTTGGATTTTTAGCTTTTGAATCGACTTTTTAATCAACTTGAACTTAATTTTGTAATTTATTCATGGTTAAATACTAGTCTTTTGGTGTAGGCCTGGTTTAGAGTTGCTTGGCAAATATTTGTGGGGAACAGCGGCTCAGTCCGTATTCATTATCATACTGTACGTGCCAGGGGGAGGATTGGGAGTTGCACAGACCTGCAGGAAGTGAAGACCTGACAGAAACCAGGGTTCTGGCAAATTGTCTGTTCGCCTGGGTTCTAAAATGTATCGATTATGTTAAATTCCCCTTTTGTAATCAATTCTCCTGGAAAATGTGATCCAACTGAACTGGACTCTTTGTTTTGACTGCATCTTCTGCACAAACACGTCCAAGGCCGACAGCTGCTGCGGCCTTATCTCACAGCACTCTACAAAACAAAACAAGACATTCCATTCGCCTCACACACATCTATTAAGTAATACTGCCCTGTCTATTTTTAGGATGTCTGCTTCTACTTCAGTTTTCAATCAATTTCATTGATTTCTGATCTGCTCCTTTGCCCCACACCCTTCTTCCTTATCGCCAAAGAAAAAACACCGTATGTTACCTGTCCAATTGTTTTTCTGTCATTACATGTTGTGAATAATTGTCATTGATTGTAATTGCATCTTTTCCACTCTGCATCTCTCAGTCGGCGGCGCGCGCAAGCACAATGGCCTCTCCCCTAGCCGCTCTATCACCGTCCTGCCTGGTTAGAGGGGAAACGAAATTTCGAATTACTCTATGTACATGTACATATGATTTTCGACAATAAAGCAAACTATGACTACTATGACTATGACTATTTAACTGTGTAAATTGCTTGTACTTTTTAGAGATGCTAAACTATACGCCAGAGAAATTCGAAAAACAAAAGGAACAAATGAGTTGAGATAGTTTCAGAGCTATTTCAGTGCAGTGAGCTCCTCCTAGGGCTGAATAGAGATGCTAAACGAGACGCCAGAGAAATTCGAAAAACAAAAGATACAGATTAGTTGAGATAGTTTCAGAACGATTTCAGTGTAGTGAGCTCCTCCCTGCAGCTAGATATAAACAGGGTCTAACCAGCACTAGAACCAGAACTGAAGAAGCCTCTCGGATGAGCGGCGAAACGTTTTCAACCAAACAAACTCTGTCCAGTTGACAAATTGAATTTCCCCTTTTATCATGGATTCTACCTGGACGACTGAGGGACTGTTCACGCATTTTCACAAACAGTTCTTCAGTTCTCCCCATGCATTTGATCCATCATTCAATAGTGGCCGCTCGGGGACCCATCACCAGACCTTGAGTTACTCTTGGTCTGGACAATCTTGGCTGTATTGTACATGTTTGGGCTGATGGGGGAAACTGGAGAGCCTGGAGAAAACCCACCAGAACCTTCTTTCTGTGACGTGAGAGTGTTGGCCATTCATGAACCAAGGTTATAATAGTTTAGGATTTTTCATTATAGATAAAAGGAGAAATTCAATTTGTCAACTGGACAAAGTTTGTTTGGTCAAACGTTTCGCCGCTCATCCGAGAGGCTTCGTCAGCTCTGGTTCTAGTGCTGGTTAGACCCTGTTTATATCTAGCTGCAGGTAGGAGCTCCCTACACTGAAATAGCTCTGAAACTATCTCAACTAATCTGTCTCTTCTGTATTACGAATTTCTCTGGCGTCTAGTATTAGCATATCTATTCAGCCCTAGGAGGCGCTCACTACACTGAAATAGCTCTGAAACTATCTCCACTCAGAGCTGACGAAGCCTCTCGGATGAGTGGCGAAACGTTTTCAACCAAACATACTTTGTCCAGTTGACAAATTGAACTTCTCCTTTTATCATATCTCCACTAATCTGTCTCTTTGTTTTTCAAATTTCTCTGGCGTCTAGTTTAGCCTCCCTATTCAAGCCGGTTTCCTCCTATCGTTACTGACCAAATCTGCCAACTGCTGGAAATTTGTCTGAATACCACCTATTTCCAGTTCAGAGGGAACTTCTACAGGCAAATTCATGGCTTGTTCCTTTTATCATGGATTCTACCTGAACGACTGAGGGACTCTTCACGCATTTTTCATTATAGTTTGGTTTTAGTTAGTTTTGACTTTTTTTCCTCTAATTCAGTTGGTTTTAATTAGTTTTTAGAGTGGCTCTGATAGTTTTAGTAAGTTTTTGCTTTTTTCTAACTCCTCAGTTTTAGTTTAATTTTAGTTTTTGGGTTATACTTTGGGTTATTCATCAAGTGCAGGATTCAAAAGAAACTATTGTGTTATCAAACTTACAACAAACAAATGCGATTTAAAAACATTTCTTCAGGTTTACCCCCACAACAACCAAAGCAGTCCACAAGCTGCAGCCTTAAGTGCAAAACAAATAAAAATACACACCAAATCTTCCACCTTTACCAACTCCAAAAAAGTCTTGTAAATAAACTGAAAAAGACAAAAACGAAGAGCTTCAGTTAGTTTTAGTTAGTTTTGTAAACACACAATACAGTTTCAGTTATCTTTTTTTTTTTTTAATTGTCGTTTTCATTCATTTCAGTTAACGAAAATATATATTAGTTTTCGTTTTTGTATTTGTTTTCGTTAACTGTAATAACCTTGCTTTGAACAAGACCAGAGTCCACACAACAACAAAAAATATATACCCACTGGTGTCTATGATTTTACTGAGGAAAATATATAAATGGCCATCTCACAGACCTCCCTTCATTTTCACTCCGACTGCAGAGCAGTGAGTGTGCTACAAGGTCTTTTGGTCTGTGCCGATGTCCCCCAAATGTCCTTGGACGAAGTATGCCTCTGCAAAATGTATGCTTTAAAGTCAGTATTCCACAACTAAAGGAGTCTCTGTGTGTTTTGTGCTGAAACCTGACCACTGTCCTTGTGTGTCAGCTTCAGGAGCCTCCTATTGTGAGATGAACCACTGAGATGAATTATCTCCTGTTTTGGCGAATCTTTCTCTTGTAAATGTCCTTGTTTGACAGTGGGTCACTCAGTCAGTCAGTGCACTTCTATTTACAGGACCAGACCCATGATCCTTCAGGGAGTTTCATCTGAGGAAAAAGTGCCATGTTACTGGAACCTTCAAGACACCTTTATATGGAGTCTAAATTACCTTTAGACCTGTTGCCTTCTTCCCAGACATAAATAAGGTTGTTTCTGTTACAGCAGAGAGATTATGAAAAGGTTTATGTTAATATAACTTTATGCATTACTTAGAATGATCCACATATTTATCCCACTCGGTACACTGCTATAAACTATACAAATAAATCCACTGAATAACAAAAAATGTGAATGACCATATTTAATTTTTATATACTGTAATATAATGTTTTATTGCAATTAAGTATATCATAGGAGAGTGACAATAAAAAAGTTATACACTACCAGTCAAAACTATAAATGGACATAATGGAAAATCTTTGCTTTGAACAATGGTTTGCACTTTGGGCAGTTCTGGACAAGGCAACTGTGAAGTGAAAATCATTTCAGGAGACTTACTCATGAAGCTCAATGAGACGAGGGTGGCTACTTTTATTATTATTATTATTACTTTGAGGATTTGCTACAGAATTCCACATACCGTTCTTCATAAATTTCATGTCTTCTATTTGTAAGAGAATTGAAAGAAGTAAACATAAAGGGAAAAAAATGGCTGGCGATGTATATTGTCGGCTGTGAGCTGGAGACATTTGTCACAGTAAGGGACAGGAGGACACTGGACAAACTGTTCTCCATCATGGAAACTCCTGCTCACCCACTGCACCAGATCATAGAGGGACAGATAATACTCCCTACAACTGTATATAACTGTGATTTGATATTTTATTCGATTTTTATTTGATTTTTATGACTTATTTTTCTATTTTATTCTGATTTGTACATTATTTTATCATTATTTTTTATTTGACACCGGTCTCTTACTATCCAGTCCATATATTTTTTTATTACTCTCTGTTATATATTATGTTTGATGAGTGAATGAGATGACTGTACCCAAATAATTTAAATTTCCCTTGTGGATCAATAAAGTTTGTCTAAGTCTAAGTCTGAGTCTAATATTCCTTTTCCTATCAGTGTAATAATGGTTTGTCCTCTGTCTCTCTGTGCCTGGTTCTGCCTCCCGTCCCAGACAGCACAGCCAGCCTGGTGTCCCGCAGGAGGGAGGGCTTCTCTGGGCAGAGGGAGAGCCTCTTCAGCCTGGTCCTGGTGGTGTCAGATGGGGGAGAGCCTCCTCTGAGCAGCACGGCCACACTGCACATCCGGGTGTGTGTGTGTGAGAGGAACAGCAGGGGGCGCTACGGAACCAACGTGTGCCAGGCTCAGGCCTTCCTCTCCTCCGCCGGCATCAGCACCGGGGCATTTGTGGCCATCCTGCTGTGCGTTGTCATATTACTGGGTAAGTCTTATGTCTGAGTTAAAACATAAGCCGTGTCTCAATTCTCAGTGTGCACAGTTCGGAGTGTGATTTTAAGGGCGCATACGTCCCGTTTCCATGGAAATCGGGCTGTGAACAAACTGTGCATCCATGCACACTTCGCGCACTCATATATCCCAGCATGCACCGCGCGCTACTTCTTCTACGGGAGAAAATGGAGTCAGCGGTTGCGGGACCTGTCTCATTTCACCGACGCCCATGTGGTCCACGGAGTGCACGAGTGGCTTAAAAACCACACACCGAACTGTGCACACTGGGAATTGAGACACGGCTATAGACTGTATAAAGTGCACTAAGGCAGTGTTATGTCACCCAGAACATTTGGCTCCAGTCAAATGAAGCTCATTGAGGCTTGCGGTTATAGGAGCAAGGCCAGTGGTGCCGCTTGCACCACTGGTTTATATTATATTATCCTTTATTTATCCCTGTAGGGAAATTATTTCTGCATTTGGCCCATCCTTCAGGAGCAATGGGTAGCATCTTTCAGGTGCCCGGGGGGCAGTACCATGAAGGTTCTTGCCCAAGGACTCACAATGGCTTGCTCATTGCTCCTCGGGAGGGATTCAAATCCAGATCCTCCGTGTGAAAGTCAAGTGACTTACCAGTTGAGCTAACCAGCCGTAGGAGTAGCAATACAAACATTTCAAGACTAAAATGAGCCGGACCCCAATCACATGGCCCTGCCTCTCTGATATTAATATAAAAAATTTAACTTAACAGATTTAAGACCAGAAGACTTTCCATCACTTGGTCCACCTGCTGCCCTCTGGTGGAAGGTACAGGTCCATCCAAAACAACCTGACCGAGCATCCACCAGTAACCTTGAAGTGGACTTTACATTGTTGCATAATGACATTAAAACACATATGTGATTTTATGTCCCAGTGATGCACTTTAATGTTGATATTTAATGCTGATTTATGCTGCTGCTAATACTGTTACTGTTTATTATTATATACACTAGCATCAAAAGTGTTTTATTCAGTGTTTTATTTATTTATTTATTTTTTTACTACTCTATTTTGTAGATAGATACAGGACACATAAAATACATGAAGTAAGCTGTATGGAATTATGTGTGTGTGTGTGTGTGTGTGTGTGTGTGTGTGTGTGTGTGTGTGCGTGTGTGTGCGTGTGCGTGTGTATGTGTATTTTATTCCTTAAAGGGATATGCCACCCCCAGGTCAAACTTGGGCATCTCCCCACAGTCCAGAGACTAAAATAAGTGGTGGAAAGCGTTTTCCTGGTCACCCAGCCATTGTCCGAGTCTGTCAGCACTGACCGCCGCGGTATCTGCAGCTACTCCGCGTTAGACTGGAGTCTGACAATGGCTGGGTGACCAGGAAAACGCTTTCCACCACTTATTTTAGTCTCTGGACTGTGGGGAGATGCTCAAGTTTGACCTGGGGGTGGCATATCCCTTTAAAGTAGACACCCTTTGCTTTGTCCAAAAAATATTTCGAACAGTCATTTAATTTATTAATTGCAACATAATTCCATATAACTTCATATACTTGATCTATTTGGCTACTTCTGTATGTATACAAAATGTAGAAAGTAGTAAAGTAAATTAAAATAAAATGAAATAAACCCAAATGAGAGGGTGGGTCTGGACTTTTGACTTCTTTAAACTGGTTCACCCTGGTATGGCTTTACATTAAAACTGTTCTTTTAATGCCCAAAACCATAAGAGCAGTCGCCTCTCAGGGCTGAACAAGATGATTTAACCAATAGACAGATTAAAGCTGCACTGTGTAACTTTCTGCTGGAGGTTTTGCCGCCTCCTTGTTTTCATGGAGACCAAGCCAGACCAAGTTACAGGTCAGATCTGTTGAAAAGCAACCCATTCGGCGTCAGAATGCCTGTTTTTGTAGGTATTTTTGAGCTGTAAACCTACTTGCAATTTAATAAATGTAAGATAGAGCTGATTAAAGTGATACTGTGGAACATTCAAGGCAGAGCAGTGATAAATCCATAGAAACAAGCAAGTGACAGACCCCTAAACAGTTACATAATACACCTGTTGCTATCACCAAAAACGCAATCACAGATGACCTTATTTATGTTCTATTTTGTCGCCCTTCACTGCAGCCATCGTCATACTCTTCACCCAACTGCGCCACAAGAAAACTAGCAAAGACAAACTCATTCTATCCGAGGAGGACATCCGAGAAAACGTGGTGACCTACGACGACGAGGGTGGTGGCGAAGAGGACACGGAAGCTTTTGACATCACTGCGCTACGGAACCCCAAAGCGTCCGAACGCTATCCCAAACTCCACCGATACTATGACCACAGTCCTTACGAGGACGAGGAGACGGAGGAGAACAGCGAGGATGGAATTGTGATCGTGCAACGCAGAAAAAGATCAAATTTCAACCGCAACAGCTACAGTCCCGACTCAGAACCTTCGTGGTTTGTTGTGGATCACGTCCCGAGAGACATCAGCCAATCGGCGCCTTCCCTGCTGTTGGACGGTCACGATATCGTCCAGCAGATTCTTCACCGGAAAGTAGCTCAGGCGGACTGTGACACCAGAGGACCTCCGTATGATTCGCTCCAAACATACGCCTACGAAGGGAGAGGGTCATTAGCGGGATCTGTCAGTTCACTAGGTCTGACGCTAGATTCTTTTCCAGAACTAAGCTACAGCGATTTAGAAGACTGGGAGCCGGACCAGCAAGTTCTAGAGCGGATTATCGGAGAACGGGATGCAACAGACTCTTAAAAGTGCACAATCTTTTATATATATATATATATGCTCTTTGAATGATTTCGCTGCAGATATTGATGAAAACCAGGGTGTAAAAGGTTATGGTGAAGGAACGCTGCAAAAAAAGGAGGCTACATGAGTTGAAATGATTTCAGTTCAGAACACTAATTTTATTGAGTATTTTTGACAAGGAATAATTTACTTTGAAATATTTTACTAGTGTCATTTTAGCACTTTTTTTATTTCTAGCATAATTATTTTCTAGTCAAGTTAAGGTCTTAATGGCAAAAAGAGACATTCAATTTGTCAACTGTAAAAAAGTTTATTTGGTCAAATACGTTTCGCAGCTCATCCAAGCTGCTTCTTCAGTTCTGGTCAGTCGCTGGTGGACACTGCTTATATCTGCGTGAAGCCTTCTCTGTTTGTGGAGATCCTAAATGGGATTTCAATAAAACTAAGAGAGCCAAAAAACAAGACAACAGAGAATCAGAACTCAGGAGAAAGGGTGTAACGATTCCTTACCTGGCCGGCGTTTCTGAAAAACTACAGAGGATTTTCAGACATGAAATCCCAGTCTATTTCAAACCCACAAACACTTTAAGACAGAAACTGGTCCACCCAAAGGACAAAACTCCGAGCCACAAACAAAGCAACGTGGTCTACTCCATTCAGTGTAGTGAAGACTGCAGTGAGGGCTACATTGGAGAAACAAAACAGCCACTTCACAAGAGGATGTACCAACACAGACGGGAGAGCCAGAGTGGACCTCAGTCTGCCGTACATCTCCACCTAAAAGGACCTCAGTCTGCCATACATCTCCACCTAAAAGGACCTCAGTCTGCCGTACATCTCCACCTAAAAGCCACGGGCCACTCCTTTGAGGACAGTGAGGTACAGATCTTGGCCAGAGAAAAGAACTGGTTTGAGAGGGGAGTTAAAGAGGCTATTTTTGTCAAGAAAGAGAATCCTTCCTTGAACAGAAATGGAGTTCTCAGACATCATCTTCAATAGGCCTAGTGACTAACAGAAACTGTAAACAAATAGGTGTGTGTGTGTGTTTTTTTTTTAAGTAATTTCATTGTGGTTAGCTCCTCCCTTCAGGCAGATATAGGCAGTGTCCACCAGCGTCTGACCAGAACTGAAGAAGCAGCTTTGACCAAATAAACTTTTGTCCAGTTGACAAAATGAATTTCTCCTTTTGCCATGGATTCTACCTGGACGACTGAGGGATTCTACACACATCTTAAGGCCTTAATGGAATTTTCTCCACCGATGATGATTAAATTAAAACCTTCAAACAGCACATAAACAGGAAGTCAAGTATTGAAACTTGTTAAAACCACTCAAAATTAGATTAATCTTCTGAATTGAAGTCATGTTACATAATGTTGGTATTCTCTTTTTGCAGTAAACATGAATCAGAGCACAAGAAAAGCCATTTCTATTGATCCTCAAAAAGATGGTGAGTAGCTGAAATTGTCTTTTGAATACTGTTGTTTTCTCTGTGCTTGTTTGGTATTTTTTTTATAAAATAAATAAATAAGAAAATTGTTAAACTGATTTTGTCAGGTTTACCTTCTACGGTTGTTGCAAGTTTTGATGATGGACCATATTTTTTCTATGTGCCACAAACTGAATAAAAAAATAATAAATTGGTATGCAGCCCCCTTTTGAAAGAATGTTAAAGGTGATGTATGTAGATATTTTGCTTACAATTTCATAAACCTGACCTTTCTGTTTCCCCAGATATGAGCAAAACATGTTCAGATCAAATATAACTTTTATTGATCACAGTAAATGCCCCTGTAGTGAAGGGCAGCGTCTCTTAAGTTTGTGTGTACCTCCCCCATGTGGCCATGCAGGGTATTACAGCACACAGTACACAGCGCAATTCCACATTTTTGGTAAAACACAGACGATATTTCATTAAATAGTTACATACTTTGGTTTAAAATGGCCATTGAAGAGCACCTAAGCATTTTCATCACGCATTACTTTAATACAACACTTTTGTGAGTCAATCAGACAAAAATGCCAGAAACTAAATGGAAAAATATATATAAAACTATGACAAATTTCAATTCAGTATATTTTGAGATGACTAATAAAGGGGGACTGGTGAGTAAAGGTCCAAGCTCCTATAGGGAAACAAAACTTACATGTCAACTTTCATTTTAAATCTTGTTTTTTCTTTTTTCTTTTTTATTGCCCAAAACTAAAACAAAATGTTATTACAAAATGTTATTTTCACAATGCAAACTTATGGTAACATATTTTTAATGCCACCGATTTGTATGTATATGTACTGTGCTGATATGATACCTATTTTTTATTTTGAAACAACTGAGAGAATGACGGAAAAACAGGCAAATTATTATTGTTATTTAAATGATTATACCTTGTGTTGTTGAAATGGTAAAGCTCCCATTTTCTGTTCAATTCTTTGCCTTGTTTTTTGTGTGTTTTTTTATATTCAACAAATTATGTTTGTATCCCGAGCTGGGTTATGTATCTGGCTCCCTCTGCTGGTCATAGTGGTGAGTGAAGCAACAAAATTGTAATTAATCAATTCAATCAATGAAATATTTTGTTTTCAGGAGAATAGACTGATTTGGCCACTCTTGCAATTACTGACAAACCAGCAACATTAAAAAGATCATTTCCTCTGGCTATTAATGAAGGTACTTTGAGAAATTGGTAACTTTTTTTTTTTTTGCTTTGTTTTTTTGTTTTTAATCTAAATCACAAGTAAAGTTTAAAGGTCCCATGGCATGAAATTTTCACTTTCTGAGGTTTTTGAACATTAATGTGAGCTCCCCTACCCTGTTTAGGCCCCCCATGGCTAAAAGTTGCGAAATGTCTAAACTGAGCATTTGCGGTCCTTTTCTGCGTTACAAAAAAACAGTGTTCAAACGGGCAAGTTCGGACAAGGCACCTTATTGACGTCAGATCGGCAAATGCAGCTCCAGCCCCTCCCTCTGTCTCCGCTCAGCGTACCTGTATATCCCGCCCATAGAGTTTGGACTGTGAATGCGCTACGCAATGCGAAATGCGTTTTTTTATTTGCCTGGAGGCACGTCCGAGTGTTTCTAGGCTCGCAAGTCCCTTACCCGACCCTCTGGACCTCTGAAATACCAGTGGTTTAATTTTATTTTCTGTGTAAATATGCTTTTTTTCATTGCAAAGTCTCCCATCTGTCTTCCTGCGTAAAACACGGAAGAGAGGAGAAAGCGGTGCCGAGCTGCGCTTCGAGCGGGGGAAACCCCCCCCGCGCTCCCCGCTCCTTAGCCAATCTCTCTGTCCTTCTCATTTGCACTGAAGCAGCAACACTCAGAATAAAACATTTTAGACACATATCTAGCCTCATGAAGACTGTCAGAGTCATATCTCATGCAGTGAGTGTTGATTTTGAAGAAGGATTCATTTACAGTATTAGGGAACCATTAAGGAGCCATATAAAAGCATCAAGAAGTACCATGTCATGGGACCTTTAATGTTCCTCTTGAATTGTTTATGGATTCATTTTGAAATATTTGAAGTTTGTTTTGTTTATTCACAGTCCAGTGAAAGCGTAATGACGGATGGAGCATATGAAGCCTGTTCCTGGTGTATATTTTTATCAAAGAATAAAACACATTGCAGAAAGTGTTGCTGTGTGTTCCAGAGCTTTTTTTCTTTTTTCATAATTTTTATTTCCTTGGCTTCATGAATGAATGGTCCTATTTTAGTGAATATGCTACCAAAATGAAGATCTTATGGTATTCAATGGTTTGATCAAAATGTTTTATATTTTTATATATATGCATTTGTTACACAGCCTTGTGATGTGTATTTTTTCATGTGACACTTCTACTTCCACATACACAATGCAGATAAGTCATTTTGTATGAGTAAATATTGATATGAGCCTTAAAACGTCAGCCTCTTTTGACAGATATACAGAAGCTTTTCAGAACAGCCTTCGTCGTTCCAGCTGTTCAGGATGCGTCTGAAGTTGGTTTCAGCACAGAACTCTTCATTGTGGTCGTTATTTGGCTCTCCACTGGACCAAAAACTGAAAAACATTAAATAAGAACTTAAAAGCACTTCTAAAACACAATGTTAGTTTAAAATGTTGCTGTGTGAACCTTGCGTTGAGCTGAGAGCCGTCCACCCATCTCCACTCTCGAGGTGTGGACTGGGTTGCAGTCAGTCCAATCCATCGGCGCCCGGGGAAAATACCTACAAATGCCTGTGGAAACAGTTAAAGCCACATTCAGGGATCTAAAGTTGACAGCTGTGAGAAACAGAAACAGGCTGCGCACAACAGCTCCGGTCTCTGGGGGCTCTAAGGCAGGGGTGTCAAACATGCGGCCTGGGGGCCCTCCAAGATCTTTAATCTGGCCCTCGGCTGATTTTCTATTAAAATATTTTAATTATATTTAAATTTTCTATTAAAATATTGGTAATTTTCTTCACAGTTTAGCATAACAGCGTCTCCAGGGCCTCCCACCAGACCAAATGAAGACTTGCCTCTTTCCAAACGCTCTTAAAGGACCATCGTTTTGACTGTTGACCGTGACACCCTCATCAGCAAAATGTCAAAAATGAGAAAAGTGGACACCGAGTGCAGGATTTTCCAAGAAAAATTGACAAATTCCAATTTGTTCACAGAGGTGAATGGGAACCCTGTATGCTCGGTGTGCTTGCAACAAGTGACGGTACTCAAGGAATAAAATTGTAAACGCCACTACGAGATGCATTTCGAACAATACAATAACTTGAACGGAGAACTGAGAAAACAGAAGATAAACGAATTATTGCTGAGACTGAAGAAACAGCAGTCTGTGTTTCTCTGCACAAATATTTGGACTTAATGCTATTTTTGGGGTATATATGCCATGGATTTTCTGATACAGCCCTTTTGGGATCAAAGTAGGTTAGATACCTAGATTGGCAGGTATGATTCCAGCTCCCACAGATGAGTGCTGCTGTTGTGTCCTTGGGCAAGACACTTAACCCACCTCACCCCCAGTGTCTCCATACACTAGTGGTTGAATGGGTGAATGGTTCCTTGTTGTAAAGCGCTTTGGGTGCCTTGAAGGTGGAAAAGCGCTATATAAAGATGTGACCATTTACCATTTGAGAAGAAAAACAAGCTAACTTGCCGGAACTACTTTAGTCAGCGCTAGAACCGGGGCAGAACTCGGCTCAGAGGACACTGTCAGGGGTAAGTCAGTGTTAATGCATGACACTGCTGAAGGGAACGCCATACAGATTCACGTCAAAAACCCCAAACTATCCCTTTAATGCTTATTTCTGAGACTAGTACATATTAAATGCCACAAATTTGCACAGTTCTGCAAAGAACCTTGGTGTTTTTATGGACTCTCTTTTAAACTTTGAGAAACAAATTTCAAATGTTGTTAAATCTAGCTTTTTTCAGCTAAAACAAATCACTAAATTAAAAATCAATCCTAACACCCAGTAGCTTTGAAACAATCATACACGCTTTTGTGACTAATTGACTGGACTACTACAGCTCGCTGTATTCAGGCTTCCCACACTCTTCACTCAGTGGGTTACAGTGAGTCCAAAATGCTGTTGCCAGACTCACCGGGGCCAAAAGAGAGACCATATTACACCCACCCTCGCCCAACCCCACTGGTGACTAGTAATGGGAATCGAGAACCGGTTTCTGTTGAGAACCGGTTCTGTGTGTTTCAATTCCACGGAATTGAATAGCAGTTTATCTAACGATTCTCTTAGCGATTCCAGCCAGTACGAATTACGCTCAAAAGTGGTGGGATTGATACGTGCTTCGCCGCTTCACTGATACGGAGTTTATATACTATTTTCACATGACGAGAAGAACGTTTGTGAAAATGGACTTTTAACTTCCACTTTGACACATGACACGATCGGGAGACGTTCGGGACAGGTCCGTTTCTCCGGAGCTCGTGTACAAAGTGCAGTCAGATACTTGGCAGCAGAAAGTCACGTGGAGAATTTTCCTAAAACAGAGCGACACGGGGTGAGTCATATTATTATCATATAATTTCTGTATCAAATGGAGATATTAGGTGAAAGCAGGGGCTTGTGTCAACATTAGCCTGTGCACTAAACCGGGACTAGACCGGGACTAGACCAGGACTAGACCAGGACTAGACCAGGACTAGTGCTAATCTTGGTGCTAATCAAACAGTTTGTTCTCCTTTTTTCCCCAAATTAGAATCGATAAGAGAATCGATAAAGAATCGAATCGTTAAGCAGTATCTATAATGGAATCAGAATCGTAAAAATCTTATCAATTCCCATCCCTACTGGTGACCTGTTAAATAACCAGTGGAGTTGGTTATTTAACTACATATTTCATTTTGTTATGTTCGATTGGACATTTGAACAGAGGTTAGCATTAGCATCGAGTTTAATATTCTCTCAATAAACAGAAACATTTTATATTGTGAGATCCCTTTGTGGGAACAGCGTGGTCTCCATCTCCAGACCTGCTCCTGGACACTGCTGATGATGGTGAGATCTGCTCCTTTCTCCTGACAGGACCGCCGGCTCTGCTCCCAGCTCCGAGCTGTGGTGGAGACCAGGTACAAACTGCCTTGGAAATACACCCAGCCTTCAGATGTGACGTTATCTGAAAATCGGGATGATACAGACGTTGAAGTGACACTAAATTGGGAGCCCAAAACACACTGTCAAGTCTTTAATTAAGCAGGTTCACTTGAAAAACCCAAAAACAGACACAAGGCTCAAATCAGCTTTAAGACCTTTATTGAAATTTTCCAGCTTCTTCTTTAGTGGTAGTAGTAGTAGTAGTAGTTGTAGTAGTGCAGTAGTAAAGGTAGGGTACTAGTGGTAGTAGTAGAGGGAGGTTTGGTGGTAGTGGTAGTAGGAGCAGTAGTTGGCTGAAAACCTTTAAAGTAAACAAATATAATGAAATTACCTTTACATTTTCGTAGTATTAGTATTTATATATTGTATATTTATGCATAGTATTTTAATCTATCTGCATTTTAATTAATCTATTTTCATTATTATTAATTTGCATTTTACATAGCCTTAACTAGGCTAATTTTAAATTACATTTTAACAGTTAATATTTTAACCTTCAATGTAACTTATTTTTTCTATAATTTTAAATGTCTAGATATGATCCAAATTTATTTTATATAATATTTCCACTAACTAACATAACTTTTAATTGCAATGATGTACACTTTTTAAATTAGTGCTCCTTTACTTGGTTGCACAGCTACATTTTACACCAAATTGGAATATATTTACCAAATTACCAAATAGAGTAAACTATTAAATTTGTCCTTTAAAGGTCCCATGGCATGAAATTTTCACTTTCTGAGTTTTTTGAACGTTAATGTGAGCTCCCCTACCCTGTTTAGGGCCCCCCCATGGCTAAAAGTTGCGAAATGTCTAAACTGAGCATTTGCGGTCCTTTTCTGCGTTAGAAAAAAACACAGCTCAAACGGGCGATTCTGAACAAGGCAACTATGTGACGTCACATCGAAAAATGCAGCTCCACCCCCCGTCTGGATGTCTACCCACCGTCTCTGTAAATCACGCCCAGGGAGTTTGGACCGCGAATGAGCTACGCAATGCGGAATGCGTTTTTTTATTTGCCTGGAGGCACGTGCGAGTGTTTCTAGGCTCGGAAGTCCTTTATCTGAGCCTCTGGACCTCTGAAACAGCAGTGGTTTAATTTTATTTTCTGTGAAAATGTGTTTTTTTCATTGAAAAGCCTCTCCTTTCTTCCTCCGCGCTTAAAACAAGGCCCAGAATGAGTTGTTCAGAGAGAGACTTTCTGACTCTGGCTGTGTACATGTGTCTTTCTCATGCACTGAGTCTTGATTTTGGAGCAAGATTCATTTACAGTATTAGGGAACCATTAAGGCACCATATAAAAGCATCAAGAAGTACCATGTCATGGGACCTTTAACATTTTCACAACTTAAAATCAGAAAATAGTAATTTGATGTATCAATCCATTGTCAACCCAAATTTGGACATTTTCCAAATTAAATCAGCCAACTGCATTTACAATTTAACTACGGTTTTTCATTATGCTTTTAATTATATTTAATTTAAACAAAATGTTCATTTGAATGAATTAATCATACTGAAAAACTACTTTACAAACAGAAAGCTGTCTATAAACACACAGGAAGTAACACAGGAAGTAACAACACATGTGCTGCATCTTCATCATGAGGAACTATCACTTTTTTTTCTTTTTTTTCCTTATGACCTCTTGTATATGGCTGAGATATTTTTATTACTTTTTTCTATTTAATTTTACTTTAGCTTGTACATATACATTTACAGCTCTGGAAAAAAATAAGAGACCAGTTTTGCTGAATCAGTTTTCCTGATTTTACTACTTACAAGTATGTGTTTGGGCAAAAGGAACATTTTTGTTTGAGTCTATAAACTAAATTCCAAATAAAAATATCGTTTAGAGCATTTATTTGCAGAAAATGACAAATGGTCAAAATAACAAAAAAGATACATGTTTTCAGACCTCAAACAATGCAAAGAAACAAGATCAAATTCATTTTAAAACAACATAATACTAATGTTTACACTTAAGAAGAGTTCAGAAATCAATATTTGGTGCAATAACCCTTATTTTTAATCACAGCTTTCATGCGTCTTGGCATGCTCTCCACAAGTCTTTCACATTGTTCTTGGGTCCTAATCTAGACCTGGTTTAGTCCTGGTTCAGATCTGGTTTAGTCCTAGTTTAGACCTACTTTAGTCCTGGTTCAGATCTGGTTTTGCCCTCGTTTAGACCTGGTTTAGTCTTGGTTTAGACCTGGTTTAGTCCCTGTTTTAACCTGGTTTAGTCTTAGTTCAGACCAGGTTTAGTCCCTGTTTTAACCTGGTTTAGTCTTGGTTCAGATCTGGTTTAATCGTAGTTTAGTCCCCTTTTTAACCTGGTTTAGTCCTAGTTTAGACCTACTTTAGTCCTGGTTCAGATCTGGTTTAGTCCTAGTTTAGACCTGGTTTAGTCTTGGTTTAGACCGGGTTTAGTCCTAGTTTAGACCTGGTTTAGTCCCCTCTTTAACCTGGTTTAGTCCTGGTTTAGACCTACTTTAGTCCTGGTTCAGATCTGGTTTTGTCCTATTTTAGACCTGGTTTAGTCCTGGTTTAGATCTGGTTTAGTCCTAGTTTAGACCTGGTTTAGTCTTGGTTTAGACCAGGTTTAGTCCTAGTTTAGACCAGGTTTAGTCCCTGTTTTAATCTGGTTTAGTCCTGGTTCAGACCTGGTTTTAATCTGGTTTAGTCCTGGTTCAGACCTGGTTTAATCATAGTTTAGCACTGGTTTAGTCCCCTTTTTAACCTGGTTTAGTCCTGGTTTAGTCCTGGTTTAGTCCTAGTTTAGACCTACTTTATTCCTGGTTCAGATCTGGTTTAGTCCTAGTTTAGACTTGATTTAGTCCTGGTTCAGATCTGGTTTAGTCCTAGTTTAGACCTGGGTTTGTCTTGGTTCAGATCTGGTTTAGTCCAAGTCTTTCACATTGTTCTTGGGTCCTAGTTTTAACCTGGTTTAGTCTTAGTTCAGACCGGGTTTAGCCCTAGTTTAGACCGGGTTTAATCCTAGTTTAATCCTGGTTTAGTCCCCTTTTTAACCTGGTTTAGTCCTAGTTTAGACCTACTTTAGTCCTGGTTCAGATCTGGTTTAGTCCTACTTTAGACCTGTTTTAGTCCTGGTTCAGACCTGGTTTAGTCAAAGTCTTTCACATTGTTCTTGGGTCCTAGTTTTAACCTGGTTTAGTCCTGGTTCAGACTGGGTTTAGTCCTAGTTTAGACCTGGTTTAGTCCCTGTTTTAATCTGGTTTAGTCCTGGTTCAGATCTGGTTTAATCCTAGTTTAGTCCTGGTTTAGTCCCCTTTTTAACCTGGTTTAGTCCTAGTTTAGACCTACTTTAGTCCTGGTTCAGATCTGGTTTAGTCCTACTTTAGACCTGGTTTAGTCCTGGTTCAGATCTGGTTTAGTCCTAGTTTAGACCTGGTTTAGTGTTGGTTCAGACCTGGTTTAGTCCAAGTCTTTCACATTGTTCTTGGGTCCTAGTTTTAACCTGGTTTAGTCCTGGTTCAGATCTGATTTAGTCCTAGTTTAGTCCTAGTTTAAAACTGGTTTAGTCTTGGTTCAGATCTGGTTTAGTCCTAGTTTAGACCTGGTTAATCCCTGTTTTAACCTGGTTTAGTCCTGGTTCATCCCTGGTTTAGTCCTGGTTCAGATCTGGTTTAATCCTAGTTTAGTCCTGGTTTAGTCCCCTTTTTAACCTGGTTTAGTCCTGGTTTAGACCTACTTTAGTCCTGGTTCAGATCTGGTTTTGTCCTATTTTAGACCTGGTTTAGTCCTGGTTCAGATCTGGTTTAGTCCCAGTCTTTCACATTGTTCTTGGGTGACTTTATTCCACTCCTGGTGCAAGAACTGAAGTAGCACAGCTTTGTGTTTGTGTTGGAATTCAACAGATGCTCGAATGGAATGGCTGTAATACATGTAGAGATGCTGATTTCAGAAAAAAATAAAAAATAAACGCAGCGGTCTCTCATTTTTTTCCAGAGCTGTATATCATCAGGCCTTATTTGACACCAGTTTCTTTTTTTTTATAACATATTGTGATTTGTGAGCTACTGCGCCCAAGTAATTTCCCTTTTGGATCAATAAAGTTTATCTAAGTCTAAGTCTGTGGTGATATGACCAGTCCACACACAGGCAAATTATCTGGTGGTGTGGCCGGCTGACGGTACTTTCAAACTTCAAAACAGGACTAAAACAAGAGCAAACCAAATTTAAATTGGATCTCCAACTCCACCCAGACCAGGATCAACCCAGAGTTACTCAACTTCACCTTATTCCTTTTGTTTTTATGGCAACCTCCTGGATTTCTACTCACCTATGACCTGCAGTTTTAGCTTCAGCTTGTCTCTTTCTTCAGTTATCTCACGGGTCCTGGTTTCAAGCACTGCAAAACATCATTATTTTATTTAAATCCGTTAAATCCAGTGTCTCTATGACTATAATGTACCTTCTATAGCGCATTGAAAAGATCGGATATTCAGAGCACTCTTTGCTCTTCTTTGACTGCTTTTGCTGATGGGTTTGAAGATTACAAGAAAATAATTATAATTCCATGAATGATCAGTATGAGCATTCCTGGCCCTGTTTAGGAGTATGATTTTCCAAAAAATAAAAATAACATGGTTTAGTCCTGGTTTAGACCTACTTTAGTCCTGGTTCAGATCTGATTTAATTGTAGTTTAGTCCTGGTTTAGTTCCCTTTTTAACCTGGCTTAGCCCTAGTTCAGTCCCTGTGTTAACCTGGTTTAGTCTTGGCTCAGACCAGATTTAGTCCCAGTTTAGACCTGGTTTAGTTCCCGTTTTAACCTGATTTACTCCTTGTTCAGACCGGGTTTAGTCCCAGTTTAGAGCTGGTTTAGTCCCTGTTTTAACCTGGTTTAGTCCTGGTTCATCCCTGGTTTAGTCCTGGTTCAATCGTAGTTTAGTCCTGGTTTTGTCCCTGTGACCAAGACGGGTAGAGCGGCTGGATTGCAGTGAGTTCCACAAACAGATACGGGAGGCAGGGTTGACGTGGTCCACAGTTTTTAATGTTTTTTTTCAGGTTGCACAAAAAATATAAAGTGCTCCCGTGCAAAGTGCAGTGCAAAATAAATTAAGGTGCAAGGAGGATAGGAGCGTGGCTTTTCTCCAGCAGCAGAGCAATCAATGATAGGATACAGGTGGCTTAAATACTGTTGGGTAAAACCATAAAAACTCCAAGGGGTGTATAATTAACATTAGCTGTTTAAAACTAAGTTAAAATCCTCCAATAAAATACCCATCATCAAATAAACCATATAAAACCCACATACAAAAATAAACTCTTAGAAACCAAACACCTAAAGTATAAAATGAATAAACCCAATTAAAATAGGTGGCATTTTCTCCCCCGATGTCCGCTGTCTTGAGCTGGCCCGGAACTCTTAAATGGTGTCTGGTCCCCCGGGGAATCTTTTGGCCAGACACCTGGACATGAGACACAGGTAAGTAAAACCACAACTCAACCCACGCATACCACTTTCACACTTTAAAATATCCACATCCCACACACGCAAACACACACAAGACACAACTAATTTAAAAAGTGGCACATATTGCACATTGATTGTTGTCGTTTGTCTCCACAGACCGGCGGCCACCATTACCGGAAGCACCCGCCCGACCGGACTCCGTGACAAACGCTAAAAATGTTTTCAATAAATACTTTAAAACAATACAAATGTGTGCAATCTTATATGTGCAAATTAGCGTATCTTGTAAGTGCTCCGTGCTCTAAAGGTGCAATGTAAATATATATAAAGTGCGAAGTCTATGAAAGTGCATGTGTGGATACTCATTCAGTAATGAACGGCCTGTTCGTTACATTTCCCCCTCCCTCTCCTAAGGCGCAGCCTCCTCCTCAGCACTCCTGGAGAGACAGTCCGCTACCATGTTATCTCTTCCGGGCCGGTACTGGACTGTAAAGTTGTATGGCTGCAAGGTGAGGTACCATCCAGTGATGCGGTTGTTGGCATCCTTCATTTTATGCAGCCATTGGAGAGCGCGATGGTCTGTCTCCAACAGGTCATCTATCCGAGGCATTGGATAGGGATCAAAATTAGATATCGCGTCGAGATACCCCAAAGTCAATACAAAAGCGCAAAGAGCCGTCTTTCTTAGGTACCAGTACAATAGGACTGCACCATTCACTACTTGACACTTCAATTATTCCTAGCGCCAACATTAGCTTACTTTCCTTTTGCAACACAGGGACCAACCGCTCAGGGATCCTGTAGCTCCTCTGGCGTTGTTGCATCCATACTGTTAAGACTGAGGCTGGTAAAACCCAATTCTTTACCTAATAGATTCCTATCAATGTCAGTAACAACCTGGTCATTTCTGCTACGACCAGTATGCAGCTTGCCTGCAGGAGCACCAATTAGCTCCTTCACTTTTTGATAATTGTTGGAGTGGCGAATGTCCATCTGCACAAAAGCGCTGCGTGCCTTGCCAGTCAATAGGGGGACAAGGCGGACCGCCCACTCTTCCTTTGGCCAATGACAAACTTGGGCCATCCGCTCAAATGTGATTAAAAATGTTCAGTGTCATCTTCTGGGGTCAAGATTGGCAGTTTGGGCTCCCTCTGCGGTCTGTAGCCATAGCCGCCAGGGTCCGGGCCATAATCTTCACCACCATCATCCTCCTCATCATAGTCACCTGATGGCTCAGTTTGTCCTTGCACATACAACTCAGAGTGCTCGGACCTCCTCTGCTGCTGCTGGATTTGCTGGAACTGCCGCTGCATGGCCTTCCAGCGCTGCTCCTGTTGAAGCTGGTCTTTCTCCTGCTTCCTCTCTCTGGCATCTTGCCTCTCGATCAATGCTTTCACGAGAGCAGTCAACTCCTCCACTTTATCATGGGACCCACTTGTGCCCTCTTGGGGGTCAGATGTTACAGCATTTCCTTCATCTGGCTCCTCAGCTTTTCTTCCTCCTCTTAGCATCATGTTAATTTGCGGACTCACTGTGGCGGGGCAGCACTTCTGACACCAAATGCGACCACTGTGGCGGGATCCCACTTCTGACACCAAATGGTGCTTGAACAGGGACCATGACGGGTAGAGCGGCTGGATTGCAGTGAGTTCCACAAACAGATACGGGAGGCAGGGTTGACGTGGTCCACAGTTTTTAATGTTTTTTTTCAGGTTGCACAAAAAATATAAAGTGCTCCCGTGCAAAGTGCAGTGCAAAATAAATTAAGGTGCAAGGAGGATAGGAGCGTGGCTTTTCTCCAGCAGCAGAGCAATCAATGATAGGATACAGGTGGCTTAAATACTGTTGGGTAAAACCATAAAAACTCCAAGGGGTGTATAATTAACATTAGCTGTTTAAAACTAAGTTAAAATCCTCCAATAAAATACCCATCATCAAATAAACCATATAAAACCCACATACAAAAATAAACTCTTAGAAACCAAACACCTAAAGTATAAAATGAATAAACCCAATTAAAATAGGTGGCATTTTCTCCCCCCGATGTCCGCTGTCTTGAGCTGGCCCGGAACTCTTAAATGGTGTCTGGTCCCCCGGGGAATCTTTTGGCCAGACACCTGGACATGAGACACAGGTAAGTAAAACCACAACTCAACCCACGCATACCACTTTCACACTTTAAAATATCCACATCCCACACACGCAAACACACACAAGACACAACTAATTTAAAAAGTGGCACATATTGCACATTGATTGTTGTTGTTTGTCTCCACAGACCGGCGGCCACCATTACCGGAAGCACCCGCCCGACCGGACTCCGTGACAAACGCTAAAAATGTTTTCAATAAATACTTTAAAACAATACAAATGTGTGCAATCTTATATGTGCAAATTAGCGTATCTTGTAAGTGCTCCGTGCTCTAAAGGTGCAATGTAAATATATATAAAGTGCGAAGTCTATGAAAGTGCATGTGTGGATACTCATTCAGTAATGAACGGCCTGTTCGTTACAGTCCCCTTTTTAACCTGGTTTAGCCCTAGTTCAGTCCCTGTGTTAACCTGGTTTAGTCTTGGTTCAGACCAGGTTTAGTCCCAGTTTATACCTGGTTTAGTCCCTGTTTTAACCTGGTTTAGTCCTGGTTCAGATCTGGTTTAATCGTAGTTTAGTCCTGGTTTAGTCCCCTTTTTAACCTGGTTTAGTCCTGGTTTAGCCCTAGTTCAGTCACTGTGTTAACCTGGTTTATTCTTGGTTCAGACCGGGATTACTCCCAGTTTAGACCTGGTTTAGTCCCCTTTTTAATCTGGTTTAGTCCTGGTTTAGCCCTGGTTCAGTCCCTGTGTTCACTTGGTTTAGTCTTTCTTCATGGCCCTGAGTTTGATTTTCCAAAAAATAAAAATAAAAATAACAAAAAAGAGTAACTGAAAAGCTGTTGTCTAATACGAGCCAGCTTGTGACCGTAATAAATCAGCTCATGTGTTGTAGTTTCATCTGTTCTCAGTTCTTTTTAGTCAGATTGTATTAAAACAAAGCTCAGATTAAAGTCAAACAAAACTCAGACAGAGCAGTGCCTACAGCAGTGGTTCCCAACCTTTTTTGGCCTGTGACCCCATTTTGACATCACACATTTCTGGCGACCCCATAGACTTTTTTTTTATTTTTTTATTTTTTTTTATCATGTTTCAGTCTCAGCCTCAGTCGCAATATTGTGTCAAATGGTTCAATGTGTCTGAGGCCTCGGAGAAACACTGACCTCTAGTGGACAAATTTAACCATTGCAAACCAACACACCCATGATTTGGGAAGTTCCCAAATGGATGGATGGGAATGGATCGCTTATTTCCACTTGTAGATGCCATCAAAAATGAAACAAATGCCAAAAGTCACCAAAATCACCACTAACGTCACACATTACTCCTCACTACCCAACATTTGTAAAGGTCCCATGGCATGAAATTTTCACTTTCTGTGGTCTTTGAACGTTAATGTGAGCTCCCCTACCCTGTTTAGGGCCCCCCGATGGCTAAAAGTTGCGAAATGTGTAAACTGAGCATTTGCGATCCTTTTCCGCATTTGAAAAACAGACAGCCCAAACGGGCGATTCTGAACAAGGGAACTTTCTGACGTCACACTCGCGGAAAGGTTTCCACCCCCCATTTGGATGTCTACCCACCGTTTCTGGAAATCACGCCCAGAGAATTTGGACCGCAAACGAGCTACAAAATGCGAGATGCAGGTTTTTTTTGCCTGGAGACATGTGAGAGTCTCTCCAGGCTCGGATGTCCTTTATCCGAGCCTCCGAACCTCTGAAACAGCAGTGGTTTAATTTTATTTTCTGTGTGTGTGTTTTTATTTTATTTTATGGAAAGCGTCTCATATTTTCCTCCACTCTTAAAACACGGAAGTGGGTGACAGCGCACGGGAGCAGCTGCTGCGACACAGTTTCAGGCTACGTTTATACGGCGACGATCAAAACAGAAGACGCAAAAGTGGCGTCTCGTCTTCAATTTTTTATCCGCGTTTATACGAAGACGCAAAAGTGGACGCAAAAGCCAGCGAAGGGAGGCGCTGGACTGAAAAAAAAACCAAAAAAAAAAAAAAAACCATCACAACAGCGTCAAGTTACATTTCTAACCACGACTGTACCGGCTGTGGGGTCTCCCCTTACACAAGTGTGGAAGTCTAACGCATGACATTAGCGGACTATGTAGCCCGCTTAAAGAGCTCGAACGATGGGCATACGTGACCCGCCATCTCAGGGCCCCTGTCTGGTTCTACCCACGTCAGACGGCTCCTGGGCACTGCGGGTCCGAGTGCTGGTAGCTCGGTGCGGCGCGGGGCCGCTCGCGCTCGACCCCTCGGAGGTGAGACCGAGACGAACCGTATCCTTCCCAGTGGCCTTATCACGGAGCCCCTCCGCGGGGGTACGGCAGGCGACCGTACCCCCTAATCCCACGGACCGAGCGGGGGCCGGCTATCATCAGACACTATTTCTCAAAGCTGCCCGTAAGAGACTTCCCCCGCCCCGGGGTCTCGAACCAAGTATACCGGAGCCGGGGCAACTTCCCCGTCCGGTCCGTGCGCGAGGCGCGGCGGCACGCAACTACCGGTGCTCACGACCCGCTGGAGCCGGTAGTGGTGGTCCACCGGTGCTCAGGACCCGCTGGGGCCGGGTAAGGGGCCGGTAGTGGTGGTCCACCGGTGCTCAGGACCCGCTGGAGCCGGGTGAAGGGGCCGGTAGTGGTGGTCCACCGGTGCTCAGGACCCGCTGGAGCCGGGTAAGGGGCCGGTGGTCCTCCTCCGCTAATACCACCACCGGTGCTCAGGACCCGCTGGAGCCGGGATAAGGGGCCGGCTCCAGCGGGTCCTGGAGCCGCTGGAGCCGGGATAAGGGGCCGGCTCCTGCGGCTCCACCGGTGCTCAGGACCGGTGGAGCCACCGGTGCGCTGGAGCCGGGATAAGGGGCCGGCTCCAGCAGCTCCACCGGTGCTCAGGACCGGTGGAGCCACCGGTGCGCTGGAGCCAGGATAAGGGGCCGGTGGTGGTCCTCCTCATTGTATTGCCGCATCTATGTGACGTAAACGTGTACTGACGTGAGCAGATCTGACCAGTTTTGCGTCTTGGGCACTTTACACGGAGACGCTACAGCGGAGCGTATTTAACTTTTCCACTCTGGAGGGTGGTTTAAGATTTTTGCGTTTTTAGGCCCCAAAAACGCCGTCACCGTCTAAACGAAAGGCACTTCTGATAAAATATTTTGTAGTTTTTACCCGTAAGCGTCCTCGTGTAAACGGGCCCTCAGAAAGAACGAGATGCGCTCCGGAGCTCCGTCTCATTTGCCCGTCACTAGTTGTTGTGACTGCACTGCTCCGAACATTTCAGGTGACCCCGTTTGAATTCTAGGTGACCCCACGTGGGATCGCGACCTGAAGGTTGAAAAACGCTGGTCTACAGTTAGTGTCACATCCCCAGGGAATGTTGATGTTGATGGTCTGTGTGAGTGGAGAAACACAAACTACCCACGCAATGATGTCCTGCGGTAAATATAGAGAAGAACACTATTTTTTGTTGGTCGATTTGCAAGAATTTAACGTTCATCATAACCCACATTTAAGGAAAGAAAGTACTTAATATGGGGACATAGGTTTAGGCTTTTTTACTCTATTAATTCCTGATTATTTTTTGCACCACTAGTTTGTACTACTGCATGAGTAATATTAGTTTTGAAGTAACGTAACTCTGTTTTTATTACAGTTTTTGACTATTCTACCCACCTCTGCTTCTGGAACCCTTTTATCAGACATGTTGATGTGGTTTACTGCCATATACACATCATCATATTTCACCAAATCATAGTTGGCATAATCAAAGTAGAGATGTAGCAAAAACTCCTTGTTAGATTGACAATTTTGGAGAATTATATATTGTTTTCCCTGTTTAGATATGGACAGTTTAAGAAGAAGAGCAAGGAGGAGGTCGTCGTCTAGTTCTAATGACGAATCATTTTGATTCTTTTGAAGTTAATGTCAGAAAAGGGCATATAAACCCTATAAAAAGGAATAAAAACACTAAAAAACCCTAGATGGAGGTATATACAGTGGGGTTCATAGACTCGCAGCACTATTTCAGCTCAGAAACATGTTGAGCTGCTCTTTGTCCTGAGCCACTCTGCTCTACGAACAATATCACTGCTGTGTTCAGTGTGAACGTTCACTTTAGTTCAGTTTATTTATTTGAGCATTTTACATTTTTTTTACATGCATATGTTAGAAATAAGCATACATAACCCAAAGGGAGTAGGCTGAAGCAATTGCTTATGAGCGCCAACTCCCATACAGTTTCTTATTTACAGCAGTACAACTTTAATTATTAATGTTATTCTGACTCATTATTCTTCAGAGGCCTGTGCACGCTACTTTCTATGAATTTTGTCGTGTGAATGTAAGTTGCTTATTTGCCCAAAATAAATAAATCAAATTAAATAAATAAATAAATAATTATTTTTCTTTGTTGTAGCTGATTGTTCATGATCACATGGGACATGCTGAAGTTCATGTGCTTCATCCTCATTCTTTCATCCGTTATTCATTCAGTATTTTTCATATAGGAAAGTTTTGATGTATCTGTGTGCAGTTATCCACATCCATGTGTAAAAAACATTCATTCACAAGCTATCAGTAAAACTTACATGCCTTAAAATAGGGATGGGGCCGATCCGATCCAGTATCGGTATCGGGTTCCGATATCAACGTAAATCATGGATCGGAAATGCCGATCCAACCTGCGAAAATTTCCGATCCATGGGCCATGTCTGTATATACACATTATCTGCTGAAATAAAGTCACGAGCTCTGCTCCTGTTGTGGAATGGATTTCCTGAACGGAGCCCCCCACCCCTCCCCCCGACCGGCACCTCTCTCCCTCTCTCCCTCTCTCCCTCTTGCGCAGAGCACGGTTTGCGGCTCCGGTGCAAACTGTTCCCGGCTACTGCAGGACTGCTTACAAACAGTTTTCCCACTCTCTAGTCAGGGCTCTCAAGTTTTGAAGATTGGTAGGAGTGACATTTTTTCCCGAGAAGCAGCGGGAGATAAGGGGGTGCGAGTGACATTTTTTCCTGCGGCTCCAATCCGCGCCCGCAGCCCCGGTGTACGCGCGGCCTCGCACCGTGTCGCACACCTCTCCAAGGGGTTGGCGTTTATTTTGTTTTCTTAAGTCTCTTAGGTCGTTTTCAGGAAAGTCCGATAGTTCACTTGCTTTGGTCCGGACCAATTTTTTTTTTTTTTTTTTTTTTTTTGGTGCGGTTCGCTTTCACACTGCAGTTTTTCCCCAAGCGAACCAACATCTATAAACAAAAGCACATGTGCTGAGGTCGCTCAGCCATTGGACAGAATGAGCCCTGTCGGTGTCCAAACCCGGAAGGAGGAGAATAATGGTGTTACGTGCTGTTTTCAATCTAGCCTTAGCGATATGGTTTGCTCAGTTTATACAGTTCGCACAAATGTTTGAGCAGCATCGTGAGGTTTACACTATTTTACAATCAATTTCCAAATGACGAAGACACAGGGCAAGACGGCTACGGAGGACAGCGCTCATGTGCGCAACAAGTTCTGACTCTTGCTCTTCACGCAAAACGTAAGTAAGACTCCTAAGTTTCGTTTAGTTTCGTTTAGTTTAGTTTCGTAAGCCTCGGTTTCCCATAATGCTCGACATACGACGGGAGCTCGTTAAGTACAAAAAGCCAACTTGTGTCGGATCGAGTCCGGTCTGCATTCTCACCTCAAACGAACCGCACCAGGATTCGTATGGAACCGGACCGAGACCAACCTTTTTAGGTGGTCTCGGTCCACTTGTTTGCTCCGGATCGAGACTTTTGGTTTTTATTCACACCAGAACAAAAGGTCCAAATCAAAGGAGCAAACGAACTCTGGTTTGTTTTAAACGAACCAAACAAGGCAGGTGTGAAAACGACCTTAGTTAATTAAGTCATACCATATGGGGGTTATTCAAGTATTTTCTTGTTGAAAATAAGTATTTTCAATGTTGAATTGCAGGTGTTTTATCATTATGGGTACCATTATTTGCAGTTAAACAACAATAATGATGATAATACTGAGAACAAACAGTTTTGGTTTCAGAATAGTATCGGTATCGGCTGATATCCAAATCCAGGTATTGGGATCGGATCGGAAGTGGAAAAATGTGGATCGGTGCATCCCTACCTCCCTACCTATAATCCCTACCTATAATCCAGTAGTAGTAGTAGTAGTAGTATTAGCAGTAGTAGTAGTAGTAGTAGTAGCAGTAGCAGTAGTAGTAGTAGCAGTAGCAGTAGCAGTAGTAGTAGCAGTAGCAATACCTGGATTTGGATATCAGCCGAGTAGTATTAGTAGTAGAAGTAGTAGAAGTAGTAGTAGTAGTAGCAGTAGCAGTAGTAGCAGTAATAGTAGAAGGAGTAGTAGTAGCAGCAGTAGCAGTAGTAGTAGTAGTAGTAGTAGTAGTAGTAGTAGTAGTAGTAGTAGTAGTAGTAGTAGTGTATATTTTTACTGCTCACCGATGCGATGGTAAATGTTGACAGCTTGTAAAATGCAGTGAAGTCCAAAGCAGAAGAACACCAGTGGAATCCATTTTTCTTTAAAAGCAGAATTAATATGTAAGAGCAAAATGTAAAAATAGAAATGACAAACTCTTACAGTATTGCAAAGTGTCTTACTTGACTGTGTGCCTGTGTCCCGAGTTTGAGCGGGGCCCGAGGACCTTCTGCCCCTGACCACAGGCTCCTCCATCATGTCCTCACTGCAGCAGAGGAGCAGGTGAACTCGTGCTGTGGCTGTAGATGTTCTGCAGTGATCTGTGTTCATCTTGTACTTTTAACCCGTCAGCATTTAGCAACAAGGAACTCACTGATACTTCCTGAATGTCTGTAATGAACACTAGTATTTGGAGTTTGTGTTTTAAACAGGGCTCTCAAGTCTCACGCATTGAGAGTGTGACACACGCAATTCGACGTGTTCACACACTCGCACGCCACACATGACATTTCTCACGCTGTTTTTTTTTTTTTTGTTTTTGTTTTTTTCTCTTTTGTGCCCAGAAAATCGGTCTGTGTGGCTCAGTTTATGCAGGCACCGCGCGTTTTCAGCGGAAAAAAACTCCCCCCCTCCTCCCCGCCCCGCTCCCCGGCACCGCGCCCTTTTCAGCCAATCAGAAAATAGATTGTTCTGTTGTTGGGCAGACTGTTGATAGTGCAGTGCGCGCTCAGTGATAAGGACAGCGACTGAAGACGAGGAACGACAAAACGGTGATGATAAAACAAACTGAGAACCATCAGGTAATAACTTCATTTATATAACTCTTTATACAACACCCCCCCCCCTTTCCCCCTTTTTTTTGCATTTTAAATTCAATTAAACCCTGTGCTTGTTGACCGTGAATGGGACAATGTGACGCTGAGGAGGTGGGCGCTGGGGAGGAGGTGGGTGGGCAGACTGGGCGCTGATTGGACATGTATTAATTTGCCTAAAACAAAAGTAGTAGTAGAAGTAGTAGTAGCAGTAGTAGTAGAAGTAGCAGTAGTAGTAGCAGTAGTCGCAGTAGAATTGGTAGTCGCAGTAGAATTAGCAGTAGTAGTAGTAGAAGCAGTAGTAGTAGTAGTAGTAGTAGTAGAAGCAGTAGTAGTAGTAGTAGTAGTAGCAGTAGCAGTAGCAGTAGAAGTTAGTAGAAGTTGGTAGTAGTAGAAGTTAGTAGCAGTAGAAGTAGTAGTAGAAGTTAGTAGCAGTAGAAGTAGTAGTAGAAGTAGAAGTAGCAGTAGAAGCAGTAGTAGCAGTAGCAGCAGTAGTAGTAGTAGTAGTACTAGAAGTAGTAGTAGTAGCAGTAGTAGTAGTAGTAGTAGCAGTAGAAGTTAGTAGAAGTAGTAGTAGCAGTAGTAGTAGCAGTAGAAGTTAGTAGAAGTTGGTAGTAGCAGTAGAAGTAGCAGTAGAAGCAGTAGTACTAGTAGTAGTACTACTAGTAGTAGTAGTAGCAGTAGAAGTTAGTAGAAGTTGGTAGTAGTAGAAGTTAGTAGCAGTAGAAGTAGTAGTAGAAGTAGAAGTAGCAGTAGAAGTAGCAGTAGAAGTAGCAGTAGAAGCAGTAGTAGCAGTAGCAGCAGTAGTAGTAGTAGTAGTAGTAGCAGTAGTAGTAGTAGTAGTAGTAGTAGCAGTAGAAGTTAGTAGAAGTAGTAGTAGCAGTAGTAGTAGTAGTAGTAGCAGTAGAAGTTAGTAGTAGCAGTAGTAGTAGCAGTAGAAGTAGCAGTAGTAGTAGTAGTAGTAGTAGTAGTAGTAGTAGTGTATATTTTTACTGCTCACCGATGCGATGGTAAATGTTGACAGCTAAAAACAAATTCCATCAAACTGGTTTCCACGGCACCCGGCAGTTTCTCTCCAGAACCCAAAGGTTTTGCCGCAGCCACTTTGACAAAGCCTGGTTTATATGACTTTATGAAGAGATGAGGTGTGTCTGTCAAAAGTTATTTATGATTCAAGATGGAGAGGGCAGGAAGTGAAAGCTCCAGGACGTGTGCTGAAGTCTAATTTTAAGATAAAGAAGCAGGTGTGACTCACGAGAGCTCGGGCAGGACGTGTACAAGATCAGTGCAGAGTTTGGTTTGAGGTAAAGATCACCTCCTGTATCCCTGGGTCACACTGTGTAAAAGAAATGATGAAATGAAAAAAATGTTTGAGGAAATCTGTCTTGTTCCCTTTGGATATGTTCATCACTGATTAGAAGAGTTTGCTGTTCTGATACAGACGTAGTTCATATGTACTCAGTGACGTGCGGTGAGGGTCGAGGCTGGTGAGGCTCTGACGTCGTCACAATCAGATTTACAAATCTATAAACCAGGGCCAGTTTCTCTCTCTGTAAGTGACTGGAGCTCGGAATATTTTTGAAAATTAATTATTTTTGTTCAGTGCATTTTCCAGAGCACCGAGTAGCGTCATAAACTAAAATAGCAACGTTTTTATTGCGATCTGGCTCTGAATGTGAGCGGTGGTTTAACGAGGCTTCTCTTCCTCCTCTTCTTACTCCTCCTTCTCTTCTTCCTCCTTTTCTTCCTCCTTCTCTTCCTCCTCTTCCTCCTTCTCTTCCTCCACCTCCTCTTCCTCCTCCTCTTTCTCCTCCTCTTCCTCCTCCTCTTCCCCCTTCTCCTCTTCCTCCTCCTCCTCCTCTTCCTCCTTCTGTTCCTCCTCCTCCTTCTCTTCTTCCTCCTCCTCTTCCTCCTTCTCCTCTTCCTCCTCCTCTTCCCCCTTCTCCTCCTCTTCCTCCTCCTCTTCTTCCTTCACTTCCTCCTTCTGTTCCTCCTCCTCCTTCTCTTCTTCCTCCTCCTCTTCCTCCTTCTCCTCTTCCTCCTTCTCCTCTTCCTACTCCTCTTCCTCCTTCTCCCCCTCTTCCCCCTTCTCCTTTTCCTCCTTCATTTCCTCCTTCTCTTCTTCCTCCTCCTCTTCCTCCTCCTCCTCCTCTTCCTCCTCTTCCCCCTTCTCCTCTTCCTCCTCTTCCTCCTCTTCCCCCTTCTCCTCTTCCTCCTCTTCCTCCTCTCTTCCTCCTCTTCCTCCTCCTTCTCTTCCTCCTCTTCCTCCTTCTCTTCCTCAATTTCTTCCTCCTCTTCCTCAATTTCTTCCTCCTCTTCCTCAATTTCTTCCTCCTCGTCTTCCTCAATTTCTTCTTCCTCCTCTTCCTCCTCTTCCTCAATTTCTTCTCCTCCTCTTCCTCCTCCTCCTCTTCCTCAATTTCTTCCTCCTCCTCTTCCTCCTCCTCTTCCTCAATTTCTTCCTCCTCCTCTTCCTCCTCCTCCTCCTCTTCCTCCTCATGTTTAACGAGGCTTCTTTGCAAATTTTTCAGGTCACAATATCCATCTGAGTCCAGACATCGTCACAGCAGGTTGAGAAAAGAAGGAAAAGCAGAAAAGATGATTTCTTACCACGCTGTTTGAAAAGAGCGAGTCTTTTGCCCCGTAGTCTGGAGCAAACCCTTTAGCTCCGGCATTGGTCTTCTTTTAATTATAAACTCCTGCTTCGACCAAAAGTCCAGTTTAGAAAACTGCTTGGGCTTTAATATGAAATCTTCCTCCATTTAAAAAGTCAGGCCGGACAAGAAGAAAAAAGTGAACAGAACAGAATTGCTAAACTTGACTTGCTAACTCTAAATTGTATCTTGTGTCACTTACCGTATTGGCCTGAATATAAGACGATGTTTTTTGCATTGAAAGAACACTGAAAAAGCGGGGGTCGTCTTAGATTCTAGGTCTGGACATTCCAATGCAAGATGGCGCCAGATATCTTTAAAGCGAATGCTGCTAGCAGTGTTGCCAACTTAGCGACTTTGTCGCTATTTTTAGCTACTTTCTGGACCCCCCTAGCGAGAAAATTAGACAAAAGCGACTAGCGACAAATCTAGCGACTTTTTTGGTGATCAGAGGCTCCAAGATCGCGGGAGGGGGAAAAAATAATTGCGCCGTTTTCTCTCTTTCCCCGTTCAGAGAAAGAGACAGAGAGACACAGGCAGAGAGGGGCGGGGTGGAGTTGAGAACAGCGTGGACTGTCGCTTCACTCACAGGCACACACACACACCAGTCTCTCCTCTGCTCCCTCCCATCTCGTCAGATCGCCTCGGAGTCTGGTCATTCCTCTGCCATAGGCTCTGATTCTCAATAAGTGTATGCCTATGCGCTCTGATTTGTTTTCTTTTTCTGTTTGGCGACACAAAGTCACAAGTAGCACTGCTTAAAAAGCTAGTTGTACAGCACAGAAAGGTTTTTTAAAAAGCTAGTTCTTTAGCTAAATAAATAAAAAGCTATAGTTTGCCCACTATAGCACAAAAAAATAAAAAAGCTCTCACGTTTGGATTGGACCGCTCGCTCATCTAGCTACTTTTAGCTACTTCTGGGCGGGCCAATAGCTACTTCCGATGCTGGGGAGTTGGCAACACTGGCTGCTAGCGGTAAGAAAGAAAAGAGAAGAAAATAAGAGAAGAGATAACAGAAAATGGAGAAACGTAGCGACAATCTGGAGAAAAGTGGGTCGAAGTTCGGCCAGGTTAACCAGCAGCTGACTTCACTTAGACTTCACTTTGATGGTTAATGCAGTTATTGCAATTTTGTTGTTTTATCACAGTAGATTGGTTTATTTACATTTCAAAAACCAGAAGCCATTCATTTACAAATGTGATTGCACTTTAGTTTACATATTTAAATGTTCAGATATTAAGATGTGATAGACAGTTTTTGCATGATTTGAATGAGGCAAAATAACATGCTTTTTCTCTCGAATATATTGTTATAATCATTTGTTTCAGATGTACTGTAATTATTTTCTGTATAAAAATTAAATTTGGTGTTCAAAAAGTCTTTTTTCAAACTTGAGTCTTGAAAAAGAGGGGGTCGTCTTATAATCAGGGTCGTCTTATATTCGGGCCAATACGGTATTCTAATCTGCTGCTCCAGGAGTTGCAGAAGAATTCCTGGGCTCACGAGTGCCTCTACCATGAGGCCAGGTAACTACGAGCCTCACCCGGTGCCTTTTCACCGCCACTTTCTGTCACTGCTGAGCTACAGCACAGTCAGTCCATGTGAGGCACCAACGGCTGGAGCCTCTCCACATGTCTCTTCTCAGTATTTGTATTTCTCAGTAAAAGTGAAAATTCAGCGATTTTTGAACAAAAAAAGAATTAAAAATGACGAACTCAAATAGAAAATAACTTTATACTACAGATCATTGGATAAATATAACTATTTATTTTTTCATTTTACTTTTTTTCTCTGTGATGACACCTCCCCTGACTGCATGGTTACAGTCCTTGGCTCAATTGTCTTGAATTTATTTGCTCCTGTGTTTTCTTTTGTTTTGCTCTGTACGTAAATCACATCCGCGAGCCCTGGGTCCTGATTCGTTGGGGCAGTTACCGCTGGACTGTGGGTGGCTGCGGCTGTCCCGGAGCTGCCAAGCACTTTCCCGCTCCACCAATCCCAGGACTTCACCTGATGGGGCTGATAAAGGTGCTTGGGTGCTGGTGGTTCAGGGCGGTTGTGTTTGTCCACGTCAGCTCGCCTCTCGTTCTGTTTTGTTGTGTTGAGTTGTCACATAGCTAAATGGCTATGACTTTTTTTTTTCCTTGAGATACTTTTGTGTCTGAGGAGAGAGGAGCCGTGAGGGGAGCAGAGAGGAGCCCTCTGTTCTGCTCTGCCCTCTGCTCTGTCCTTTGTCCTCTGCCCTGTCCTCTGCTCTGTCCTTTGTCCTCTGCTTTGTCCTCTGTCCTCTGCTCTGTCCTCTGCTTTGTCCTCTGCCCTTTGTCCTCTGCCCTGTCCTCTGCTCTGTCCTTTGTCCTCTGCTCTGTCCTCTGCTTTGTCCTCTGTCCTCTGCTCTGTCCTCTGCTTTGTCCTCTGTCCTTTGTCTTCTGCTTTGTCCTCTGCTCTGTCCTCTGTCTTCTGCTTTGTCCTCTGCTCTGTCCTCTGTCTTCTGCTTTGTCCTCTGCTCTGTCCTCTGTCTTCTGCTTTGTCCTCTGCTCTGTCCTCTGTCTTCTGCTCTGTCCTCTGCTCTGTCCTCTGCTCTGTCCTCTGCTCTGTCCTCTCCTTTGTCCTCTCCTTTGTCCTCTCCTTTGTCCTCTGCTCTGTCCTTTGTCTTCTGCTCTGTCCTCTGTCCTTTGTCCTCTGGCTGTCCTCTGTCCTTTGTCTTCTGCTCTGTCCTCTGTCCTTTGTCCTCTGCTCTGTCCTCTGTCCTTTGTCCTCTGCTCTGTCCTCTGCTCTGTTCTTTGTCTTCTGCTCTGTCCTCTGCTTTGTCCTCTGTCCTTTGTCCTCTGCTCTGTCCTCTGTCTTCTGCTTTGTCCTCTGCTCTGTCCTCTGTCTTCTGCTTTGTCCTCTGCTCTGTCCTCTGTCTTCTGCTTTGTCCTCTGCTCTGTCCTCTGTCTTCTGCTCTGTCCTCTGCTCTGTCCTCTGCTCTGTCCTCTCCTTTGTCCTCTCCTTTGTCCTCTGCTCTGTCCTTTGTCTTCTGCTCTGTCCTCTGTCCTTTGTCCTCTGCTCTGTCCTCTGCTCTGTCCTTTGTCTTCTGCTCTGTCCTCTGCTTTGTCCTCTGTCCTTTGTCCTCTGCTCTGTCCTCTGTCCTCTGCTCTGTCCTCTGCTCTGTCCTCTGCTCTGTCCTCTGTCCTCTCCTTTGTCCTCTGCTCTGTCCTCTGCTCTGTCCTTTGTCTTCTGCTTTGTCCTCTGCTCTGCCCTTTATCCTCTGCTCTGTCCTCTGTCCTCTGTCTTCTGCTTTGTCCTCTGCTCTGTCTTCTGCTTTGTCCTCTCCTTTGTCCTCTGCTCTGTTCTCTGCTCTGTCATTTGTCCTCTGCTCTGTCATTTGTCCTCTGCTCTGTCATTTGTCCTCTGCTCTGTCCTCTGCTCTGTCCTCTGCTCTGTCATTTGTCCTCTGCTCTGTTCTCTGCTCTGTCATTTGTCCTCTGCTCTGTCCTCTGTTCCAACAAATACTCCACTAAATCCTGTCCTTTAGTCCATCTGCACAGAAAAAAATATATGAAGCTTTGCTGACCTCATACAGTCTATGGATGGTCCTAAATCTTTTATTCATTCTCATATAACGTTGGGCTTCTCCAGATATCAAAATGTCATCAATGTAGAACCAGGAAGTTTAACAATTCAAACTTTCATGAACATTACATGTGATGCTGCCAAATAATACATATTTAACAGGATTTACTAGGTGGTTGCGAGACAACACAAAGTTTTTTTTGTTTTGTTGTTTTTTTTTCTTTTTTTCAAATCACAAAACCAGGTTATAAAAAGATTCAGTTTACTTGACGTCATGGAGAAATATGTTCTTATTTATGATTCAGGAAGTCTGCTTTTTAAGATAAGGAAGAAGGAACTCGCATGAGCGCAGGCAGGGGCTGTACAAGAGTTTGGTTTGAGATTAAAAAAGATAATGTCATGTATCACTGTGTAACATTGTGTAAAAGAAATTATTAAATGAAAAAATGTTGTGTTTAAGGAAATCTGTCTTGCCCTCTGGATATGTCCTTCTAATCACATTGTGTCTGATGGAGTCTTCATTCCTTGGAGGTCGGAACCGGGATCTCGGAATGACGAGTCACCATCAGATACCACTTGTCAAGCTGAATGAACATGGATGACGGCACGTTTATCCAACATATTGCCCCTGCAAATGTTAAATCAATATCAGCGTCTCTTTAAAATAGATTTTAATACTCGTCTTGACTTCATACCATAAAACGTTGTAAATCTTTTAAACTGTGCCTATGCCTAACATTAGACCAACAAAACGTGGCAGATTTTAGATTCAGTTTCAGACTGTTCTTCACTTCTCTTCCCATTTTTTGTACATAAAACCATGTTTACACTGAATACCTCTTCACAATCCTCAGACTTTTCTCCTGCACAATAAAGCCATAAAAGAGTCACAAATGTCCACCAGGAGGCGCTCTCCTCAGATCCACTACAGACACGGAGGAATCTTCCCTCCACACTCTAAACCCTGGAAACAGAGGCTCAGTGAAGGAGGATGTGGAGGTGTGGAGGTGGAACAGTTTTCCATCAGAGAGGACCTCATAGAAGGACAGAGATCCAGCCTCAGAGTCCAGGAACACAGACACTCGACCTGAGGAACGGGAGGAGGAGGAGAGGACTGTGTGTCTGTTGTGATAGAAAGAGTAACGTCCATTATAGATCCTCAGACTCCAGGACTGATCATTGCGTCCAAACCTACACTCCTCTGTCTTTCCTCTCCGTCTGATTCTTCTGTAACTCACTGCTATTTCAGTGCTCCTCCCACTCCACTGCACCTCCCAGTAACAGCGCCCCCACAGGCCAGTGCAGCTCAGGACCTGATGGAAGTCTGTAAATCTGTCCTCATGATCTGGATATTGCTGCTCCTCCGTCACAAAGGTCACTGTCCGTTTGTCCTCAGACAGTTGGAGGTTTCTGTGAGCTGTGTTTGGATCCAGAGAAAACCCACAGGAATCTGAGGACACAAACACATGACATCACTTCCTGTTCCTGAGAATCTGCAAAGTTGTTTTATTTAATTTATGTTTTATGTAACAATCCTGAACAATAACAATCATGTCTCAAGTCTCTCTACATATTTTTTTAGCTCAAATCACACTAATGTTTCCTGTATAACTGTGAAGATTTAAAGTGTGATAAAGTTCCATCATGTTAATGTCCCCATGAACTGAATGAAATACAGAGACTCACACTTCCTCAGACCTGGGACCATCCACTGTTCTCCAGCAGGATCCAACCTGAAACACACAAGTCCAGTTTAGACCAGACCAGAGACCAGGACCTGGACCGACCATGGACCAGAGACCGACTGAACCAGGACCCTCACCTGAGAGACTGCAGGGGGCAGTGGTCCCGTAGAGCGGTCAGGAGCTCTGCTGAGGGTCCTGGATGGTTGTAGCTGAGGTCTAACTCTCTCAGGTGGGAGGGAGCAGAGCTCAGAGCTGAGGCCAGAGCAGCCCCGCCCCTCTCTGAGACCAGACATCCAGACAGCCTAAAGACACAGAATTACACTCATGTGGACACAAGGGGGCAGAGTGCATCATGGGAGCGTCTTACCTGAGAGTCTCCAGTCTGCATGGGGCGCTCTTCAGTCCAGAACACAGCAGCTCCACTCCTGAGTCCTGGAGGTCGTTGTTCGTGAGATCCAAGTGTGTGAGACTGGAGGAGCTGAGGACTGAGGCCAGAGGACCACAGCTGTGAGGGGACAGGCCACAGCCACAGAGACTGAGGAGAGACAGAAGATAGAAGATACTGTAGTCAGTGATCTTATCTGACACTATCAGAAATGGTCGAATTAGAATGAATGGACTAACACATACAGTACAGGCAAAAGTTTGGACACACCTTCTCATTCAATGCATTTTCTTTATTTTCATGACTATTTACTGAAGGCATCAGAACTGTGAATGAACACATGTGGAATTATGTACTTAACAAAAAAGTGTGAAATAACTGAAAACATGTCTTATATTCTAGTTTCTTCAAAGTAGCCGCCCTTTCCTCTGATTACTGCTTTGCACACTCTTGACATTCTCTTGACGAGTTTCAAGAAGTAGTGACTTGAAATTGTTTTCCAACAGTCTTGAAGGAGTTCCCAGAGATGCTTAGCACTTGTGCCCTTTTGCCTTCACTCTGCGGTCCAGCTCACCCCAAACCATCTCGACTGGGTTCAGGTCCGGTGACTGTGGAGGCCAGGTCATCTGGTGTAGCACTCCATCACTCTCCTTCTTGGTCAAATAGCCCTTACACAGCCTGGGGCTGTGTTTGGGGTCATTGTCCTGTTGAAAAATAAATGATGGTTCAACTAAACGCTGCAGGATGCTCTGGTAGCCATGCTGGTTCATGGTGCCTTCAAACCTGTAGCTGTTAACTGTGTGTCTGATGGTGAGTTGCCAAGTGCTTTTGACTCGTTCTTCTCTTGCTTTGAAAGAGTTGATGGTTTAGGAAATGTGTCTGTTTGCAGGAACTCTATTAAACCTTCAAAAGAAATTGTGATTTCACAGAGTCATGTCACTGCTTTATTTAGGAAAGTTAAGACAGGGAAGGCCAGGGGTCTTGATGCCATCTGTGGGCGCACATTGCACCACTGTGCCACCCAGCTCAGTTTTGTTTTTACTAAAATGTGTGTACTAAATTGTGTGTAGATCTTTTTCCTAGATCAATTTCCTACTTTGTGGAAAACATCAACAGTAATACCTCTTCCCAAATCAAACAAGGTAAAGGAGTTAAGTGAGTTCAGGCTGGTGGTACTCACATCATTAGTGATGAAGACTTTTGAACAGATTTTAAAGACTCACATTTTGTTTTTAACTCAAGGAAAACTGGATCCACTGCAACTTGCTTATCAGCCTAACAAAGGAGTGGAGGATGCAAAACTTTTTTTATTGAACACTATCTATAAGCACCTTGAAAACACCGGGGCCCATGTGAGACTTTTATTTGCGGACTTTTCCTCAGCTTTTAACAAAATGCAGCCCCACGTCCTGATTCAAAGACTGGCTTCGGATTTTAATCTCCCAGATGAGCTTCTTTTATTGATTTTAAACTTTCTCACTGACAGGGTCCAGCGTGTGTTTGTAAATGGTCGACTGTCTCCTCCCTCCATCTCAAACACTGGATCTCCTCAGGGCTGTGTATTGTCACCTCTCCTTTTTATTTTGTACACGGACAGCTGCAGATCTTCAGAGGAAAACAGACTTTTGATCAAATTCTCTGATGACATGGTCCTTGTGTTGCTACTAGGTCTGAACGATCTATCGTTTTAGATCGAAAATCGCAATCGCAGACAACGCAATTTTGGGATCGTTAAAGTTGCTAAAAATTGTTAAAGATCGTTAAAGTTTTTTGCAGTGCTCCTAACTGACCCAGGTTTTGTTTCGTCAACTATTTCACACATGTATTCCTCCCTGCCACGCTGCTGAACCCACCAATCAGAGGCTGCGTGCTGCGTGTGGACAGGTTAGTGAGGCCGGTGTTAGCCGCTCCGAGCGAGCCCTCAACGCAGATACGCCGTGTAGCCCCATGCGGTCTGGGGCATGATTATGACAAACATGACTTCAACAGCATAGATATTGAACATGGGCTCACTAATGCGTTGTCATGAGAAAAAAAAAAAAAACAAGCCTTTACAAAGGAGCTTTGATGTAACAATGTCACATTGTCATAGTGACATTGTGAGCTGGTGAAGCTGGTGTTAGCACCTGTTTAATCAATGTCCGTAATCCGTCACTCGAGTGCAAGGCGAGAAAGTCCGGAGAAACATCTAGTAAAAGTGATACTCAGGCCAAACAGACTACAGATACAACTTCTTTTCCCAGTGTAACTCTGTATGACAGAAGCAGCTGTTAGTTTTTGAAAATTAGATCCTACACAGCCAGCGACACCAGGAGATAACAACTGTAACACACAACATCGCCAAGGAAATGTTGCCTGTAAACATGGTGACGAAAAAGTCTCCTCCACATGATGGATAAGATGTATATGCTTCTCCGCTGTTGTTAGTTGAAACTGTTAGCATAAGGCTAGTTTATATTACAAATGCTATAGAAAGGCTACCGCCATTAGCATCGCTATATTTAAGTTAAGTTGCGTTGTATTTTATATGTTTGTTATAAAATACAACAATCAAGCTCAATTGAGCACCACTTTAAAAGGCTTTTTTCTCTACTTAAAGGTCCCATGGCATGAAATTTTCACTTTCTGAGGTTTTTGAACGTTAATGTGAGCTCCCCTACCCTGCTTAGGCCCCCCCAATGGCTAAAAGTTGCGATATGTCTAAACTGAGCATTTGCGATCCTTTTCTGCGTTTGAAAAAAACACAGCTCAAACGGGCAAACCTGCTCCTCTAAGCCAATCTGTGTCCTTCTCATTTGCATTCAAGCAAGAAGGCCCAGAAAGAGTTGTTCAGAGAGTGAATTTGTGACCATGTCTGTGTAAATGGGTCTTTCTCATGCACTGAGTGTTGATTTTGAAGAAGGATTCATTTACAGTATTAGGGAACCATTAAGGCACCATATAAAAGCATCAAGAAGTACCATGTCATGGGACCTTTAAGACACAGATGCTCTTTTAGTTCTTCAGGTGTAATAACTGCAAGTGCTCAATGTAGACTATGTACAGCATGTTTCTTTTAAATAAATAGGACAACATTTGAAATAAATTTACTTTAGTTTTCATTCTTGCATTACAGTTTAGTGGAATTTAGTGTTTGAATGGTATGATGTAAGTTTCTGTGATGTTTGCAAATGTTCATGTGCACTGAAACTTAATTTGAAAGAAATCGTGGATGAAATCGAAATCGCAATATCTGCCAGAAAAATCGCAATTCAATTTTTTCTTAAAATCGTTCAGCCCTAGTCACTACTCACAGGACCGGACGTAAACCATGGCCCTGCACTGGGGAAGTTTGTCCAGTGGTGTGAGGACAACTACCTCGATTTGAACGTCACCAAAACTAAAGACATGGTGATTGATTTTAGACGTGCACCTTTCCACAGCATTAGTGTCGGCCATAGTGACATTGTCAAATTGTCGACAGCTACAAATATCTGGGCACCGTGTTGGACAATAAACTGAAATTTGACTGTAACACTGACAGTATTGTCGAACGAGGGCAGCAGAGAATGTATTTGTTGAGAAAACTGAACTCTTTTAATGTGAACAAAACTATTCTCAACAACTTATTGTTCTTTTATTGAAAGTCTTCTCACTTTTTCTTTTATTTGCTGGTTTCAATCCCTGTCCTTGAAGGATAAAAACAAGCTGCAGAACATTGTTAAAACCTGCTAAAAAATCACAGGGGTCAAACTGAGGAAGTTGCATTCTCTGTGGGAGGAGCGGGTGCTGAGCAAAGCCAAGTGTCTCCTGGCTCAGCCCCTCCATCCTATGGCTCCTGACTTCATCATGATGCCATCAGGGCATCGGTTTTATCCTCCAGTCCGAAAGACTAACCGGTTTTCAAATTATTTTGTGCCCTCGGCTGTTAAACTGCTTAATTCTAAGGGTGGTGTTTTTTAAAGTTTGCACTGTAATAAGTGATTAATTGTTATGAGTTTTACTTGTATTGCACTGACACACTGTGTGTGTGTTGTGTGTTGAGAACTGCTCTGAGAATGCTGCAAATGAATTGCCCTATGGGATCAATAAAGTTTTCTGAACTGAACTGAATTTTGAATAAATCCCCAACAGTGTCACCAGCAAAGCATCCCCACACTATCACACCTCCTCCTCAATGCTTCACAGTGGGAACCAGGCATGTACAATCCATCCGTTCACCTTTTCTGCATCGCACAAAGACACGACGGTTGGAATCAAAGATCTCAAATTTGGACTCATCAGACCAAAGCACAGATTTCCACTGGTCTAATGTCCATTCCTTGTGTTCTTTGGCCCAAACTAATCTCTTCTGCTTGTCTGCTGCTAGAGCTCTGTGTGGCATTTATCTGGTCTCTAACCTGAGGTGCTGTTAATTTATGATTTCTGAGGCGAGTGACTTGGATGAACTTATCCTCAGCAGCAGAGGTGACTCTTGGTCTTCCTTTCCTGGGGCGGTCCTCATGTAAGCCAGTTTCGTTGTAGCGCTTGATGGTCTTTGCGACTGCACTTGGGGACACATTCAAAGATTTCGCAAATTTCTGGACTGACTGACCTTCATTTCTTAAAGTAATGACGGCCGCTCATTTCTCTTTACATAACTAATTTGTTCTTGCCATAATACCAATTCTAACAGTTGCAATTGGGCTGTCGGCTGTGTATCAACTTGACTTCGGCACAACACAACTGATGGTCCCAAGTACATAATTCCACATGTGTTCATTTAGAATTTTGATACCTTCAGTCAGAATGTACAATGTAAATTATCATGAAAGTAAAGAAAACACATTGAATGAGAAGATGTGTCCAAACCTTTGGACTGTACTGTACATACATTGATTTTGGAGGGAGGGGCGATGTCGACGGATGACGAGAGGCAGGATCTTAACCATGTACCCCGCAGTCGCAAGACGTGGTGAGGGCCTATAATGCCGCGTGTGGCTTTAATCATTTATTTAAATGTTTTTATTGAAATGAAAGTTTATTAAATAACATTTTAGTGTTCATTGTAAGCATTTAGCTCATGTGTTTTGTAGAATTAACCCAGCAGAGCAGTAAAATACAACCCAGAATTTAGTAGAAAAAATAACCCAAAAAGTTGGGTTAAAATAATAACCCAAACTATTGAGTCAAAATAACCCAGAGTTGTGATGGTCCAATACCCAGCTCTGTTTTTTTTTTAAATTTTACACAGGTTTGGTTATTTTTAACTCAAGCATTTGTTAGTGTGTACAGAGAGACAGAGGAGCACCTACAGCATTGAAGAAGTGAACTTTATTGATCTCACACTGGAGAAATTCTTCTCTGCATTTTAACCCATCCTATATATATATATACATATATTAGGAGCAGTGGGCAGCACACACATTAGGGCGCCCGGGGACCATCTCCATGATCTTCTTGCTTCGGTTTGGTCAGGACCTAAGCTGGAGTACCTATGGTGCATGTTTTGGGTTGGTGGGGGAAACCGGAGTGCCCGGAGGAAACCCACCCAGACACGGGGAGAACATGCAAACTCCACACAGAAAGGCTCGGGCGACCCGGGGATCGAACCCAGACCATGCATGCAAACTCCACACAGAACACACACGGAAAGGTCTGGGCGACCCGGGGATCGAACCCGGAACCTTCTTGCTGTGAAGCAAGAGCGCTAACCACTCTGCTACCGTGCCGCCAATTGACAGCTAAGTTGAGAAGAATCCTCCCAGAGGAACACACAAAATGCATTACGCTTGCAAACATCGCACCTGTGTTTGTACCTGTTTGACTGAGACCATCAGCTGCTGATGGTGATCACCTCACCTGAGAGTCTCCAGTCTGCAGGGGGCGCTCTTCAGTCCAGAACACAACAGCTCCACTCCTGAGTCCTGGAGGTCATTGTTAGTGAGATCCAGGTGTGTGAGACTGGAGGAGCTGAGGACTGAGGCCAGAGGACCACAGCTGTGAGGGGACAGGCCACAGCCACAGAGACTGAGGAGAGAGAGGGACATTAGAGACTAGAACCTCCACAAGAGTTTAAATACAATCTGGACTCACAGGGCTTTGGTGGAGGCTCTCACTACCGGCAGCAGACCCAGGAGAGCTGTCTCTGATGCCCAGTATTTCCTCAGGTCAAACTCCTCCAGGTCTGAGTCTGAGGACAATAAGAGGAAGGACAGAGCCGACCACAGAGCAGGAGAACTTAACATGTAGAGCAGTCCTCCTCTCATATATTTCTGTATGTCCACCACCAGACTGTGGTCGTTCAGCTCGTTCAGACAGTGGAACAGGTTCAGGCATCTCTCTGCAGACAGACCCTCTTCATCCAGCTTCTCTTTGATGTACTTTACTGTCTCCTGATTGGTCTGGTCACTTCCTGTCTGAGTCACCAGACCCTGCAGCAGCCTCTGATTGGTCGGCAGAGACAGCCCCAGGAGGAAGCGCAGGAACAGGTCCAGGTGGCCGTTGGGACTCTGTAAGGCCTGATCCACAACAGAGTGGTAGAACAATGCCTCAGACTCAGGACTCTCAGAGGAGTGTGGTGGCTTCAGCAGGTTCTCTCCAGAGCTGAAGAAGGTTTGATGGACGTGAAGAGCAGCCAGAAACTCCTGCACACTCAGATGGATGAAGCAGTAGACCTTGTCCTGGTACAGGCCTGGCTCCTCTCTAAAGACTTGTGTGAACACTCCAGAGTACACTGAGGCCGCTGCAGCGTCCAGCCCACACTCGCTCAGGTCACTCTCGTAGAAGATCAGGTTTCCTTTCTGCAGTTGATCAAAGGCCAGTTTTCCCAGAGATCGCACCATCTCCCTGATCTCTGGAGTCCAGTGAAGGTCCACCCCTGATCCCTGGTGATACTTGATGTTCTGGACTTTGGCCTGCACCACCAGGAAGTGGACGTACATCTGTGTGAGAGTCCGGGGCAGCTCGAGTCTCTCTGTTTGTTCCAGAAGCTTCTGTAGAACTGTGGAGAGGATCCAGCAGAAGATCGGGATGTGACTCATGATGTGGAGGATGCGGATGCTCTTGATGTGGGAGATCATGGCTATGGCCTGGTGTCTGAACCTCTTCCTGAAGTACTGCTCCTTCTGCGGGTCAGTGAACCCTCGCACCTCTGTCACCATGGAGACACACTCAGCAGGGATCTGATTGGCCGCGGCGGGGCGCGTGGTTATCCAGAGGCGAGCGGAGGGAAGCAGCCTTCCCCTGATGAGGTTTACCAGCAGCACGTGCACTGAGGTGGACTCTGTGGGGTCGGTCAGGGGCAGGGTTTGGCTGAAGTCCAGAGGAAGTCTGCACTCGTCCAGACCGTCAAAGATGAAGAGCACCTGGAGCTGTTGGAAGCTGCAGAGATCTTTGGATGGACTGAAGAAGTGGTGCAGCAGCTCCACCAGGCTGAACTGTGTGTCTCTGAGCACATTGAGCTCTCTAAAAGTGAACGGGAACAGCAGCTGGAGGTCCTGGTGGGCCCTGCCTTCAGCCCAGTCCAGACTGAACTTCTGAGTCAGCACTGTTTTCCCCACGCCGGCCACGCCCTTCGTTAGCACCACTCTGATTGGCTCTGGTGAATGTGGGCAGGGTTTAAAGAGGTCTTCACATGTGATGGTGGTCTCTGGAGCCGCTGGTCTTCTGGACACGGTCTCCATGTGTCTGACCTCATGTTCCTGGTTGACCTCTGAGGCCCCGCCCTCTGTGATGTAGAGCTCTGTGTAGATCTGGGTCAGGGGGGCGGAGTCTCCTTCTTTAGCCACGCCCTCAAACACACGGCTGAACCTCTGCCGCAGATCAGATTTCAGTTTATCTCCACAAACTCCAACAGTGTTTCCTGAATAAAAACACAAACAACTGTCAACTGGAGCTCCCTCTGAAAACTTCACCTTCACTTTATCTTACCTTCTTCTCAACTAAAAGTTCATATAGAAAATCAGCTACTTTTAAATGTAAAGTTAAAGATTCAGAATATGACTTTTCTGGTGGAGCGTCTGCAACCTGATTGTTTCTTGTTTCTTTGCTTGTTGGAGATGTAATTTTACCTGAAATGTTCCACAGTGTCATTACACTACATGGAGACAAGCACATGACACCAACAGATCAAGTTACAGGTCACGTCTGTAGAGAGGTGACTTTGTTCACATAAAGAACGCATGTTTTTCAAAGAGCAATAAAAACACAGATCATTGAATAAATGGTAGAATGTTCTAGTCTAAATACTGTGGAACATTCAAGGCAAAGCAAGAACATCTCCATGGAGATAAGAAGGTGATCAACACTCCATAATGAACCTTTAAATTAAACAGAGAATATCCAGCAGCTGTTCCTCAGGTGGATAAAGCAACTCCTCATGTATCAGGTCATAGTACTTTAGTACTTTAGTACTTTAGTACTGTAGTACTTTCTGTGAGCCACAAACACCTGTCGGCTTTTGTTACTGTGAAGTCAAATCTGGTGTGGTCTGTTCCTCAGATGGACAGTAACAGAGTTCTTACTGTTCTGCAGGCGCTGGGCCAGCTGCTCCTGGTCCATCCTCCTCAGGAAGTCCAGGGTGATGTTCAGAAACTCTCTGCTGCTCTGCTCCTCCTCCTCACTCTTGGAGCATTCTGGGTAATCTGAGGCCAGGCGCCTGTGGATCTTCTGCAGCTCCTCTTTGACAAAAGTCATGATGATCTCCTCCAGACACTGGAACAGAACAATAAGAGAAGGGTTTTAGTCAAAGGGAGTACCTGAGTACCTGAGGAGCACCCACAGAACCCCACACATGCTGCGCTCGTGGGGTACTCACCCTGAATATGGCGTCCAGCTGCTCCTTTGGGCCTGGCTCCCTGTCAAACAATAAATTCATCATCATTTATTTATTCCAGACTCATGGTCCATAAAAGAACACAATAAGACAGGAGACAAGAGTAAAACAGGGTGATAAAAGACAGCTCAGTGTTTCCATAAAGAGCAGTGGTACTGCACAGCACTAAACCTGGGACTCACCAGCATCAACACCACAGAGTTCAGAGAGTCATTTAGGCCACACATGGATTTATACATCAGGTTTGTCATGAGAGCCTGAAAAGTGTTCACACGAGCCTGACAGAACAGGAGACTGGCACTACTGGCCCTGGGCTTTTTCAGCAGCATTCTGAGGACATCATTAGAAGATACTTTGAGCTTTTGGCCTTTTTATATTTGCCCCACAGTGGGGCTGTATACAAGGGTGTACAGGAGGTTCACACACAGAGACAGTGAACAGGAGAGTCTCACAGTTCTGAGCAGATGCCTTTGGACACATTTATACTCATCAGGTCTAATAGAGAATGAGTTTAGCCTTAGATCTGCTGTAGGGGCTGCAGGTGAAATATTTTAGAATGGGGAATCTTTGGTTAAAGCTCTTGTATTACACAACATTCACTCTGTGAGCTTTGACCCATGTTCTAATGCTTGGCAAAAAGGACTGAGGAGATTCAATTTGTCAACTGGACAAAAGTTTTGCAGCTCATTCAAGTTGTCTTGTTTCTTGTCCTTGTCTCTCTTGGCTTTGTTGAAAGCCCATTTAGGATATCCACAAACAGAGAGGGCTTCCTGCACATGTTCTTCTTCTTTCTCCTTACCCTCTGTGCTTGTAAGAACCACTTGGGCCCTGTGTCATAATGTCTGAATAACTCTCAGTTTGTGCTGCAGTGGGTGGTGTGAATCAAAAAGCAGGTATTGGTCAATGTGTGTGGGCTTCGTGAAGACCTCTACTTGTAGTTGCCGATCTTCTATTGTTACGGCACAGTCTAAGAAAGCCAATGTGTTGTCTATGTGGCCAGAAAAAAGAACTGGTTGGAGAGGGGAGTTAAAGAGGCTACTTTTGTCAAGAAAGAGAATCCTTCCTTGAACAGAAATGGAGGTCTCAGACATCATTTGTCTCCCATCTATAACTCTATCCTCAAACCTAAATCAAAACAAACAAAACAATAGGGCAGCAGGTCAAGTCCAGAGGTGTGAAAACACCATTATGGTCCTGAATGGTTCTGCTAACAAGACCACACTCCACTCCCACTGCAGATCTAATAGGCCCACCTAACTAACACAAACTGTAAACAAGTAGGTGTGGTAGTTTCAGAGTCATTTCATTGTAGTTAACTCCTCAAGAAGGTTCCGGGTTCCGGGTTCGATCCCCGGGTCGCCCGGGCCGTTCTGTGTGGAGTTTGCATGCATGGTCTGGGTTCGATCCCCGGGTCGCCCGGGCCTTTCTGTGTGGAGTTTGCATGTTCTGTTGCATGTGTCTGGGTGGATTTCCTCCGGGCACTCCGGTTTCCCCCACCAACCCAAAACATGCACCATAGGTACCTCCAGCTTAGGTCCTGACCAAGCCGAAGCAAGAAGATCATGGAGATGGTCCCCGGGCGCCCTAATGTGTGTGCTGCCCACTGCTCCTAATATATATATATATATATATATATATATAGGATGGGTTAAAATGCAGAGAAGAATTTCTCCAGTGTGAGATCAATAAAGTTCACTTCTTCTGTGTTCTGCAGTAGTTTAAACTTCTGTCTGTGTAAGTCTGACCCCCTGGAGCACATGACCAGGACAAAGCAGGACAGAAGATACAGACTGAAGAATGTGTTTGACTGAGGAGACAGTCACACAGTAACAGCCCAACTCAGTTTGTCTCTGTTTATCAGTGTGAAAAGACCTGTTCAAATGTCTCACCTCTGGTCTTCAGGAGGAGCTTCATTAAACTCTGGAGGATAGTGTTTGGACTTGTCACTTTTCAGAGACAGAGAGCTGGGAGCAGGTCTTGGTCTGGGTTTAGACCCGAGCCCAGGTCCAGGTGGGTCCATGTTGTCGGTGCTGGAATCAGAAGAAGAGTCCATTTGAACAGAACATACAGAGATGTCTCCTGCTGCACCCAGAGGTCTGATCAGTCTGTGTCTCCCTCTGCTGGTCACATGCCAACATTACACTGAACTGGGGTTTATCTTTTTATTCCACTTGTTTAAAGGAAAATTAACGTTTTTACAATCTGGACCTTATTTCAGTGATAAAACAACGTCATTTACTCACCCATTGTACTTTGGAGTCATTTGGAGGGTGAGGACTAGTGAGTGTGGGAACCACTGTCCAGGATGAAACATCCAAAATCCATAAGTACATCAAGGACAAGGCCCCGACAGATGATGTGCTCAGGGAATGCCTCAGACAGTGGAGTGCAGAGGAAGAGATGCTGGAGGGACCATCATGGCAGGACAAACCCCAACATGGGACGTACCACCAAAACATAACTGAAGTGGCTGATATCAAGAAATCCTACCAACGGCTGGAGAGGGCTGGTCTGAAGGACAGCACAGAGGCCCTCAACCTGGCTGCACAGGAGCAGGCCTTGAGCACCCGAGCAATAGAGGCCCAGATCTATCACACCAGACAAGACCCAAGGTGTAGAGGCTCCTGAGACAGTCCAGCACATAACTGCAGGGTGTAAGATGCTGGCAGGGAAAGAATACATGGAGCGACACAACCATAGTGTACATGGTAAATGGTCACATCTTTATATAGCGCTTTTCCACCTTCAAGGCCTTGAAGGTGGAAAAGCGCAGAGCTTCTTTAAACTCTGGAGGATAGTGTTTGGACTGGTCACTTTTCAGAGACACAGAGCACTTTTCCACTTTTCCACCTTCCACCTTCAAGGCACCCAAAGCGCTTTACAACAAGGAACCATTCACCCATTCACACACCAGTGTATGCAGACACTGGGGGCGAGGTGGGTTAAGTGTCTTGCCCAAGGACACAACGGCAGCATTCTTCTGTGGGAGCTGGAATCGTACCAACCAACCTGTGGGTCAGTGGATCTGACCGCTCAACCACTGATGTTTCTTATGTCAAGAGCAGGATTTGAACCGCCAACCTTTGGATCAGTGGACAAACACTCTACCAACTGAGCTACTACCGCCGTACAGAAACATCTGTGCAGAATACGGGCTGGAGACCCCAAGGTCAAGGTGGGAAACACCTCCGAAGGTTGCGGAGAATGACCGAGCCAAGATAGTGCAGGACTTCCAAATACAGACTGACAGAATGGTGATGGCGAACCAACCAGACATAGTGGTGGTGGATAAGCAACAGAACAGAGCCGTGGTGGTGGACATTGCAATACCAAGTGATGGTAACATCAGGAAAAAGGAACACAAGAAACTAGAGAAATACCAGGGGCTCAAGGAAGCGCTGGAGAAGGCCTGGAAGGTGAAGGCATCAGTGGTTCCCTTGGTGATCGGAGCACTCGGGGCTGTAACCCCCAAACTGGAGGAGTGGCTACAACAGATCCCAGGTAAAACATCAGACATCTCAGTCCAGAGAAGCGCAGTACTAGGAATAGCAAAGATACTGCGCAGAACTCTCAAGCTCTCATCCAGCTCCCCTCTGGTAGAGGACTCGAGCTGGATGAGAGTGAGAGACCAACCACCGTGGAAGGTGAGGAGCACATTTTTATTTATTTATTTATTTATCAGTTATAGCACCAATGATCTCTAAAGCCAACTCTCACTCTCCTCCTCCAGGCACTGCCCAGGTGAACATCTGGACTGTGGAGTTTAGGTCTTTATTTCCTCCTTATCTCCTGAAAAGACCTGTTAAAATGAGTCGTACCTCTGGTCTTCAGGAGGAGCTTCTCCAAATTTTGGAGGAGAGTCTTTGGACTGGACACTTTTCAGAGACACAGAGCTGGGAGCAGGTCTTGGTCTGGGTTTAGACCCGGGACCAGGTCCAGGTGGGTCCATGTTGTCGATGCTGGAATCAGAAGAAGAGTCCATTTGAACAGAACATACAGAGATGTCTCCTGCTGCACCCAGAGGTCTGATCAGTCTCCCTCTGCTGGTCACATGCCAACATTACACTGAACTGGGGTTTCTCTTTTTATTCGACTTGTTTAATTCAGGATTAAACCAGGATTAAGATAGAAAACAGAACTTAACTAAAACGGCACTACAGTCATGGCCAAAAGTTTTGAGAATGACACAAATATTACATTTTCACAAAGTCTGCTGCTTCAGAGTTTTTATATGTTTTTGTCAGATGTTTCAATGTTATAATGAAATACAATTAAAAGCATTTCATAAGTATCAAACACTTTTACTGAGAATTACACAGAATTCATGCAATAAGTCAATATTTGCAGTGTTGACCCTGCTTTTTCAAGACCTCTGCAATTCTCCCTGGCATGCTGTCAATCAAATTCTGGACCAAATCCTGATTGATAGCAGTCCATTCTTGCATAATCAATGCTTGGAGTTTGTCAGAATTTGTGAGTTTTTGATTGTCCACCCGCCTCTTGAGGATGACCACAAGTTCTCAATGGGATTAAGATCTGGAGAGTTTCCTGGCCATTGGCCCAAAATCTTAATATTTTGTTCCCCGAGCCATTTTGTTACGACTTTTGCTTTATGGCAAGGTGCTCCATCATGCTTGGTCCAGAAGTTGATTGACAGCATGGCAGGGAGAATTGCAGAGGTCTTGAAAAAGACGGGTCAACACTGCAAATATTGACTTATTGCATGAATTCTGTGTAATTCTCAATAAAAGCGTTTGATACTTATGAAATGCTTTTAATTGTATTTCATTATAACATAGAAACATCTGACAAAAACATGTAAAAACTCTGAAGCAGCAGACTTTGTGAAAATGTAAAATTTGTGTCATTCTCAAAACTTTTGGCCATGACTGTAGTTCTAAACAAATACTTAGAACAGTATATACCTTTTCTGCTTATCTCCTGTGGCTACCAGACCAAGTTACAGGTAATATTTGTGGAGAGGCGAGCTCTCCTACAGTACAAATGCATGTTCTAAAAGTATTTTAGTAATAACAGACCTGGCATGAAGCTTAAGTAATATCATCTCTGGAGAGACGAGCGTTTGACTTATCCTCCTCCAGAAAAGTTACTTAGTGCACCTTTAGATAAAAGAGTACTTTTGAGTGTGTTCAAACACACACATACATGGAATTAAAAATTATTAACAATCAGTAAGATATTAAATCAAAAGTTCTGTTAGATTTCTTGTGAAATCTTTCTCTGTGTCACCTGTCGGACCTGTTCCACCTGGAGTCATGTGACCTCAGATATGTGACAGGTCCAATGTCTCGACTCTTATGCTGCACATAATATTAAGAACTACTTTTTGTAGTTTTGGCCACAATTTTGTCAATAAGGTCCACATTTATCAATTCAAAAGCATTTTATTCAAAATGGCAAATTCCCTCGTGGCTTTCAGAGGGACGTCCAACATCATTAATCCCACCATCACACGAGAACACTGGGCACGCCTCATTTCTCTTTACTCACCTCCTTCTCCTTCATTCCTCTCCTTGATTCTGCACGAAATGGGTGAGAAAGTCAAACCACAGAGGAGACACAGGGAGGAGAGAGGAGAGGAGAGAGGAGACGAGAGAGGAAAGGAGAGAGCAGAGAGGAGAGAGGAGAGGAGAGAGGAGGAGAGAGGAGAGGAGAGGAGAGAGGAGGAAAGGAGAGAGGAGAGGAGAGGAGACACGAGCTGAGGGTGAATGGATCAGGATTTATTCAGGCGCTGGTTCTGACCAAAATGACAGTCGCCTAGAGTGAGGACTCTGCTAAGGATTTGTTTATATCATTATTATTATTCCAGGACTTTATGATTAATATGTTTGAGCATATTTTTAATTAGTTTTAATGTCAAATGAAGGATTCTGTAACATGTCAAACAGGCTTTGCTGTTGTCTTTTTACTTGTGTTGCCACAGCAGAAACTCTTCCCTGTGAAAAAAAAAGTTTGATTATTTGATCCGCCCCTTGGATCCTCTCTCAGGTTTCCTCTGTGGTTTCCTTCCCTTGCCTCCTCTGAGCTTTGGGAAGCCCCTGAAGACCAAGGGAATATCTCAGTGGAGCGAGGAAGAGGAAGTAAAAGTCTGACTCAGTTTGGTCACTATAGTGAGGTTTGATGTTTAAACCTCTTTTTTCTACTTAACTGTTTACATGTTTTTTTTTTATATATACATATTTATCAGTTATAGCACCAAGGATCTCTAAAGCCAACTCTCACTCTCCTCCTCCAGGCACTGCCCAGGTGAACATCTGGACTGTGCAGTTTAGGTCTTTATTTCCTCCTTAACTCCTGAAAAGACCTGTTAAAATGAGTCGTACCTCTGGTCTTCGGGAGGAGCTTCTCCAAATTTTGGAGGAGAGTCTTTGGACTGGTCACTTTTCAGAGACACAGAGCTGGGAGCAGGTCTTGGTCTGGGTTTAGACCCGGGGCCAGGTCCAGGTGGGTCCATGTTGTCGGTGCTGGAATCAGAAGAAGAGTCCATTTGAACAGAACATACAGAGATGTCTCCTGCTGCACCCAGAGGTCTGATCAGTCTCCCTCTGCTGGTCACATGCCAACATTACACTGAACTGGGGTTTCTCTTTTTATTCGACTTGTTTAATGTTTGAATTCAGGATTAAACCAGGATTAACATAGAAAACAGAACTTAACTAAGACTGCAGTAGTTCTAAACAAATACTTAGAACATTATATACCTTTTCTGTTTGTCTCCTGTGGCTGCCAGACCAAGTTACTGGTAATATTTGTGGAGAGGCGAGCTCTCCTACAGTACAAATGCATGTTTTAAAAGTATTTTAGTAATAAAAGACCTGGCATGAAGCTTAAGTAATATCATCTCTGGAGAGACGAGCATTTGACTTATCCTCCTCCAGAAAAGTTACTTAGTGCACCTTTAGATAAAAGAGTACTTTTGAGTGTGTACATTAAATACATAGAATTTAGAAGTATTCATAAAAGACCAACAAGATATTAAAGCAAATGTTCTGTTTGATTTGTTGTGCAAAATATCAGATATACTCACTGCGTCAGTGTCGTCTCTAAAAACTTTCACTGTCACCTGTCGGACCTGTTCCACCTGGAGTCATGTGACCTCAGATATGTGACAGGTCGAATGTCTCGACTCTTATGCTGCACATAGAGGAGAGAGGAGAGAGGAGAGGAGAGAGGAGAGGAGAGGAGAGAGGAGAGGAGAGGAGAGAGGAGAGAGGAGAGGAGAGGAGAGAGGAGAGGAGAGGAGAGAGGAGAGAGGAGAGGAGACATGAGCTGAGGGTGAAAGGATCAGGCTTTATTCAGGCGCTGGTTCTGACCAAAATGACAGTCACCTTTAGAGTGAGGACTCTGCTAAGGATTTGTTTGTATCATTATTATTATTATTATTCCAGGACTTTATGATAAATATGTTTCAGCATATTTTTTGATGTACACACTCAAAAGTACTCTTTTATCTAAAGGTGCACTAAGTAACTTTTCTGGAGGAGGATAAGTCAAACGCTCGTCTCTCCAGAGATGATATTACTTAAGCTTCATGCCAGGTCTGTTATTACTAAAATACTTTTAAAACATGCATTTGTGCTGTAGGAGAGCTCGCCTCTCCACAAATATTACCTGTAACTTGGTCTGGTAGCCACAGGAGACAAGCAGAAAAGGTGTATAATGTTCTATGTATTTGTTTAGAACTACTGCAGTCTTAGTTAAGTTCTGTTTTCTATGTTAATCCTGGTTTAATCCTGAATTCAAACATTAAACAAGTCGAATAAAAAGAGAAACCCCAGTTCAGTGTAATGTTGGCATGTGACCAGCAGAGGGAGACTGATCAGACCTCTGGGTGCAGCAGGAGACGTCTCTGTATGTTCTGTTCAAATGTCCAAAATTTGGAGAAGCTCCTCCCGAAGACCAGAGGTACGACTCATTTTCTCATGAGGTTCTTGCACATTTATTCATTTATTCATTCATTTTGAGCAGGTCAACACAAGGAAATAAACACATGTAACCAATATACAGTCAAATACATTTGTTTTGGTTTTTTTGCTCGAAAAGGAGCAGGAAGAAGAAAGCTTATTGAATCCCACCCCTGTCTTCCTAAACATAACTTAAATGATTGATTAGCTTCCTTATCAGTTCAGTTGAAAAACACAAAAACAAAACAAAGGCAAATTCCATTCTTGTACAAAAAAAAATTAAAAAAAACAACTTTTGATCAGGGACAATAAAGGGACAATCAGGGACAATAAATTACACATAAGGTGTTTCTATCAGGAACATTTAAAGACCACAACAAGTAAACACACAACTGCAATAACACACACACATAACACCAACGACGGTAACACAACAGCAGATCCCAAAACACAAAACTGATACAGAAAAGTGCTTTTTGACGATTCATTCAAACTCGTGTCTGTATTCAGACCAGACCAGGTCTTTATACAAGAACTTAAATTTGTGAATATTGCACATTGAGAAGAAGAGGTGTACACTTGCAGGTTCAACCACAAAATGCAAAATAACATGGCAGACATTTTTGAAATACATGGACACATATATATATATTTTTTATGATTATAAAAATAGTAAAAAAAAAAAAATTTGGATGGGGTTATTTCCAGGTCTTTGTGATGAGGAAACGACATTAGAAGTGGGTTAAAGAGGCCGTAGAACATCTGTGCACATCAACAACACACATCACTACATGAAGTGGTGAAGGTCAAACTCATTTAAATCAGTTTGTCTGAAGAACATCTCATGAGATGTTCTTCAGACACGTGAGCATCACTGTGATCGTCTCCTGTGTTCTAGCTCACAGTTACACTTTTGTTGGTGTCTCGAGATATTTAAAACAACCATTTCCATCTTTCACATGTTTTATCAGTTCATACCTCATTTACTTCATGATCATAATTTGGTGACGACTGTTTTAACTTCATTAGTCGATTGCAAGTTTCCCTTCCTTCCCACAGTGAATCTTCTCCTCTGCAAACTCTGCTCTCACACAAACTTGTCCTTTATCATCTATAAATGCCTTTGGTCGTCAGTGTTCAAAGGAAAACATGAGATTTTAAAAACGCTTTTCCGGAGAACATTCTTTCTCTGTGTTGGAGCGCCCCCTAGAGGCCATGGATGATTTCTTTTTAATCAATATTTTGAAATGACCTCCAGCACTGGACAAAGCTAGAATAGGTGACACATTGTAAATCTGGACACAATCATGCTGCATGTGTATTCTGCAGATTCACTACAGACCTGCCCACATATGTGAGGTCACATGACTCCAGGTGGAACAGGTCCAACAGGTGAGAGACTGAAAATATCTGGAGACGACGCTGACAAAGTAAGTATCTGATTTTCTTACAGAAGAATTAAAGCATAAATTTGGGTTTAGTAACTTATTGGTAATTAAGAACATTTCTGGCACTCATTTAATACTCTTAAAGGAGAATTAATGTTTTTTTACAATCTGAGCCTTATTTCGGTAATAAAACAAGTTGATTTACTCACCCATAGCACTTTGGTGTCATTTGGAGCACTTCCGGAGATGTTTTAGATGTGCGATCTCCGTAATGTGAGTTCTCGGGGCACATATTTACGGTCTCCAAATAACACAAACTTTAGCACTTTTCAAATCATAGAAGCTTGATGTCTTAGTCTACGCTTTTGTTTGTGTCAAAAGTGGCCTGTAATCCCAGATTTAGCCATAGTTTCAAGTAGATGAGGACGCCAGTGCACATGTGCGGAGTCACAGCTTATTTCGCTCTCAGCTCCCGGGACCCAAACATGAAACGCAAAGCTGTAAATTATGGATAAATCTCGGATTACAGGCCATTTTTGACTCAAACAAAAGTTTGAGGCCGTTTAGACGAGGACGATTGCGATTGAAAACGACAAAATTTCTAACGGAAGTGTCTTTCGTTTACACGGCAACTGCGCCGTCGGGCTCTGAAACTGCAAAAATCTGAAGACTCCTTCCAGCGTGTGGAGTTCTGAAGACGGCCCGGGTCGTGTCTTCGTCTAAACGGCAAGAAGCCCAAAACATGTTCACGCCACATACCCCTGACGTCACACTGGATGCGCCAAACCGGTAAAAAAAATAACAATACGTCGTAGGCGACAGCGAGTTTGGACAAGACCGGGCAGAACCAGTCAGTGTTGAGAATGGATTAGTTGATGACAGTGCTTGGGTGGAAAACTTCAGAATGACTAAACAAGCTCTTGTTGCATTAAGTCAGTGCTTCTCAAATAGTGGGGCGGGCCCCCCTGGGGGGGGCGTGGCGTGATGCCAGGGGGGGCGCGTATGACCCTGGGAAACATGTTTTTTTGCTGTACTGTACTAGAACTAAGTGTAATTGCACATCAACAACAGTAGTTGGCAGTGGCGTTCTCACATGCGATTTACGCACAGTCTCACCATTAACAGAACATCCTCTGTCACAGAAAAAACACGTATATTTCACTGAGTCGTGTCCTTTAGTCCGACAGAAGCTGACGCACAAGGAGAGAGCGTTTTTTTTTCAGTGCTTTTAGCTTATGCAAATGAGGTGGTTTTAAGTTTCATTTCTGTAAAACGTAAACAAATGTGCGCAAAGCTGCATTAAAAACACATTAATAATTGAGTCCTCAGTGCAGTCTTTGTTGTAAGTTTCTTTCTTTTTTTTTGTTTATAATGTTAATAAAAGGACAAAATGGTGTTCTAATAATTTTCTAGACAAATAATACTATTTATAGTCGCGCGCAGGAAGGGGGGCGTGACATTTTTTCTTCTTCCTAGGGGGGGCGTCACAGAAAATAATTGAGAAGCACTGCATTAAGTGAAGAGCTCCGACCCTACATCGAGGGCAACACAACTGTAATGACAGCCCCTGTCGGTGTCCTGAAAAAGGTAGCCCTGACATTATATTAGCGGCCTGGCATGCATATTCAATCAAATTCGCCCACTTTTGCGTCTTCGTATAAACAAACATTTCCTGTTGAGAACGCTCGTCTAAACGCGGATAAAAAAATTGAAGACGAGACACCACCTTTGCATCTTCTGTTTTGATCGTTGCTGTATAAACATAGCCTAAGACATTGAGCTTCTATGATTTGAAACGTGCTAAAGTTTGTGTTATTTGGAGACTCGCGTTACGGATATCGCTAATCTAAAACATCTCCGGAAGTGCTCCATATGACACCGAAGTGCTATGGGTGAATATAACAACTTGTTTTATTACCGAAATAAGGCTCAGATTGTAAAAAACATTAATTCTCCTTTAAATTCCATGTACTTAATTTGAAAAGGGCTTCTATATATTCCTTACAGATGCCCGATGTGACTTTTCAGGAGGACGGTGCTCAAACTGCTTATCTCCCCACAGATGATATTGTTTTGTTTAGAATGTCAGTCATTTATTCAGTTACAGGTGGTTTTATGGCTGAAAAACACGCAGCTGTACTGTGGGCAGGGTCGCTTCTCCAAAGATCTGACCTGTAACTTGGCTTGGTGACGTCGCCTGTTTGTCTCCATGAAACAGATACATTTAAAGCCATGCTGAGGAATATTCCAGACAAAGCAATAATAACTCCATCGAGGAAAGTAGGCAAAGTTTCCATCACGAAAAGAAGACAAAAGTTCCACAGTGCAGCTTTAAGTATTTCCTCAGAAGTGGTTTGGTCTTTGTTTCGTTCTGTTTGTCATGTGTTTGTTACTCCTGCTTTAATCCTGATCTCAACCATGAAACAAGTAGAAGAAAACAGGAAAGTCCAGTTCAGTGTAATGTTGGCATGTGACCAGCAGAGGGAGACACAGACTGATCAGACCTCTGGGTGCAGCAGGAGACATCTCTGTATGTTCTGTTCAAATGGACTCTTCTTCTGATTCCAGCACCGGCAACATGGACCCACCTGGACCTGGCCCCGGGTCTAAACCCAAACCAAGACCTGCTCCCAGCTCTCTGTCTCTGAAAAGTGACCAGTCCAAACACTATCCTCCAGAGTTTAAAGAAGCTCCTCCTGAAGACCAGAGGTGAGACCTTCTTAACCCAGAGCTCTGAAGATGTTTTCAGGACAGCGCCACCTGCTGCTCGTCCTTCATAAATGCAAACAATGGTCCTGCGTTTCAGTGGAGCTACTCTCAGTGTGAGACAGTTGAGTTGAGGTGGGACAGGATCACAGAAAACACTTCTCAGGCTCTCATCATTTATTTTCAGTCTGATTCTTAGTCTCAGACTCATTTTACAAGAAGAAACCACTGTTTACGGGTTCCTTTCTGGAGGACGTCTGTTGCTAAATTTTCTTTTGTTCACAAAGGTGCAGTGCTGTGGAATGACATTCAATATTTTACTGAAACATGTTTTAGTTTAAATACTTAAAATCAAGTTAAATAAATGTAGACTTCAGTCCTTTACCCATGTAGAACCCATGTCCTTGTGTGTAAACAAAGGCTGTTCTAGTTTTGTATTTGTTACTTTTGTTTACTTATGTGTGAGTGTGATTGTAGCGTGTGAGTCGCAATGTGTGTTTGTGTGTGTTTGTTTGTGTGTGTGTTTGTGTGTGTGAGTCGCAATGTGTATTTGTGTGTGTTTGTGTGTGTTTGTGTGTGTGTGTGTGTTTGTGTGTGTTTGTGTGTGTGTGTGTGTTTGTGTTTGCAATTCTATCTTTATGGGGCACAAGACCTGATAGCCCACTCACGCAGTGGGGGACAAAATATTAGTGGGGTACAAAATGCCGTTCCCCATAAATCTAACCATATATTTGAAGTCAGTATAAGTCACTGATCAACCCCTAGCATTATCTCTGTGTACCCTAAACTGCATAAAAACCGACGTAGTGTGTGTTTGAGAGTGTGCTAAGTGAAGCGCCCCCACTCCCAGTCTGGCAGGTTTTGGTATTGCAACTGTCTCTTCAACACACACTCTTCACACACTTTGAACCAATTAGATACTGGCAGTGTATCACGTGACTTACATGTGGAACCTCATTGGACAAGATGCAAGAGCAATGAAAGACACATGTTGGAAGACCGATGGAACATGAGAGCCACGTGGAGTATAGTGCCCTCATAAAAGGTAGGTTTTATAGCTGACACTTTTATTAATGAACTATTTTGCAATAAAACCCAGACATAATTATAAGTGGAAACATTGATTATTTATCATTTGAATACAGAAATGTCTTAGGGAGGTCATGCTGCTTGTAGCTGACTTAACTAGTTGCCATGTAAAGTTAGCTAGCCAGCTAATTAATTAAGCTTTTGACTTGGTACGCTAAATCAACCTTGGAAGTATGTAAATGTTCCAGTAGTTGGCACTGGCAGACATGTACTTTAGAATTACTTAGAGGAAACCCCACTGAAATCCATGGAAGTAGCTTAGCGCTACTAGCGGAAGTAGCTAATGCTAGTTAGCGGAAGTAGCTAATGCTAGCTAGCGGAACAGCGCCGCATGTTACAGAGAATCACAAAGTTGAGATTTTATCCATCATGAACTTCTAAACTGCTACATTTGGCCACCCATTATTAGAGGTAAGATCTTAAGCCCAAGCCCCGAGCAATGATTGACATTTTAGACCCGAATTTCGGGTCGGGTCTGGCTTCTCTCTCGCTGACTTTTTTTAAAATAAATGTATGTTTATAAAAATGTATACTAAAACGATGTGTGGATATTAAACTAAGGAATACTTGTTTAAAATGAATAATTTGGATAAAACAGAGAAGGCGCTGTAATGTAATTGCTATTTAACTACTAAACAGGAGCCGCAGAGCATGCTCTGGGCACGTGAATGCCGCCCTCTTAATAATCTTCCCCTCCGCAAGTCCGCGGAGGATGTTTGTAATGTTATGGTCCAGTTAACTATTAGGCAGATGTCTGAAATAGCCTTGTTCTTTATTTTATATATTTGTGAACTCATGTAAGCAAACTTGTTGCAGGAAGAGATGCGTCGCAGCAGGAGATGCCCTCGGAATCCCGTTGCAGAAGCAAAATATTACATCTCCTTGTCAGCAGACAGACCAGAACTTACTGTGAAATATATAAACTCCGTCAAAGGTAAGCTAAGCTTTCAAAGGTAGCTATTGAGTAGGTTACATTAAGAGTACGTGCAGTAGTAGTAGTAGTAGAAGAAGTATGTGCAGTAGTAGTAGTAGTAGTAGTAGTAGTAGTTGTATTGTCAGAGTATGCAGTGGGTATGGAATGTGTGTGTTTTTAGGTCACAATATGCAGGATATGTTTGTTTTTGTTTGTGTTTAATATTCTATAGACTGCGTCTTCTCAGAAATATCACCAAAATAGTTTTGTAGTTGCATAACTCAGCTACTTTAACCATTATTGATTAACATGAAGGCCAGTTGAAAATGGTGGCCCTGTATTTAAAATTAAAACCAATCCCTTTTGGTCTGAATAGGTCGAGGAGTGTTCAGCCAAAGTAACTTCGAAAAAGGAGATTTTTTAGTTGAATACAGAGGAGAGATCATTTCATTTGATGAATGTCAGAGACGCAGAAGGATCTACCATGCTGCACTTCCAGTGTACTTTTTTGAATTCAAGTTCAATGGAAAAACATACTGGTAGGTACTTTTTTTTTTTTTTTTTACGTCAGTCAATGGTCCCTTTTTACAGGCATGTCATACTGTATATCAGAGAGGGTAGATAACACTGATGAAAATGTATTCTTCACACACTGAGAACTGAGACCAGGAGGAGGACCAGTACCAGGACTGAGACCAAGACCAGGTCTAAACCAGGACTGAACCAGGTCTAAACCAGGACTGAACTAGGTCTAAACCAGGACTGAACTAGGTCTAAACCAGGACTGAACCCGGACTAAACCAGGTCAAACCCAGGACTGAACCAGGACTACACCAGGTCTAAACCCAGACTAAACCAGGACTGAACCAGGACTACACCAGGTCTAAACACAGAAGGCTGTGACGTGTATTTTTTGTCCTATGTTTTCTCCTATGTTTATCCTATGTCCTATGTTTTTATGACACATGTGGAAAGAGAACATACATAGGCCATAGAAAATGTGAATAGGCTTTCAAATTATTCAATTATTAGTACACAATTCTAATGTATTTATTGTTTTAACAGGTTACAAAATGTGAATGACTAATACTCCTCATGTCTTTTCTTCAGCATTGATGCTACAACAGATGACAACTCCTTTGGCCGACTGGTCAATGATGATTACCTCAATCCAAACAGTACGATGAAGCGAATAACCGTCAATGGAAAACCTCACCTGTGCTTATTTGCCATACGGCAAATACAACCAGGAGAGGAAATAACTTACAACTACGGTGATATGGACTGGCCATGGAGAAAGACGGTGAGAGTGTTAACTATTTCAAGGAAAATCTTTTTGTCGTTGTCAAGTTCAACAATGCTCTATCATTACGTTAGAAGATTCCTGTAATCCACTTGTTTTCACCAACGATGGATGGATGTGTGTTGTATGTGACATAAACATTGAAATGGTCTGAACAGACACTCATTGTCAGTGTCCTGCAGTATTTAGTTTAAAACTGTAAAAAAAAATTGAAAAATTAGTGTTATCATTGACAAGAGCTTTAACAAAAAGCACTCAGTATACAGTATATCAGTTAAACACATCAGTTCATGGTGTAGTTACCATGTTGAGATGTTACGTGCAACTAATGTCATAATATACAGTACATCCCAGAAGGTTGACTGGCTGTATGTGTGAAGTTGACAACAGGCAACTGGTCCATTTGGAAAAATGTTTCACCATTGGTTATGTTTACTAAGGTGACAACTTCTTATATTGGGTATAGACTATTGCATTTATATGCTTTTACGCATGTAAACCAGTAAGTGTATGAATCTAAATGAAATGAAAATGTCCACCCCTAACTTAATTATGTTCATATTCTTGTTTAGAGTGATGCAGGTGCTGTTGAGACTTCATTTCAAGGAGAAGACTCCAGCACAACCAGTGTGGCACATCCTGATGTGACCCCTCAAGCAGATCTGGAGGTAACAATCATTTTTTAAATTATTTTTTAAGAAACAGCATTGAAATCTTCTGCTGAGGATAATGTGCCACCACAAATTTAAGCGAACATTATTAGTTTATTGAGTACTGGTCTGTGATTTAAGGTTATGTTAGAGTTCTGTGTACAAAAATGTCTTTGTGTAATCTTGATGGTCAAATGCATAAGATGATTAACCTTAAATATGCTAGAAGTTTGATTGACATGAATGTATTTGTAAAAGTGTGTGTTTTTCTATTACTGTTGAAATATGTACCCCACGATAACCTCGTGGGGAACATATTTCAACAATAGGAGTAAAAACACACTTTTTCAGATAAAACTACTATGTACCCCACAAGGTTAACCAGATGTGTGTGTGATGACTACAATCAACCTTGTAATGGTTCCCACACATGACGTATACCAGTCAAGTGTGCTTGTAGTAGGTAGTAGTGGTATTAGATATAGTCAAGCATGGGACTCATTTACAAAGGTGACCACCTCTTATGTTGGGTATAAACAATTGCATTTATATCCTTTTACACATGTAAACCAGTAAATATATGAATCTAAGTGTTGCTATAAACATGTCCTCTCCTAAATTATGTTTGTATTCTTGTTTAGAGTGATGCAGGTGCTGTTGAGACTCCATTTCAAGGAGAAGACTCCAGCACAACCAGTGTGGCACATCCTGATGTGACTCCTCAAGCAGATCTGGAGGTAACAATCATTTTTTAAATTATTTTTTTTAAGAAACAGCATTGAAATCTTCTGCTGAGGATAATGTGCCACCACAAATTTAAGCGAACATTATTAGTTTATTGAGTACTGGTCTGTGATTTAAGGTTATGTTAGAGTTCTGTGTACAAAATGTCTTTGTGTAATCTTGATGGTCAAATGGATAAGATGATTAACCTTAAATATGCTAGAAGTTTGATTGACATGAATGTATTTGTAAAAGTGTGTGTTTTTCTATTACTGTTGAAATATGTTCCCCACGATAACCTCGTGGGGAACATATTTCAACAATAGGAGTAAAAACACACTTTTTCAGATAAAACTACTATGTACCCCACAAGGTTAACCAGATGTGTGTGTGATGACTACAATCAACCTTGTAATGGTTCCCACACATGACGTATACCAGTCAAGTGTGCTTGTAGTACGTAGTAGTGGTATTAGATATAGTCAAGCATGGGACTCATTTACAAAGGTGACCACCTCTTATGTTGGGTATAAACAATTGCATTTATATCCTTTTACACATGTAAACCAGTAAATATATGAATCTAAGTGTTACTATAAACATGTCCTCTCCTAAATTATGTTTGTATTCTTGTTTAGAGTGATGCAGGTGCTGTTGAGACTTCATTTCAAGGAGAAGACTCCAGCACAACCAGTGTGGCACATCCTGATGTGACCCCTCAAGCAGATCTGGAGGTAACAATCATTTTTTAAATTATTTTTTAAGAAACGGCATTGAAATCTTCTGCTGAGGATAATGTGCCACCAGAGTGTTAACTATTTCAAGGAAAATCTTTTTGTCGTTGTCAAGTTCAACAATGCTCTATCATTACGTTAGAAGATTCCTGTAATCCACTTGTTTTCACCAACGATGGATGGATGTGTGTTGTATGTGACATAAACATTGAAATGGTCTGAACAGACACTCATTGTCAGTGTCCTGCAGTATTTAGTTTAAAACTGTAAAAAAAATTGAAAAATTAGTGTTATCATTGACAAGAGCTTTAACAAAAAGCACTCAGTATACAGTATATCAGTTAAACACATCAGTTCATGGTGTAGTTACCATGTTGAGATGTTACGTGCAACTAATGTCATAATATACAGTACATCCCAGAAGGTTGACTGGCTGTATGTGTGAAGTTGACAACAGGCAACTGGTCCATTTGGAAAAATGTTTCACCATTGGTTATGTTTACTAAGGTGACAACTTCTTATATTGGGTATAGACTATTGCATTTATATGCTTTTACGCATGTAAACCAGTAAGTGTATGAATCTAAATGAAATGAAAATGTCCACCCCTAACTTAATTATGTTCATATTCATGTTTAGAGTGATGCAGGTCCTGATGAGACTCCATTTCAAGGAGAAGACTCCAGCACAACCAGTGTGGCACATCCTGATGTGACCCCTCAAGCAGATCTGGAGGTAACAATCATTTTTTAAATTATTTTTTAAGAAACAGCATTGAAATCTTCTGCTGAGGATAATGTGCCACCACAAATTTAAGCGAACATTATTAGTTTATTGAGTACTGGTCTGTGATTTAAGGTTATGTTAGAGTTCTGTGTACAAAAATGTCTTTGTGTAATCTTGATGGTCAAATGCATAAGATGATTAACCTTAAATATGCTAGAAGTTTGATTGACATGAATGTATTTGTTAAAGTGTGTGTTTTTCTATTACTGTTGAAATATGTACCCCACGATAACCTCGTGGGGAACATATTTCAACAATAGGAGTAAAAACACACTTTTTCAGATAAAACTACTATGTACCCCACAAGGTTAACCAGATGTGTGTGTGATGACTACAATCAACCTTGTAATGGTTCCCACACATGACGTATACCAGTCAAGTGTGCTTGTAGTAGGTAGTAGTGGTATTAGATATAGTCAAGCATGGGACTCATTTACAAAGGTGACCACCTCTTATGTTGGGTATAAACAATTGCATTTATATCCTTTTACACATGTAAACCAGTAAATATATGAATCTAAGTGTTGCTATAAACATGTCCTCTCCTAAATTATGTTCATATTCTTGTTTAGAGTGATGCAGGTGCTGTTGAGACTTCATTTCAAGGAGAAGACTCCAGCACAACCAGTGTGGCACATCCTGATGTGACCCCTCAAGCAGATCTGGAGGTAACAATCATTTTTTAAATTATTTTTTAAGAAACAGCATTGAAATCTTCTGCTGAGGATAATGTGCCACCACAAATTTAAGCGAACATTATTAGTTTATTGAGTACTGGTCTGTGATTTAAGGTTATGTTAGAGTTCTGTGTACAAAATGTCTTTGTGTAATCTTGATGGTCAAATGGATAAGATGATTAACCTTAAATATGCTAGAAGTTTGATTGACATGAATGTATTTGTAAAAGTGTGTGTTTTTCTATTACTGTTGAAATATGTACCCCACGATAACCTCGTGGGGAACATATTTCAACAATAGGAGTAAAAACACACTTTTTCAGATAAAACTACTATGTACCCCACAAGGTTAACCAGATGTGTGTGTGATGACTACAATCAACCTTGTAATGGTTCCCACACATGACGTATACCAGTCAAGTGTGCTTGTAGTACGTAGTAGTGGTATTAGATATAGTCAAGCATGGGACTCATTTACAAAGGTGACCACCTCTTATGTTGGGTATAAACAATTGCATTTATATCCTTTTACACATGTAAACCAGTAAATATATGAATCTAAGTGTTGCTATGAACATGTCCTCTCCTAAATTATGTTTGTATTCTTGTTTAGAGTGATGCAGGTGCTGTTGAGACTTCATTTCAAGGAGAAGACTCCAGCACAACCAGTGTGGCACATCCTGATGTGACCCCTCAAGCAGATCTGGAGGTAACAATCATTTTTTAAATTATTTTTTAAGAAACGGCATTGAAATCTTCTGCTGAGGATAATGTGCCACCAGAGTGTTAACTATTTCAAGGAAAATCTTTTTGTCGTTGTCAAGTTCAACAATGCTCTATCATTACGTTAGAAGATTCCTGTAATCCACTTGTTTTCACCAACGATGGATGGATGTGTGTTGTATGTGACATAAACATTGAAATGGTCTGAACAGACACTCATTGTCAGTGTCCTGCAGTATTTAGTTTAAAACTGTAAAAAAAATTGAAAAATTAGTGTTATCATTGACAAGAGCTTTAACAAAAAGCACTCAGTATACAGTATATCAGTTAAACACATCAGTTCATGGTGTAGTTACCATGTTGAGATGTTACGTGCAACTAATGTCATAATATACAGTACATCCCAGAAGGTTGACTGGCTGTATGTGTGAAGTTGACAACAGGCAACTGGTCCATTTGGAAAAATGTTTCACCATTGGTTATGTTTACTAAGGTGACAACTTCTTATATTGGGTATAGACTATTGCATTTATATGCTTTTACGCATGTAAACCAGTAAGTGTATGAATCTAAATGAAATGAAAATGTCCACCCCTAACTTAATTATGTTCATATTCATGTTTAGAGTGATGCAGGTCCTGATGAGACTCCATTTCAAGGAGAAGACTCCAGCACAACCAGTGTGGCACATCCTGATGTGACCCCTCAAGCAGATCTGGAGGTAACAATCATTTTTTAAATTATTTTTTAAGAAACAGCATTGAAATCTTCTGCTGAGGATAATGTGCCACCACAAATTTAAGCGAACATTATTAGTTTATTGAGTACTGGTCTGTGATTTAAGGTTATGTTAGAGTTCTGTGTACAAAAATGTCTTTGTGTAATCTTGATGGTCAAATGCATAAGATGATTAACCTTAAATATGCTAGAAGTTTGATTGACATGAATGTATTTGTTAAAGTGTGTGTTTTTCTATTACTGTTGAAATATGTACCCCACGATAACCTCGTGGGGAACATATTTCAACAATAGGAGTAAAAACACACTTTTTCAGATAAAACTACTATGTACCCCACAAGGTTAACCAGATGTGTGTGTGATGACTACAATCAACCTTGTAATGGTTCCCACACATGACGTATACCAGTCAAGTGTGCTTGTAGTAGGTAGTAGTGGTATTAGATATAGTCAAGCATGGGACTCATTTACAAAGGTGACCACCTCTTATGTTGGGTATAAACAATTGCATTTATATCCTTTTACACATGTAAACCAGTAAATATATGAATCTAAGTGTTGCTATAAACATGTCCTCTCCTAAATTATGTTTGTATTCTTGTTTAGAGTGATGCAGGTGCTGTTGAGACTTCATTTCAAGGAGAAGACTCCAGCACAACCAGTGTGGCACATCCTGATGTGACTCCTCAAGCAGATCTGGAGGTAACAATCATTTTTTAAATTATTTTTTAAGAAACAGCATTGAAATCTTCTGCTGAGGATAATGTGCCACCACAAATTTAAGCGAACATTATTAGTTTATTGAGTACTGGTCTGTGATTTAAGGTTATGTTAGAGTTCTGTGTACAAAATGTCTTTGTGTAATCTTGATGGTCAAATGGATAAGATGATTAACCTTAAATATGCTAGAAGTTTGATTGACATGAATGTATTTGTAAAAGTGTGTGTTTTTCTATTACTGTTGAAATATGTACCCCACGATAACCTCGTGGGGAACATATTTCAACAATAGGAGTAAAAACACACTTTTTCAGATAAAACTACTATGTACCCCACAAGGTTAACCAGATGTGTGTGTGATGACTACAATCAACCTTGTAATGGTTCCCACACATGACGTATACCAGTCAAGTGTGCTTGTAGTAGGTAGTAGTGGTATTAGATATAGTCAAGCATGGGACTCATTTACAAAGGTGACCACCTCTTATGTTGGGTATAAACAATTGCATTTATATCCTTTTACACATGTAAACCAGTAAATATATGAATCTAAGTGTTACTATAAACATGTCCTCTCCTAAATTATGTTTGTATTCTTGTTTAGAGTGATGCAGGTGCTGTTGAGACTTCATTTCAAGGAGAAGACTCCAGCACAACCAGTGTGGCACATCCTGCTGTGGTTCAATTCCCTCAAGCAGATCTGGAGGTAACTGAATATATGTATAGTTTTTATTTTCTAGAAACTAAAAAAATGTTTTGTTATGAGTTTTTACTCATTACTCCATGAGTTCATACATTAAATATTTTCAAGTGTGTCCACGCGCAATACTCTTCCAATTTTATTTTTTATACATTTACTTATTGTCATACAATTCAGTAGGTGTATTAAGTTTCTGACTTTCTAGGTTAAACCAATTCAAATTCGACTTCAGTTGGTTGACTACTCAAGCTCTGAAGAAGAAACCTGTGATTGTGACTCTAGCCACATTATTGAAGACAAAATCGTTCACAGGGTAATTTACTTTAATTACTTATTAACTGTCATTTATTCAGTCTGTGAAGATTCTCATTCATCCAGGTCATGTTATCCAAAGAGTTCACCTGTGAGCAACTGGACTTTTTCTTGAGCTTGGGCGTTCAGCAGAACAGGAAAAAGACAAGAAAAAGCCTCCAAACCACAACCCAGCACAAGGAGAACAGAAGGAGTCATATAGTGGTGGCCTATGTATCTGGGTTATCTGAAAAACTAAGAAGGATTTTCAACAAACGCAACATCCCAGTATATTTCAAGCCAGGCAGCACACTCAGACAGAGGTTGGTTCATCCTAAGGACATAACTCCAATGGAAAACCTCAACAATGTCATCTGTGCAGTACAATGCAGTGAGCAGTGCTAAGATCTATACATTGGGGAGACAAAACAACCACTTCGCAAATGGATGGACCAGCACAGTAGGGTAACTACATCAGAACAGGACTCAGCATTATATTTACATTTTAAAGAAAGGGGACGCTCCTTCAAGGACACAGAGGTGCATATTTTGGATAAGGAGGGCAGATGGTTTGAGAGGGGAGTAAAGGAAGCCATCTATGCCCAATGACTCTCACGCCTTGGCCATCCCTAGGGAGGTGTGACACTAATGACTCTCACAACATGTGAATCCTTTAAGGGGTGTATAGAAGCATATATAACCCCCTAAGAAATTCCTGCTTCAGTAAACTGATGATGCTCCTTGGATGAGGAGCAAAACGTCTTTCAAGCTCAAGAAAAAGTCCAGTTGCTCAAAACTGAACTCTTTGGATGTCATTTATTCAGCATCTTTTTGTGCCTTTGTATGTTAACACGTGTGCTTGTTTTCATGTTCAGAGTGCTTGTGTTGAAGGGGATAACTCCTGCACAGCCAATGCAGCACACCCTGCTGTACTTGTGTTCAGTCAGACAGATCTGCAGGTAAACAAACCAGCATGTACTACATTTATGCTCTTCATTCATCAGTGCAATATGTGCCTTCTTTAGTATACATTTGTAAGCATTATACATGAATATGAAATAAGGGTTTAAAGCTATAAAAGTACAACATAACATTTTGTTTTTTTAGAATACAGAAAAATCATGTGATGAAGATTATGTCCCAAAACTGAGAAGAACAAAAAGCATTCTGGTAAAATATTTCCAGAATATGCCATCTAATTTTATGTGTCAGCCATACTACAAGGTATGAATAACATGCAATTTGTTTATATTTATTTTGTTTTTATCCGTTTTATTTTAAGATGAAAGGTGTCATACCACCCATAACGGGTGAACTATTTCATACTGATGACTCCTGCACTGGCAGTGAAGAGGAATATGTTCCCAAAAGCTGTGATGAAGACTCAGACAGTAGCTATGAAATACCAATCTGTCAGAAGCGTAGAGACAAAACGATAACGTCTTGTGGCACAGGTGTTACGCATGATCAAAAGGAGGAGGAGAGTATGACCCATAAGGAGGAGGACAGTATGACACATGATAAAAACAAACAGAAGAGTACACCACAAAATACAGAGAGCGACGATGATGTCCAAATACTTGTCTCAACTGTTCACAAAAAAGACAATGGATCCAGACTGTACGATAAAAAACAGCACTGCTTGTTCTGTAGAAAATGGTTTACGAAAATATCAAAACATTTGGAGCGGAAACATCACAATGAAGTGGAGGTGGCCAGAGCTGTGAGCCATCCTAAAAATTCCAAAGAAAGACGCCTACAACTAGAGTACCTGCGCAAAAAAGGGAATTACATCCACAACATGGATGTTCTTCAAACAGGAAAAGGAAGTCTTATTGCTTGTAAAAGACCAAATGAAGAAGCTAACGGAAAGGACTTTGTCCACTGCTCTTTCTGCTTAGGCCTTTTCACCAAGAAAATATTATGGCGACATGTGAAGATGTGTGGTTTCAAACCAACTGAGGTGAAGCCCAGACCAGGGAAGAACAGGGTTCTTTCTTTATGTGCCTTGACATGTGCTCCAGTTGGTGTAAGTACTGAACTGTGGAAAATAATGAGCCACATGAATCAAGACAAAGTTTATCTTGCAGTCAAAAGTGATGAGTTGATCATGGAATTGGGGCAGCACCTGTACAATAGGTTAGGCAGTGATAGAGCACAGCATGAACACATCAGACAAAAGATGAGAGAGTTGGGTAGACTTGTAGTCAGTGCAAGAGAGGTCACATCTCTAAGGAGCATTTCGGATATGATTACACCAGCCAACTTTATGCAGACTGTCTCAGCTGTGAAACATGTTGCCGGCTATATTAAGGAAAGTGATTCATTCAAGATTGCATCTCTTCCATTGAAAATTGGACAAAGTCTTGCAAAAATTTCAGAACTTTTGGAAAGTAAAGCCATAGTTAGTGGTGATGAGGAGACCCGTAAAGCAGCAAAGAGTTTCCGTCAGGTATATTATGCCAAGTGGAATGAAATGGTTTCGGCATCAGCCTACAGAACACTGGAGCAAGGCAAATGGAATGCACCACTATTGCTTCCTCTCACAGAGGATGTTAAAAAACTGCATTCATATCTGGATGAGAAGGAAAAAGAGTACCGTGATGGCTTATCATTAGAACCATCTACAACTAATTGGTCAAAGCTTGCTGAGGTCACGCTTGCAAAAGTTATCCTTTTTAATCGAAGGCGAGAAGGAGAGGTTTCCAAGATGCTCCTCTCCAGTTTTCAGCAGAGAGACAGGTCAAAACTGAACGATGAACTCAATGCAGCACTTTCAGAATTGGAACAAAAACTATGCAAACACTTTCAGAGACTGGAAATAAGAGGGAAGCGAGGTCGGAAAGTGCCTGTTTTGTTCACTCCAGACATGGTACAGTCACTGGAACTTCTGGTGGAAAAGAGAGGTGAATGTGGGGTGGAGAAAGACAATCCATACATCTTCTCACGTCCACGTGCTATGACATACTTTAAGGGCTCAAAGTGCATCAATCATTTTGCCCATGCCTGCGGAGCTCAACATCCAGAGAATTTGTCCTCTACTAAATTGCGCAAGCATATTGGCACACTTTCTAAGGTTTTGAACCTTTCAAATACAGAACTGGACCAATTAGCAGATTTCTTAGGACACGACATACGTGTTCACAGGCAATTTTACAGGCTTCCAGAGGGTACCTTGCAGCTTGCCAAGATTAGCAAGGTCCTTATGGCTCTTGAGACAGGACGTCTCTGTGAGTTCAAAGGGAAAAGCTTTGACGACATCACCATTGATCCAGATGGTAAGATTCAAAAATGTTTTTGTAACTGGCCTGCACTTATTGTTAGGATGAATTCAATTTCTGATTTCCAAAGAACAGGGTTTTATAGCTATAGGGTTTTATATGTTCTGTGTCTGATGGACCCGCTGCAGTTTGCGTACCAGCCTGGCATCGGAGTGGAGGATGCCGTCATCTACCTGCTGCATCGCTCACTGTCTCACCTGGAGAACCCCGGCAGCACTGTGAGGATTCTCTTCTTTGACTTCTCCAGTGCTTTCAACACCATCCAGCCACTGCTCCTCAGGGACAAACTGGAGACCGCCGGTGTGGACTGTGACCTGGCAGACTGGATCCTGGACTACCTCACAAACCGGCCCCAGTTTGTGAGAGCCAAGAACCGTGTGTCTGACCTCCTGACCTGCAGTGTGGGGGCGCCCCAGGGCACTGTCCTCGCGCCCTTTCTTTTCACCCTCTACACTGCAGACTTCAGACACAACACGGACAGCTGTGTCCTGCAGAAGTTCTCTGATGACTCTGCCATCATTGGTCTCATCAAGGATGACGATGATGGGGAGTACAGAGACTAATACAGGACTTTGTGGACTGGAGTCAGCGGAACCACCTCATCATCAATGCAGGGAAGACCAAGGAGATGGTGGTGGAGTTCCGCAGACGCCACTCTACTGCCCCCTCAGTGAACATCCAGGGAAGGGACATTGAGAGAGTGGACTCTTACAAGTACCTGGGTGTTCATCTGAACAATAAGCTGGACTGGACTCATAACACAGACGCACTGTACAGGAAGGGCCAGAGTCGGCTCTATCTCCTGAGGAGACTACGGTCCTTTGGAGTGAGAGGGCCACTCCTGAAGACCTTCTATGACTCTGTGGTGGCATCAGCCATCCTGTACGGTGTGGTCTGCTGGAGCAGCAGCATCAGAGAGGGAGAAGAAGAAACTGGACAAGGTCATCAGGAAGTCCAGCTCAGTCCTGGGCTGTCCTCTGGACTCAGTGCAGAAGGTGGGGGACAAGAGGGTCCTGGCTAAGGTCACCTCTATGCTGGACCATGAGTCTCACCCCCTGCAGGACGCTCTGTCGGCTCTAGAGAGCAGCATCAGTGACAGACTGATTCACCCTCGCTGTGTGAGGGAGAGGTTTCGCAGGTCTTTCCTTCCTGCTGCTGTCAGACTGTACAACGAACACTGTTAACATGTCATTCAACGTATCTGCACTTACAAATATTCAACTATAATCCAGAGTCTATTTTTAGGTCTAGTTTTAAATTATCCTAGGCCATTATTTATTTATTTATTTATTATATTGTTCTGTTGCATGTTACTTTTTCGTGCTGTTCTTGATCTGTGCGTTGCAACACTGGAATTTCCCCACTGTGGGACTAATAAAGGCAGATCTTATCTTATCTTATCTTACTTAAAGGTCCCATGGCATGAAATTTTCACTTTCTGAGGTTTTTGAACGTTAATGTGAGCTCCCCTACCCTGTTTAGGCCCCCCCCATGGCTAAAAGTTGCGAAATGTCTAAACTGAGCATTTGCGGTCCTTTTCTGCATTACACAAAACCAGTGTTGAAACGGGCGAGTTCGGACAAGGCACCTTATTGACGTCAGATCGGCAAATGCAGCTCCAGCCCCTCCCTCTGTCTCCGCTCAGCGTCCCTGTATATCCCGCCCAGAGAGTTTGGACTGTGAATGCGCTACGCAATGCGAAATGCGTTTTTTTATTTGCCTGGAGGCACGTCGAGTGTTTCTAGGCTCGCAGGTCCCTTACCCGACCCTCTGGACCTCTGAAATACCAGTGGTTTAATTTTATTTTCTGTGTAAATATGCTTTTTTTCATTGCAAAGTCTCTCATCTGTCTCTCACGGAAGAGCAGACAGAGCGGTGCAGAGCTGCGCTGAGCTGCGGGGGAAACCCGACCCCCCTGCTCCTTAGCCAATCTCTCTGTCCTTCTCATTTGCAGTGAAGTAGCAACACCCACAATAAAGCATTTTAGACACACATCTAGCCTCATGAAGACTGTCAGAGTCATATCTCATGCAGTGAGTGTTGATTTTGAAGGATTCATTTACAGTATTAGGGAACCATTGAGGAGCCATATAAAAGCATCAAGAAGTACCATGTCATGGGACCTTTAAAAGTGGTTTAGTAGTGACTAGCCTACTAGACCATGCAATCAATGGCCATGTGAATTGATGCTTAAGCTATGTGATGCGAAGTTTGTCACTCATTGTCTAGAAATGTTAGGGGGGCTAAGACATATAACCATTAAAAAAAATAACATGGATCATTTTCTGTTACTACTTTACAGAAAGAGTTATGGATGATGGAAGGAGTGATCTAGATGAAAAGTCTGAAGGTAATGTCTTATTCATTTATTTTGTGTGCCTAATGTGCTCTTCACCTTAAGTAAGATAAAACTCTGCTTAATTAAGTTTATAATATATAATTTCCCCTTATGTATTTACAGACCAAGTTGAGGATGGTGAACTTAGTGAATTGGATGATGAGCCTAGTGTATTGGATGATGAGCCTGAAGGTAAAATATTGCACTTGCCCCACAAGGATGCCACCTTGTGCCAACTGCGCCATTCACCATAGACAGAAATATGTGGCATTCCAGTCAGTTCTGTTATAGGACTAGGTGAAGCAATACCAAAACCAATAGTCTAGCTAAGAAAAAAGTCTTGCACACCCATAACTTGGAGGTAAAGTGAAATCCTCACAATCTTTCAATGCCCCCCGTGATGCCCCCCAATCATAGGTTTAAATGGAGTGCACACATGACATTCAATTAGTCCATTTAAGAAAACTAAGTCTCGTGTACCCTTAACATGGGGGTCAAATTAAATCCACACAGTATATGCTTTCATATGATATGAATTACTCAATCTGAATCGCAACTGAACCGCAACATTCACTCTAGACATAAATGGAGGGTACACATGACATTTAAACTGTCTAGCTAAGAAAAGCATAGTGTTAAAAGGATATTTGGATAACATAAGATAATAATATTCAGTATTGAGTGTCATGTCAGACAGAATCCAAAAAATGGAAATAATATAGTGCAATAAGTAACACAAGTAATCTATAGATCAGCATAGGCACAGAGGTGATACACACTATATTTTTGTGCTCAGTTCTGGAGAACAAACTTTTAATGGGACAAGGTATTGTCTCCCATGCCAAAAAGCACAAGGTTAAATTTCATATTATAGCGTAAATCACATATAAACATGCCTGGGCCTGTGTTAATAAAACGTGGTGGGGCATGGTGAGGCATGAATTGATCGTCTCTTTGTGGCAAATTTAGATGATGGCTCGCCTCCCAAGAAAGAGACACGGGCAGCATCACCTCTGCATACATGCAGCACGTCAAAAAGAGGTATAGTGGCTTTTCTATTTGTGATATCGAAACTGAATTAAGTTTTTGGAAATTAAGCCTACAGTTTACACAATCTTAAAGGGATATGCCACCCCCAGGTCAAATTTGGGCATCTCCCCACAGTCCAGAGACTAAAATAAGTGATGAAAAGCGTTTTCCTGCTCACCCAGCCATTGTCCGAGTCTGTTGCCACTGACCGCTGCGGTATCTGCAGCTACTCCGCGTTAGACTGGAGTCTAACGTCGCCAGAGAAAGATTTCGGCCAAAAGGAATTAATTTGCTCGATGCGTTTCCCAATTACTTTGTCTGTGTAGTGCGCATTCATATCGAGTGCAAATCAATCATCGAGCAAATTAATTCCTTTTGGCCGAAATCTTTCTCTGGCGACGTTAGACTCCAGTCTAAGGCGGAGGAGCACCAGATACCGCGGCGGTCAGTGGCGACAGACTCGGACAATGGCTGGGTGAGCAGGAAAACGCTTTCCACCACTTATTTTAGTCTCTGGACTGTGGGGAGATGCCCAAATTTGACCTGGGGGTGGCATATCCCTTTAAATGTAATTTATCTATTGTATAGAGCTATTGTACCCATAAATTATTCATGTATATTTTGTAGCATGTGATGTCCAATCCTTTATACAAGGGAATATAACTAATGAATCTGATCATTTCATTTTATTTTGAAGGAAGTGCAGGTAAAGTCATAGAGACGGACCTCAAGACAGAGACGCACCTCAAGACAAAGACTGTGACCAGGGCGTGTAAAGGTATTTATTTCTGACAACCTAGGTGGAGGACAACAAAGATTACTATAAAAAGGTATGTTTTTCTTTATTTATAACCTTGGATTTAATTTCCATGCAGTACGCAAACCTTTCAAGAGACAAATGTGGCAGCCTGAAGAAATTCACGCAGTTGAAAAACATATGATGAACTTCATTAGGACATGCCGTGTGCCTGGGAAATCAGATTGCGATACCTGCCTGAAATCTGAACCTCTTCATTTGAAAGCTAGAGATTGGAAGGCTATTAAGTTTTATGTTAAAAACCGCATTGATGCTCTCAAGAAAAAGAATACAAACTAAAACCTTAAAAACTAAAAACTAAAAACTAAAATCTTTTTATTTAGGCAAAAATATAAATAATTCAGAATTACTGTTAAACTTCTCTAAGCGTTAAACTTGTTGTACTGTTAAACTTCACTAAGTTTCAATCGTTTCAATCATTGGATGTTTTGATTTTGTATCAAGTTATTTTCAGCAATGTGTGTAGAATCCCTCAGTCGTCCAGGTAGAATCCATGTCAAAAGGAGAAATTAATTTTGTCAACTGGACAAGCGTTTATTTGGTTGAAGACGTTTCGCAGCTCATCCAAGCTGCTTCTTCAGTTCTGACTTGAGTTCTGGAGGACACTGCTTAAAACTGCTTCTAGGGAGGAGCTAATTACAATGAAATAACTATAAAACTATCACACCTATTTGTCTATAGTTTTTGTTAGTTAAGTGAGCCTATGGTTTGAGAGGGGAGTTAGAGGCTATTTTTGTCAAGAAAGAACATCCTTCCTTGTCTCAGACCTCCATTTCTGTTCATCATTTGTCTCCATCTATAACTCTATCCTCAAACCTACATCAAAACAAACAAAACAATAGCAGTAGCCAGGTCAGCTCCAGAGGTGTGAAAACACCCATTAGGGCTTTGAATAGCTATGCTAACCAGACCCCCACTCCCGCTGCATATTGAATAGGCTCACTTAACTCACAAAAAACTATAGACAAATAGATGTGATAGTTTAATAGTAATTTCATTGTAATTAGTTCCTCCCTAGAAGCAGTTTTAAGCAGTGTCCTCCAGCACTCTAGTCAGAACTGAAGAAGCAGCTTGGATGAGCTGTGAAATGTCTTCAACCAAATAAACGCTTGTCCAGTTGACAGATTGAATTTCTCCTTTTGACATATTTTCAGCAATGTTGGGCATTACTATCCTTTTTAAAAATACGGGATTTTTTTGGTTGTATTTTCAGCATTTACTATACATTTTATTTGTATTTTTGTGAAATATTTGTTTGGCATAATTTTGACCTGCACAGCACTTTTGTTTTTGTTTTGTGACAGTTTGTCTACCTCATACCAGTTCTTGAGATTGAGCAGCTAAAAATGTTAACATCTGTTTCCATTGTCTTATCAGTATGTATAAGAGTTTTGTTCACAGTAGCATTATGTTCAAAATTTGATAGCAGTGTTCAGTTAATTTGCTTGTTTCTCAGCTGAATAAAGTAACTGATGCTACTTGTAATGTTACATTGTTACTAGTTTGTGTTGTTTATTTTCATGACACTACTTAATCTTATCTTAACCAAGACTACACTACCCCACTTTATAGAAGGACTTTTGTTGCATTGCCACACCACTGTGGAGCAAAGGGTCTGTGGATGTGATAAAAAAAAATCAGAAGTCAGATTTAGCTGATGTTTGTGGAAAAAAACGTTTAATTTATATTTGAGGTAGGTGAATTGTTCATTGGACTGGACTGCCTTCGACTTCTTTAACATCTCGGACACTATCACGTTGGAGGTTGAATGCAGAGGGTTGTAGAAACAAATCAACATTTCATCCTGTGTTGTTTGAATCATTGATGTGTACTGTTTACCTGGGAGTTGCAAATTGTTGACCCAGGAGTAAGGTTTGCCTGAAGTGTGTGACTCGTTGACCCAGGAGTAAGGTTTGCCTGAAGTGTGTGACTCGTTGACCCAGGAGTAAGGTTTGCCTGAAGTGTGTGACTTGTTGACCCAGGAGTAAGGTTTGCCTGAAGTGTGTGACTTGTTGACCCAGGAGTGAGGTTTAATCGGGGTGTGTGAATAAGGAGCCCCAAAACTAACAATGCCATGAAAAGTCCGCAGATGTGACAATCTAGTCATGCTCAGAACTAAACTTTATTGTACTGGAAATTTGAAGTGATATTTGTGTTTAGAAAAAATTGTTGATCATGCCTGATTTTTTTCATAGCTCTAGGGCCTCAGGAAAGGGTGGCTCCCAAAATGCATGTTCTGGACAGGCTACCCCCACAAGGCACAAATTACAGTATGTGTGTGTGTGTGCGTGCGTGCGTGCGTGTGTGTGTGTGTGTGTGTGTGTGCGTGTGTGTGTGTGTGTGTGGTGTCCTATACTGTTTTCTACTGAATTGACAACACAGGTGATTTTGACTTAACATCCTGTGTATTACTGAATTATTGAATGATTATATAGGCTTTTTGTTATAAAAGCATTTCCATTTTCACAAAGTACCTTCTAATTCTGACTTGCCCTGAAACACCGCACCACAGTGATGTTAGTGATGGGGAAAGGCTTAGCTTAATGTCATGCAAATGAGCTCTGAAGGCCTGGAATTACAAAATCTTTACAGAAGCTTTTTCACTGTAAAAAGTCCAACTTGCCAAATAGTTAACTGAAATTAGAATTCAGTGTTGAATAAACAAACCTGTTCAAATAACTCGTAAAAATGAGTTGAGTCAATTTTCTTTACCTTTAGTTTAATGAAAGTCAACAATTAAGTTGAGACAAATGACATTTTCCATTTGTGGTCGACAATGATTATTCCCTGTCCCTGCGCATGCACAATTCTCAACTTAAGGACAACATGTGGACGTTGTGAGTGCAGACGGCGGTTCACATGGCCTGAGAAGGTAAGATTTGTGACTACCTCATTTGCGTGTTTGTAAAATACAGTTAGGAGACCCCTTACTACTGTTTTGTAATGTTTGTGACAGATGAGCGAAGTAATGATAATGTCATAAAAGCTTGAACTATTTTGTATTGTGTTTTATGTAGTTATCTGCGCCACGGTGGCTGAGTGGCTAGCGCTCATGCTTCACAGCAAGAAGGTTCTGGGTTCGATCCCCGGATCGCCCGAGCCTTTCTGTGCGGAGTTTGCATGTTCTCCCCGTGTCTGGGTGGGTTTCCTCCGGGCACTCCGGTTTCCCCCATCAACCCAAAACATGCACCATAGGTCAAATCCTCCAGCTTAGGGCCTGACCAAACCGAAGCAAGAAGATCATGGAGATGGTCCCCGGGCGCAGTAATGTGCTGCCCACTGCTCCTAATAACAGGATGGGTTAAATGCAGAGAAGAATTTCTCCTGTGTGAGATCAATAAAGTCACTTCTTCTTCTAGTAGTTTCTATTTCAATTTGGATGTAATCCAAGTTGCTATTTGACTACACTTGTGATTTTAAGTTGTGTCAACTTAACATTCTCTTTTGTGTGAACAAATGCAAACTTAAGACAATAAGTCAGCACAACTATCTGGCCTAAAGTTGAATAAACTCAGAAGTCTTTTGCAGCAGGTTGCGTTACTTTTTTAAGTTCATTCAACTAATTCTTTTTTACAGTGTTGCAGCTTGTCTTTTTGCAAATGTGCTGCTTTCAAATGGCTACAAATTCTTCAAATGTTTTCAGATTTCCATGTGTAAGGCATCGTTGGAAAGCTTAGAATCTACACTTTCAGAATCTGTGAATAACTCAAAATGCCTCCGGGATGATTTGTGTCTGGTTTTGCCACGGCTGGTCACATGTATTGAATTTTATGAGCTTTTAAACATGTTATTGTCCTTTTCTCTCAGAATTAAATGAATTAGAATAGACTAATTTCTCCATGTTTGAGTAATCCTGTGTTTTCCTGGAATTGAGACTCAGAAAATGTCTGTTTTCACTTATCCACTGACCACAGACAGCTTTCTTGCAATCACAGGCGCCGATCCTGTTGGTGCCGAGGGGCCGGAGCACCCACACAAATCTCCCAGCACCCACTTGAGTTTCCCCTGATCTTAAACGGACTGCCTCGCTCCTCTTTCTTTCTCTCCCTCTCTTTGCACTGTGAGTCATTTCAGTCACTGTGGGTTTGATCTGAGGACTGGAGCTCTGTGTTCCCCCTCATATGATATGGTGAAATACTCGTCTGTGCCCAAAGCAGAGATCAGAAACAAAACATACCTAATGGCCTATAACTCTAAATGAACACTATTCACTCAAATGGGCTCTATTCACGCTTACGTCACAAAACCGGAAGACGTTTGGAAACATGCGGATGATGAGGAGAAATTCAATTTGTCAACTGGACAAAAGTTTATTTGGTTGAATATGTTTCGCTGCTCATCCAAGCTGCTTCTTCAGTTCTGGTCAGACGCTGGTGGACACTTGCCTATATCCGCCTGAAGGGAGGAGCTAACTGACGAAGACTTCCTTTGGGTTCTGTTGGCGATAGTTACTCTGAAAAAACTCTGGGAAAACTGAGAAATCGTCCGGTTTTCTTCATCTATATGTCATTGTATTCTTGTTTTATCCTTTTATTGCCTATTAATTTGTGTACAGTGGTCCCTCGCTCAATCGCGGTTCACTGTTCGCGGCCTCGCTGTTTCGCGGATTTATTTAAATTTTTTTATTATTTATTTTTTTTATAGTGTAACTTTTTTTTATAGTGTAACATTGTGTTCTGCGTCCTGATTGGCTAAGAGACTGTAGACTTTTGCCGATTGATAGATGGGGACGCGGGGGGAACCGGGACTAGACCAGAACTAAACGTGGACTAAACCAGGTCTAGACCAGGTCTAAACCAGGTCTAAACCAGGTCTAAACCTGGAATGGTTCTGGACTAAACCAGGACTGGACGCGAAATCTCAAAAATTCGAATAATGCGCGCTCACATGCACGCCCCGCTGTTATCCCCGCTCAAAAAGCACCTTTCTCTGCCTCTTAGCTCTAGCGCCGAACACGCAAGATTTTCAACAAAATGTATTAAATAGTGAAGCGTGGGGGGAGACACGACTCCGGAAGCAGCGTGGAGACATGAACACACCGCGCGAGGAGCACCCCTAGTCCTGGTCTGCACGACCGGCACCGGGGCTGCGAGCACGAGATAGAACCGCGGCGCCCGGACCGCGTCCTCTGGAGCCCGAGCCACAAACCAGCCGCACGAAAAAAGCAAAGAGCGGCACATGGTAGTTTAATCCTGGTTTAGTCCAGGTCTAGATCTGGTCCAGTCCTGGTTTAGTCCAGGTCCAGTCCAGGTTTAGACCAGGTCTAGACCTGGTTTAGTTCTGGTCTAGACCTGGTTTAGTTCTGGTCTAGACCTGGTTTAGTCCACGTTTAGTCCTGGTCTAGTCTCTTAGCCAATCAGGACGCAGAACCAATGTTACACCATAAAAAAAAAAAGTTACACTATAAAAAAACAACAACCTTGGAACGAATCAGGCTTTTTCCATTGAAATAGCTACTCAACTTACGAAAAATTCACGTTACGAAACCACTTCTGGAACGAATTAATTTCGTAAGGTGAGGTACCACTGTATAATAATTGTAAAATATAAAGTTGCCTTACTTCGCGGATTTCACTCATTACGGGTTATTTCTGGAACCTAACCCCCGCGATAAACGAGGGATTACTGTATTATAATTTGTGTAACTGATGTGTCACAAATATGTCACTGTAGGGTTCCATTATGTTCAGCAGATCAACAGTTAGAACCAGCGGCCTGTAAGTGACACTGAAGATGCGATTAGAGTCCTGTCCCCCGTGGAAAGCTTTGGCAGGTCGTGACGATGCTGCTGCTGCTGCTGAATCCACCGTTTCATCACATGCCGACTGTCGGGAACTACACCGGAAGTCGTCATCCGCATGTTTCCAAATGTCTTCCAGTAAGCGTGAATAGAGCCTATACAGTCTATTTGGGACATAAAGACAAAGTGGGACGAGACTGTGAGGAATTCCGAACAGACAACGTCGTCAGTGAACGCCCAGTGTGTGTCCGTCACTATATGGAACGGGAGTGCAAGGGAAACACATGGAGAAAAGTGAAATATGTTCATGTGTGTGTACAAGCTTGCACGATGATCCCAAAAAATGGTATTCCAGAATGCGTAATGTCTGTTTCATGAACGGTAATGAAAATCCACTCCTTTCTTCGGTAAAACCACTAACATGTAACCAAAGTTTTGTGATTGTTGTGTGACTGCAAAGAAAGTCTTCCAAAACAAATTATGAAAACCCTTTGTATTATTATAATGGAAACTTTTGTATTATTCTTATTAATCTGAAAACATTGTGCACAAGTTAATCATTGAAGCAACATCACAACAAGTGCTACTGCTACAAGGTTAGAACTTGGCTGTGAGCAGGAACTATTCATAAGAGGGAAAACAAGTCTATCTCATGAATACAGTAAAACATGCAACTTCAGTGCATATCCTCCTGAGACACGCCCATTCATCTGTGTCCTTTATAGTGGACATTGAGTTAATCAGTCTGTCAAAATAAATAATACATAAAAATAACAATAAAAAAACTAAAATAAATAAATAAAAATAAATGGAAAAGAAATAATATATAAAAATAAAAATAAATAAAAAAACTAAAATAAATAAATAAATATAAATAAATAAATAGATAGATAGAAGATAAATAATATAATTTTTTGATTAATAAAAATTAATAAAAAATACTAAAATAAATAAATAAATAAAAATGTATCAATTAATTAAAGGAATACAAAATAAATAATACATAAAAAATTAAAAATACTAAAATAAATAAATACATAAATAAGAAATTAAAAGGGAGACTAAAAACTATTTGACATGACTGTAGAAGCTTGTCAGAGATGGTCATAAAAAAAAAAAAAACGTTTTTGTGAGGTTGTTAACTTCACATGGATTTAATAATAATAATAATAATAATAATAATAATAATAATAATAATAATAATAAGCACCGAAGGTTCATGTAGGCCTCAGCATGTAGGCCGCATGCAGGGTCTGACAGGGTCTAACAGAGTCTGACAGGGTCTGACAGGGTCAGGGTCTAACCTTGTCAGAACAGACACATCAAAGACAGATCAAAGGTTGCTAGGTGCGTTGCTAGGCAATTGACAAATTCCTGCAACTTTGACCTGCGGGTGCCACTAGAGGGTTGGGGGTGGGGGCCTATAAATCGCTGTGGGTAATGAGGAGACTGGCTGGAATGTGCATGCCAAATTTCACAACTTTTTACCAGACGGTTCTAGGGGCTGCCATAGACTCCCATTGAATAAAAAATATAAAATAATAATAATCAGGAGACCAGAACATCAAAGGAAACATCAAAGGGTTACTAGACAACTTACCTAGGCAACGCAAAGCAAATACTATAGGGGGCAAAGCACCGTACATTTTATTTATTAGGCGCCTTTCTGGACACTCAAGGTCGCCTTACAACAAGTATAATACACATAGTTAAATACAAACAGTTAAAAACAAACAGTTAAACATTTAACATTTTAACACCAAAATGTCCCTGACGTCCATTACGCAGGACACTTTACGAATATTATTATTATGAATACAAATAAAATTAACAACATGTAAATGCTAAGGTGTTCATTTACCTCCAAATAGAAAACTTAAATAATTATAATAATAATAATAATAATTCAGATACACTTTTTTTCTTCAGGTCCCAGGAGGATATGGCAGGTTATACTACACTTTCCATTAAAACATAAGTACAAAATTTAAAAAACGGTTTGAGTTAAAGGAAAAGTAAAGGTTTTTTTTTACAATCTGAGCCTTCTTTCGGCAATAAAACAAGTAGTTTTACTCACCCATAGCAGTTTGGTGTCAATTGGAGCAGTTTTGAAGAAGTTATGTTGGAGCCGTTCTGTTCTACTAATGATCCCGTATCTGTTAGCGTGAGTGCTCGGGGCATTACTTTGCGGTCTCCAAATAACACAAACTTTAGCACTTTTCAAATCACAGAAGATCGCTGTGTCAGCGTAGACTTTTAGTAGATTCCAAAACGGCCTGAAACCCGATATCGCAACAGAAAAGTAAAGTTCAGAGCGGTGTTAGCTTCTTTCGGACTAGCGGTGTTTACAAAACAGCTGAGTTCACGCATGCGCTCTGTCCTCTCTGATGACGTCATCAAACTAGCTGGATATCGGGTTTCAGGCCGTTTTGGAATCCACTAAAAGTCTACCCTGACACAGCGATCTTCTGTGATTTGAAAAGTGCTAAAGTTTGTGTTATTTGGACACTGCAAATCAGTGCCCCGAGCACTCACGCTAACGGATACGGGATCATTAGTAGAACAGAACGGCTCAACATAAGTTCTGCGATACTGCTCCAATTGACACCAAACTGCTATGGGTGAGTAAAACTACTTGTTTTATTGCCGAAAGAAGGGTCAGATTGTAAAAAAAATGTTAATTTTCCTTTAAGTTTATAATTTGACTTAAATGATGCTAAGCTAATTCCCCATTGACAGAGAATGGGACTGCAAGTGAAGATCTGCACTTTAATCACAGGGGATTAGTTTTACCTCAAAATGTCTGTAAAATTTAAATTACCCCACGATATCCGAGTTTTTTGTGTACATTTGTAATCAGTAAACTACCTGTTTTTATAGACTTAATCCTGAAATGTTGGACTGATAAATACACCAAACAAGACAAGAGACCCTTTTCATTCATCGCGTCGCCAACATTGCTTTAATTTTAAGTTTGTTTTTAGCAGAATGTACCTGCGCTGTAGCGTTAAACATTGCGGTTCTAACCGCACTGGTGCGATTGATGATCACAGTGACATCCACGAGATCAGATTTCTTATGAAACAGTCACAGTTTCTCTCTTTTAATCCATTCAAGCTGTGACAGTCCAACAAAACTTAACCAACTTTGTACGAAAATCTCCAAACTTCTCCACAGAGGCTCCATGCTGCTGATCCTCTGTTGTCATGACAACAGGGTTATACATCCAGGTCACGACTTTACTGCAGTTTGATTTATGTTTTTTACTTTTTTATTGTAGAAAATGTAATAACTGAGTATAAGAGTATAGTCCATGGAGAATAAATATTGTTTATTTAAGCCCTATTCACACGAGATAAGTACAACCTGGGGACGTCTGGTAATTAGCAAATTACCGCCCCACCTCTGTGTTTTTTGCAGAGCATTTGCACGGGATTGAAAGAGAAAAGAATGCGGAAAGAAAAGAAAGAGATTGAAAAGGCATCCAATTGCAACAACAAACACTGAGATGCAGATTCGCACAGGACTAGTATTATCACAGGATGTCTGTGTTTGGCATAATATAGTAGGTAATTTGCGGTGGCATTTTTACTCTACAAATTACCGACATGGCGCATTCGCACGGGATTAAAATCTCAGGCGTCCTCCGCAATTATTACATATCACCAAAGCTCCACAGGTAATACTAATCCCGTGCGAATAGGTCTTTAGTTCGTATTTGTGACAATGTGTCCCACCACGGCAATTTAGTCATTAGGGAATCCGAGATAAACAAGTTTTTAGTGTTTTTTTTTTTTTTCTTCAAAATTTGTGATTTTTTTTTTTGCAGAATTTGCTAATTGAGATCATGAAAAAGCCACAGGACTAAACCAGGACTAAACAAGGACTAAACTAGGACTGAACCAGGACTGAACCGGGACTAAACCGGGACTAAAGCAGGACTAAAGCAGGACTAAACCAGGACTAAAGCAGGACTAAACCGGGACTAAAGCAGGACTAAAGCAGGACTAAACCAGGACTAAAGCAGGACTAAACCGGGACTAAACCGGGACTAAAGCAGGACTAAAGCAGGACTAAAGCAGGACTAAACCGGGACTAAACCGGGACTAAAGCAGGACTAAAGCAGGACTAAAGCAGGACTAAAGCAGGACTAAAGCAGGACTAAAGCAGGACTAAACCGGGACTAAAGCAGGACTGAACCAGGACTGAACCGGGACTAAACCGGGACTGAACCGGGACTAAACCGGGACTAAAGCAGGACTGAACCAGGACTGAACCAGGACTGAACCGGGACTAAACCGGGACTAAAGCAGGACTAAACCAGGACCAAACCAGGACTAAAGCAGGACTAAAGAAGGACTAAAGCAGGACTAAAGCGGGACTAAACCGGGACTAAAGCAGGACTGAACAGGACTGAACCAGGACTAAAGCAGGACTAAACCAGAACTAAAGCAGGACTGAACCAGGACTGAACCAGGACTAAAGCAGGACTAAACCAGGACTAAACCAGGACTAAAGCAGGACTAAAGCAAGACTAAAGCAGGACTAAAGCAGGACTAAAGCAGGACTAAATAAATAACTCAAAACGCCTTGGGAGGACTTGTGTCCTGTTTCGCCGCGGTCGGTCACATATGTTTACAAATCACTATTAGCTTCAATGCACAGACGAAAAACAGGCCAGTTTACAGACATGAGCATTCGCACAAGAATAGAATCACCTGAGGAGAGTTTGTAGAATTACAGAGGTAAAATTCAGGAGAATTTTTACAGACATTTTTACACATGGATGATTCTGTAATTATTACAATTTCCCAGGGGACCCCAGGTAAAACAAACCTGTTGCGAATAGTGCTTAAGGCAACCAGACAGCAGGGGGTATTCCGAAAGGGCTACCTGACCAGCCACAACAGCAGGCTTAGCAAAAATATATTTTTTACTTTTTTATTTTTTATTTATTTTTTATTATATTTTGTTCTGAACGCAATGAGAATTTTCAAGAAATGTTTTCCACATTAGAGGGGCACATGAAATAAATGAGCAGCTGTGGTTGGACCTTCTAAAATTTGGACATAGGTTGTTTACGCTCTATGATCCGATTCTAGACACGTCTAGTTTTGAACGGATTGTAGAAGGGACTGACTGGTAAGGCAAGTGAAACGCACCTATATTGTCTTAGATTTGTAGAACACTAGAACACTGCAACAAACACAAATTTGCAAGTTATGAGTGCTGGAAAGAGTGATTTGTAAATAAGCAATCAGGTTAAATTACTGTTTATCTTTCTTTTTTTCTTTTTTTTTTGCATTTGGCTAGAGGGTGTCACTATGTTACCATTAACTTGGAAACGAAAACATGTCAGAAACATTGCTCCCATTATAAAGAGCTATTTTGTGCTTGTTAGCATTATGTTTGTCCCAGACCTGAGCCCAAACTCAAATCACCTCCTCATCAAAACCGTAAGTGGCAATCAGTGTCCTCTATGTCATTTTGAATTCATATGTCCAGCTTTTCAAGAGACAGGACCATGTTTGAGAATCGGAGCTGAAATTTAACTCTGTTCTCTGTGTTTCTGTTCTCATAGGCAAATATGCTAAAAATGTGTAGTAAAAAAGTTTTGTTGGCGTCACCTCTACACAGATCTGACTTGCAACTCAGGCTGGTGGCATTACCTGCTTGTCTCCATGGAGATAGTTTAAAGATCCCATGGCATGGTGCTTCTTTATGCTTTTATATGACGCCTTAGTGGTTCCCTAATATTGCATGTAAAGCCTTCTTCTCCAAATCAAGCCTTGGTGCATGATATAGCCTCTTGGAGACAGTCCTATGGAGAATGAGCCATTCTGGGCGTGTCTTCTGAATGCAAATGAGGAGGACGGAGACGGGCCAGTGTAGGCGGGTGGGGGCGTGGCCAAATACAGTCACGTGCTCCGTGTCTGTAGCGACGGAAAGTGGAGAAGCGATGGTAAAAACTTTTCAGTACGAGCCCGAGTCTGATCCCGAAGGCGAAGAAGCTGCAACTCAGCGGCTTCAGCAGGACATCTCCGAATGGTTAGTTTGAAATGTTATGTCTGGAAACAATACTTTTATTAGCTTGTTTATGTATACTGTTACGGTTAACATGTAGCCAGCTTTTCATGTTGCTCTGATTTGCTATGTAAGGAAGAACACCTGTCGTGCTATTAAATATGGAATTCATCAACGCTGGCAGGGTAATAACTTCCCAGAGCTTAATGACTTGACTATGTGACTATGTTTACATACACTTAATATCCCGAATATAAGGCTTATCCTGGGTTTGATCAAATTTGGGATACAGTGTTTTGATATCACGGTTTACATGAAAAGCACTAGTATACCGATGTGTTGTTCCATTAAAGCGTTCTCTGTACATGTGTGTAACCTGTTTACCAACAAGAACGTTCTAACATGTGCGCAAATACAAAGCCAGGATAATTAATACCCCGATCATATTTTCTGAAGTGCATGTAAATATGTTGCACCTCAGAAATGTGCACCTACCCTCCTTTTGTTATCTTTTCTTGCACTATGTTATAAATGTATGTAAATAATCTACATCCATGTCTGCACTGGAGAATGGGCTGCTTTTAATTTTATTGTGCATATGTTCAGTAATAATAGAAGGCATTCTAACCTATTCTATGACTATTCTGGCTCATATTTAATGATAAAGTTCTCTATGCTCACGTATATGGACGTCATGTTAACCCATGATTTACTCCTGAAGATTTACCACCATCACACCTGTCTGTATTACTTCATATTTACCTGAAGATTTACCACTGTTCTACCTATATTTTTTGGATAGGTGCCACTGTGGAAATTGTGCTACCATGCCCTCAGAAGCTGAGAACATTTGCTGCTTGGATACCTCAGGTAACACTCTAAATTGAAAACAACTTTGTATCTTAATTTGACAACTACTTATGCCTAAAAATTACACCATTTCTAATCCTAATTAGGTTACTAGAAGACTACGACAGGTCGAGGGACCATCCTGGATTGGAGCCTGTCAGCCTCAATGTCAAAATATACATCTGCAAAATATACAGACAAATATACAGAGCTGACTATGATCCTTTACTATTGAGAGGAGCCCTGATGTCTCTCCAGGAAAAACAAACCGTAGCTAGTAGCTCGTAGCTCGTAGCTCATTTGCACAAGGGCCGGTCCAAATTCTCTGGGCGGGATTTCCAGAGACAGGGCGTGGACATCCAGACAGAGGGGCTGGAAACCTTTCCCCTTATGTCGTCGTACAGGGAGCTTGTTCCACCCCGCCCGTTTGAGCTTTTTTTTTTTTCAAACTTGGAAAAGGATCGCCATTGCTCGGTTTACACATTCCACAATGTCTAGCCATGAGGGGGCCCTTAAACAGGTTAGGGTCATACTGTCAATTGGTTTCATAACTACCTCTCAGACCGAACTCAGTGTGTAAAAGCAGAAGGACTCACATCACAAACACGTACCATCAATACAGGTGTACCTCAGGGATCTGTTCTAGGACCATTACTTTTCATCCTTTACATCAATAATATAAACCTGAATGTCACAAATGCACATTCACATTTGTATGCCGATGATACGGTAATCTATAGCTCTGCACCTTCACCATCACAAGCCATTAATCAGTTACAATCGTCCTTTGACATTATACAAAAAAACCTTCTGGATCTTAAACTTATCCTGAACTCAGATAAAACCAAATTCATGTTGTTGTCCAACTCAAAATCAAACCCACAAAATCTGCCACAAATCACCACTGCACAGGGCGCTCAAATGGAATCCGTTACCCACTACAAATATCTTGGGATCTGGATCAACAACACACTTTCTTTTCATATTCAACAGCTAGTAAAACGACTTAGAGTCAAGTTGGGGTTTTATTTCAGGATCAGGGCCTGTCTCTCTTTTGAGGCCCGAAAGAGGCTTGTTGACGCCACATTTATGTCTGTCCTGGATTATGGGGATGTTCTGTATATGCATGCATCAGTCCAGAGTCTGCGAGCTCTGGACACAGTTTATCATGGCGCTCTGAGGTTCATCACTGGTTTTAGATCTCTTACCCATCATTGTGTTTTATATACTCGTGTTGGTTGGTCCTCCTTGTTGTCCTGAAGACTTAAGCATTTGTATGTGCTGATTTATAAATGTGTACTTGGCCAGCTGCCACCATACTTGGAACCCTACATTTCGCAACAAAGTGGTTCTTATAATCTTCGTTCTTCGGATTTATTTTTATTGTCAGTTCCAAAGGTCAGGTCTGAAATGGGAAAGAAGGCTTTTCAGTTTGCTGCTCCTTCTGCATGGAACCTTTTACAGAAAGACTTGAAACTGAGTGAGCTGGTCTCCTTAGAATCTTTGTAAAAAAATTTAACTGACCGGGATGCTGTAACATCTGTATGTAGCTGCTATTCCTGATTGTGTTGTTTTTATTGTGAAATAGTTTGACATTTTTATCTAGAAACTGTGATTTCTGAACTGTAAAATTTTATCAATTGTGTGTGTGTGTTGTGTTTTGAAAGTGACCTGTAACCGACATGTAACTGAACTGCTGCCTGTCTTGGCCAGGACGCTCTTGTAAAAGAGATTTTTAATCTTTTTTCCTGGTTAAATAAAGGTTAAATAAAATAAATAAAATAAAAAAGGGAGCTCATATTAACGTTCAAAAAACCTCGGAAAGTGAAAATTTCATGCCATGTTTAAAGCCATACTACAGAACATTCCAGTCAATGCAACACACATTTCTTCTGAGACAATAGAAACTATAAAAGACATTAGACATTCTGACTTGAGGGAATAGGGAGTACATATATCAAGTTGAATTCATTTTAATTAAATTTAATGTATAATTTTTAGAAGCCAATAAAAAACTCACATAACACATCAGCCATTTTCACTCTCAAGAAGCTACAAAATTATTCAAAAAAATACATTTAGAATGATTTCTGATGGACTAAACCAGGGGTCGGCAACCTTTACCACTCAAAGAGCCATTTGGAGCCGTTTCACACAGTAAAGAAAACACTGGGAGCCACAAAACCCTTTTGAAATTTAAAATGAAATAACACTGCATATAATGGCTTTTTTTTTAACCTTTGTGACATAGAATTACATTTTGAATATGAACGAACTAAAATAAAATACATTTTAATTAAATACAGTGGTCCCTCGCTGTTTCGCTGATTTTTTATAGTGTATCAACGCGTATTGTGTTCTGCGTCCTGATTGGCTAAAGGACTGTAGACCTTTGTCTTTGTCAGTCATTCTCCTCCATGTCTGCTGTACAGAATGTGTTCAGTTTGCCAAATTTATTTAAATGTTCGATCACGAGCAGTGTGACTCTGAAGACTGAGCGGTCTGGCATTTGAGCACATGCCAGAAGGGCCGAGGCCGTGCTCTATTATGGATTTGACCACGTGTCCGCGCACGCATTTCTCCGGGTGGTCAATGCGCATCGGGAAGTAGCGGCAATGTTTGCGCATAACGAACTGGTGGAACCTGGAGTCCAGGCAGCGGAACCAGTCCTGAGAGCGCACGGATGCGTTCTCACTACAGTTCTGTGTTTGGTGCAGAGCTGTAGAACCTCTGCCCCCGTTCCACAGACTACGGGGCCGCTTGTAGGTGTAAATTGCCAGGGCCGATGATCCCAGTCCGTCACTGCTCTAAAGTGCTGTATGGGTACAAGTTTTCTCCCCAACAAAACCCGCAACAGCGCAGCGTTATACACGCAATATAAAGCTGACTACTTCACGGATTTAGCCTATCGCGGGTAATTTTTACAATGTAACCCCCACGATAAATGAGGAACCAATGTACTGAGCCGCATCAGAGGCATCAAAGAGCCGCATGCGGTTGCCGACCCCTGGACTAAACCCTTTACAATATGAAATTTAAAATAAATAAAACATTCAAATCATTTCAACCACAATAAATCATCTTTTCCCTTTACATTTTCCAGATCAATAGCAGGGAGTCAGGGAATCGGCTCTTTGCGTGACTCACCCATCAACCACTAACGTTAATATAATTTAATTTAAGCAACTGCACACAAATGTTAATTCCTGAAAGATTTAAAATAACTGAAAAGTTAAAAACCAATTAACTGAAACGCTATCTCTGACATCCCAGTAGCACAGTGTATGTCAGTGTAACGGGGCTCACAAGAATTACACTATGTCTTTGTATTTAGGTTTTAAAGTCTCTCTCTGTTTCTTACTCCCTTTCTCTTTCTCTCTCTCTCTCTCTCTCTCTCTCACACACACACACACACACACACACACACGCACGCACACACATACACACACACATACACACATACACGCACACTCCCTTTTCTTTAGCTGTATTTCTCTCTTTGACTCTCTCTCCCCTTGTTCCTTCTCTCTCCTTCCTTCTTTCTCTCCTTCTCTCCCCTTGTTCATTCTCTCTCTCTGTTCCTTTTCTCTCTCTCTTCATGATTCTTCAGTCATTCTCTCCCATTGTTCTTTCTATCTCCTTCCTTCTTTCTCTCCTTCTCTCCCCTTGTTCATTCTCTCTCTGTCTCTCTGTGTTCCTTTTCTCTCTCTCTTCATGATTCTTCAGTCATTCTCTCCCATTGTTCTATCTCCCCTTGTTTATTATCTTTCTCTTCTGTTTTCTTCTGTCATTCTCACCCTCCCTCTCTCTCTCTCTCTCTCTCTCTTGTTGCTTCTGTCATTCTTTCTCTCTCTGTGTCCCTCTTTATTTTCCTTATCTCTCCTCCTCTCTTTCTCTCCTTGTTCCTGTTCTCTCCCCTCCATTCTCTCCCCTTGGTCCCTCTCTCCATATTCCTTCTCTCTCTCTCTCTCAGCCGAATCACGCACCACGTTGTGCAACAGGGGAACTCCCTTCCCGGTGCGTAACTGGGATTCCCCTGGCAGAGTGCTGCGTGATACGGCTGTATTCTTCCGCACTGGAAAATAGTTCCCACCCAAAATGACCAAGTCAAGCTCTCCGTGTTGATTTGCACATTTATTTGCACTCGATATGAATGCGCACTACACAGAAAGTAATTGGGAAACGCATCGAGCAAATTAATTCCTTTTGGCCGAAATCTTTCTCTGGCGACGTTAGACTCCAGTCTAAGGCGGAGGAGCTGCAGATACCGCGGCGGTCAGTGCTGACAGACTCGGACAATGGCTGGGTGAGCAGGAAAACGCTTTCCACCACTTATTTTAGTCTCTGGACTGTGGGGAGATGCCCAAATTTGACCTGGGGGTGGCATATATAAAGATTTGGGAACAGAAATAAGGTGGACTGTACTATGTGTGTCCAATTGTGAGTCAAGAAAGCTGTATATTTCAAGCAGTAATGATATTAATGATGAACATGAACACTTTATAACCTCTACACTTAAAAAAATGCCTTAAAATGTATGAAGACTTAATCCATATGAACAAAAAGTTAATTAAAGCAGGCCTATTATGTAAAACTGATTTTTTTAAGCATGATATTGCTCTCCTTCTCATGTACCCTCTCAAAGTTGTATATGGAGTGATATCTGAATGTTTCAGCATTCTTTAATTGTTTATTTTCAAGACGCCTTATTGCTGATCAACTGCTCTATAGAGTGGTCGCTCGTTTATCGCGGGGGTTAGGTTCCAGAAATAACCCGTAGAAGTGAAAACTTTATATTTTACAATTATTCTACATGTTTTAAGGCTGTAAACGCCTCACCACACACATTATACACTTTTCTCAGACTGGAATGAACCTTTTCTTACATTTCTCTCTTGTTTAAACACTCAAACCTTCGTAGATTTTCAACAAAATGTATTAATAGTGAAGCGAGGCGGTGGTCAGGATGAGCGTGGTGACGAAACAAGGCAAAAAGCCCTCTCTAAACCAGGATTAAACCCCCGCATGCGGTGGTTTAATCCTGGTTTAGACCTGGTTTAGACCTGGTTTAGACCTGGTTTAGACCTGGTTTAGTCCTGGTTTAGTCCACGTTTTGTCCTGGTCTAGTCCTGGTATAGTCCTGGTCTGGTCCCAGTCTGGTCCTCATGTCTTAGTCCTGGTCTGGACTTCCTACGGATCCAGTGACTTATGTCTCCGCTCCTCGTGCATCCAGCGTGATGTCCCCCCCCCCACACACACACACACACACACACACACACATTCTGTACTGTACAGGAGACACGGAGGAGAAGCCAATCAGGACGCAGAACACAATGTTGATACTATTTTTTTAAAATTGAAATAAAAAATAAAAAATAAAATAAAATAAAGGCCGCGAAAAGTGAACCGTGATAGAGCGAGGGACCACTGTACTTCATTCTCCAATTTTATTTTCTTTATCAATGATACATGTAGGATTCAGCAACATCATGCAGTGATCTTAGTACAGTTATTCGTTTTTTATTTTTATTATTATTATTTAAATCTGTGCTTGCTAGCATGATCTGCAGCTACCCATCGGAGGGGCCGACAGCTACACGACTCTTTGTTGTGATGATATTTACGATGTCAGCTCCCATTGGGCACCACTAACACAGAAGTCAGTTGACCTCTTTTAGATGAATACTGCAATTTAAAATGTACAAACTATAACATAATGATCCACAGGTGTCATAAATGATAACTAGAGAAGACACAGGCACAGTGTCCTTTTTAAGAATGTTTCAGGCTTTAAGTGGCGGTTCCAGGTGTTTTCCCCATGTATTTGACCAAAAGTTGCACAGATATTTTATATAAGCAGATCTTAAGGTCAAAATAAGTCTGCCGTGTACTGTGTGCACCTAATGATAAAGTGTTTTATTGTCTGACCAGGAAGTGTGCTGTTAGTATGCTAGTTAGCATTGGCATTAGTGTTGTTAGCAGTTATAATAAAGTGTTACCGGGATGATTTATTGGTGGTTTGCGGATTCAAGAACATGATGATGTTATACTTCCAAATGGCGGACCAGAGACAGTTTTTTACATTGTACTTTCTCATGAACTAAAAAGTAAACTGACAAACATTAAAGTTGAAGCTGACCTTTTCTGCCAGTGACTAGACAACAGAAAATTTGCATAGTGCTAAGAGAATGTTTAAAAAAAATAATAATAAAATAAAAAAAAACATAGGAATAGATTCAAACAAAATGAAATGACTTGATCCAATATTTGTTATGTGGTAAATTGTATTAGTTTGGTGCAAAGAGTTCATTTGTAACCAAACATTATAGTCCCTGCCCAGGCGAAAGCAAAACAGGATTCCAGTTTTTCTCTAGTTCATAAATTTTGGTTCAAAGCAGTATTAGTAAGGAAAGTTTTGATCTATTTTATAGCTTTGCACCTTTACAAATTAAAATCATAGAAATGTTAGAGAACGAAATAGTTCATATGAGAGCGGAGCAGTCTTTTCAACCTCTTTGAGTTGCAGTTGAGATTTTGCAGCAGACGGTGAAATCACTTTTGAAGGAATCATGCAAGACTTTGATTTGAAATTCCATAAACATGACCTAACTGATATGAGGTATGAGGTGATACAGTATGTTCAAATCAAATATGGCTTTTACAGATAACAAATGTAATGTTGATTTAATCTTAGTTATAAAAATACTGGACATGATAGCCAAGTTGTTCATGTTTTAATTTAGACAATTAAGACAAGTCACAGTCTCTCATTTGGGTTACCAGTTTCAAAGTTTAAAATTAAAAATTGTAAACTGTCCTGTAAAAATACTGTTCCTTTTAAGAAAATGGTGACAATGGTGACGAATAATATGGCTGAAAATGTGTCAAAAAATACCTGATCGTAATATTTTGATAAGTATTGTGATTGCGATCAGATTTGTGATTTATGTTTTAAAGATTCCATGACATGGTACTTCTTGATGCTTTTATATGGCTCCTTAATGGTTCCCTAATACTGTAAATGAATCCTTCTTCAAAATCAACACTCAGTACATGAGAAACAGAGATAAGATGAGAAAGAGTATTTTTTCTCTCTCTGAACACTCCATAATGGGCGTTGTTGCTTGAATGCAAATGAGGAGAAAAGAGATGGCCTATAGTAGAGGGTGGGGGCGTGGCCAAACTCTCCGCTCTCGCTCTCAGCTGATCCATTTCCGTGTTTTCACGTGTTGAGAGATTTTAAGCGTTCCATTGAAAAATAAACACATTTCCACAGAAAATAAAATTAAACCACTGCTGTTCAAAGGTCCAGAGGCTCAGATAAAGGACTTCCGAGCCTAGAAACACTCGGACTATAAATAAAAATAAATAAATAAAAAAAACGCATTTCGCATTGCCTAGCGCATTCGCAGTCCAAACTCTCTGGGCGTGATTTACAGAGACGCTGAGTACAGACAGACGGGGGTGGAACTGCATTTGCATTTCTTTTTTCGATCTGACGTCAATAAGGTGCCTTGTTCAAAATCGCCCGTTTGAGCTCCGATTTTTTGTAACGCAGAAAAGGATCACAAATGCTCAGTTTAGACATTTCACAACTTTTAACCATGGGGGGGGGGGCTAAACAGGGTAGGGGAGCTCACATTAACGTTCAAAAACCTCAGAAAGTGAAAATTTCATGCCATGGGACCTTTAATCATACAATTCTCTTTGAAGTTCACATTTAAACGTGTTCAGAAATATTGACAAAAGGCTGAAATATGAACTTACAAACCAATACAAGAATCACATTTCAGAGCATGATTGTACAGATCTATCCTAGAGGGTTAGCAGTTTTTATAAATAATTTATAAAAAGTTTGTGGAGGAAAATTATGGTACTTCAAAAATTGCAGCATTGTGTCTGTTCAAATTGCAATTTTGATTTGATTAATCTTCATCTTAATCTTAATCTTAGAACCCTCGCAAATGATGTCCATGCCACTGTCTGGTTCTTTAAATTTGGCAATGGTGAATATTGTTTGGTCCAGAACACTCCAAATGGTAAATTATTCAATTAAATCACGCGTGAATCCATTAACTCAATTTTTTTCAAGGAACATCTGGCAGTCCCTCAAGGCACTCTGGTGTTCTTGGCACACTGGTTGAAAAGTAAGCTAACAGACTTCGTTAGACTCATACCTTTGTTGTCCCTCAAGGTGAAGTTGAGGTTGCTGGTGACAGGTGTGGCCAAAGAGAAGTAAAAGCGATGTCCACTCAGAGGCTCGTCCCTGTCCACCGCACTGATGGTCTGGATCACCTGTAACCACGGAAAGTAAACATGAGTCAATCAGATGAAATCATGCAGACCAAACAACACCTGTAAATCATCTGTAGCTATGGAAAACAAACTGTAAGGGTCAATCACTTGTAACCATGGAAATCAAACAGTAGAAGTCCATGAACTATAACCGCAGAAACCGAACAGTATGTGTCAATCGCCTGTAACCATAGAAGCCAAACAGTCAGAGTCATGTGTAACCATGGAAACAGTGTACAGTGGTCCCTCACTCTATCGCGGTTCACTGTTCGCAGCCTCGCTGTTTCGCAGATTTTTGTTTTTTTTATAGTGTAACTTTTTTTTATAGTGTAACATTGTGTTCTGTGTCCTGATTGGCTAAGAGACTGTAGACCTTTGCCGATTGATAGATGGAGGATGCAGGGGGGACCGGGACTAGACCGGGACTAGACCGGGACTAGACCAGGACTAAACGTGGACTAAACCAGGTCTAGACCAGAACTAAACCAGGTCTAGACCAGGTCTAAACCAGGTCTAAACCTGGACTGGACCTGTACTAAACCAGGACTGGACCAGGTCTAGACCTGGACTAAACCGGTACTAGACCAGGTCTAAACCAGGATTAAACCACCACGTGCCGCTCTTTGCTGGTTTCGTGTGGCTGGTTTGTGGCTCGGGCTGAGAGGATGCGGTCCGGGCGCAGCGGTTCGATCTCGTGCTCGCAGCCCTGGCGTACGCGCGGCCTCGTGCCGGTCATGCTGCTCTGTCACGGATTTGACCACGATGAGGGGTGCACGTGTCGCGCACTTCTCCAAGGGGTTGGTGCGTGTCGCGTCCCAGGACGTGGCAGTGCCGTTGGATGAGCGCGGTGCTTCCTGCGGATCCAGTGACTCATGTCTCCGCTCCCCTTGCGCGTCCGGCAGGGCTCCCAGAGCCGTGTCTCCCCACACGCTTCACTATTAATACATTTTGTTGAAAATCTATGAAAGTTTGAATGTTTAAACGAGAGAGAAATGTGAGAAAAGGTTCATTCCAGTCTGAGAAAAGCGTATAATGTGTGTGGTGAGGCATTTACAGCCTTAAAACATGTAGAATAATTGTAAAATATTAAGTTGTCCTACTTCACGGATTCCTCTTATTGCGGGTTATTTTTGGAACCTAACCCCCGCGATAAATTGATACTGTATATCAATCGCCTGGAACTAAGGAAATCAATCGGTAAGCATCAATCACTTGTAAACATGGAAACTAAACATTGCATGTCAATCACTTGTAACCTCGGACACCAAACAGTAAGAGTGAATCATCAATCTGTAATAGAAATCAAACAGCAAGAATCATTGACCCTGTAACCAAGGAAGCTTAACAGTAACAGACAATCACCTGGGACTATGGAAACCAAACAAGTGCAGCTATATGTAACTATGGAAACCAAACATGTGTCAATCATCTATAACCACAGAAAAGAGTCAATAACCTATGAACAACAGCAATACAAGAGTCAAAACAAACAGTATAAGTCAAACAAGTATCAATCACTTGTAACCATGGAAACTAATAGCCTGTAACCATGGAAATCAAGGAACAAAAGTGTCAATCACCCATAATCATGAAATCTAAACAACAAGTAGCCACCACGGAAATAAAATAATAAAACGTCATTCACCTGTAACCACAGTAACCAAACATGGGGAAAAGAGTAGCTGGTACCTTTTGAACAAGCAATACCGGTAATGACATTTGAATGGTTACAAAAGAGCGTATAATTTGACATGGCATTTTAGAACAGGCCAAAAAGCGGTGGAGGTGAAGCGCGCATGGTGATTTATGGAGAAAAATGACTTGGATAATGTTTGGCTGTAGTTTAATAGAATCTTGTATATTTGTGGGCAGTAAGTGCTGTTTTGGCAGGGGCTGGGCGCCTCTTGGGAACAGGTTGCTACTGGGAAATGTTCTCTCCAGCGGATTACTGTCAGAAGCCTTGTTTACATGACAACAAGTTTAGGATAATATAGTGGAGTTTTGTTGCAAATTAAGTTCTGCAGAAGTTTCAAGTTGGATCCCATACAAGAAGATAATACGTCCAGGACAAGTATTTAAAGGGTTTTCTCAGGGTGCTCTGCTTTGCTTCAGAATAAAAAGCAAAATCAAAAGCTATAGGTAAAAGTCTGATTTCTCTTGGCCCACCCATGCTGAAGGATTGGTCAAAAAAGTTTTAACTAAAGTAAATAAGCAGTCTCAATGCAAACTTGAACCAGTTTTGGAATCAAAACATACAATTTCTTCCCCAGGTCGTGATTGGTCTGCTGCCAGTTCTGGTACCAATTCCCATACTATAGCTTCAAGTACCTGCAGATAGCCACGTTTAACTGATACCAATGCAGAGACTGAAAGCACCATTTATTTCCTTTAAACTTAACTAAATAAAAATGTGTTATATATCTGTTATTTATCTCTCTACTAACTACAAAACAACTCTGCATAAATCAAAGTTCACACATTATGAGACTTTCTGGGCCAGCTACAGTCTGCTTTAAAGAACAGACTTGAAAGCAGCTCTGCCTGTGCACAAGTCTCTGACATGTTAGTGTCATATGAACCATCTGGCATTCTGAGGACTTCAGGGCCGGCCTCCTCCTGGTGCCCAGAGTCTGGACTAAATACAGGGAGTCAGCATTTCAGTTTTATGCAGCTAAAAACAGGAACCTGGACTCTGTAAATCCAGGCTCAAAATGGTTCTGTTTAGCTGCATATGATGGAAAGGCAGGCCTGGACTGGCCATCTGGACGGGCCGACAGTCCTCGGGGGCCGGGGCTGATGCTGTTTTTTTTTTGTTTTTTGTTTTGTTTTTAACTTAGAGCCCGGTCACCGGCCCACAATTTAAAGGAGGCGTCCCGTTGGTGCATCTTCAATATAGATTTTGGACTAAACCAATCAGGATATAGAAGCTTATGAGAGCGGTCCCACCCCTTTCTCTGCGCTGATCCCCACCAGTTTCATAATCATACTGTTGAGCGAATGAGCGGGCAAACACGGAAACGCGCAAGAAAGGAATAACAAACTATTGACTTTTTGACTGGCCAATTCATTGTTTTGTTTTCTTTGTAGAATTCGTTTTAGGTATTTGGATATATGTAACCAGTTAGTAAAGAAAAAAGTTAAATAACTCTACAAAATATTTTTCAACAAACAAAAGGCTAATTTGAGGATTTAGTAATAAAATATTTTTATAATTTCTTTTTTGTTCCTTCTCTACATCATTATATATCTGATGTCTTCTGTATATAAATTTTAAAAGTAGTAAACACATCAAGACCTGCTTCTACAATACATCTGTACTGGGGCTAGACAAATTTTGCCCACATCCATGGAGAAAAAATTTGGCAAAGGATCTTTCAAAGTGCTAATGCAGGATCTCACGCCTCACGCAAAGAGATATAGCCAGGAGATCACTAACACGACACAGAGGTCAGTGAACGGTTATTATTCACATCACGCACACATCAAGCAGTCACCCTTTAATTATTTCATTAAATATGGAAGTGATTATGATAAGAAGGGCTTTGGCTCAGGGCTAAACGAGGCAAGGGCCGGCCTACTTTATTTTGCCTCTGAACTGTTGCTTCGATTTCCACAGTGAGCTTGACATGTAGAAATTATACAGCAAATTCAATTATAAAATGAGACATTTTATTTATACCCCACCAGCTTGTGCTGTAATGATTTTTTATCTATACGGACACACAGTCGTTATGGGACGTCCATGCCAAGATTCAACATAGGCAAGAAAGCTAAGTGAACGTACTGCGAAAACACCATATGAACTTAAGATATGCAATTGAAAAGAAGTTAGGAAAATAACCTGATTTAAGGGTCCCATGAGTTTGTTATGTTTAGTATGGTTTATCTTAAAAACGCTCCATTTTATCAATGTTCATTTGACAGTAACATTTAATTTAGTAGCAGGCCTGGACTGGTAATCGGGCATACCGGGCATTTTCCCGGTGGGCCGACAGTCCTAGGGGCCGATGCTGTTGTTTTTTTTGTTTTTTTTAGATCAGCCCACAATTTAGAGGAGGTGGCCCATTGGTCCATCTTCAATATAGACAGTCGACTAAACCAATCAATATATAGTAGCTTAGGCGAGCAGTCCCACGCCTTTCTCTGCACTGATCCCCTGCCAGTTTCATAGTGTTGAGCGCTCACTTTTCAGCAAAATTCTCTCTTGAAGCCAAGACCTACGTGAATCGTGTAGATGAGATTTTTATTTTTTTTTTTACGCTTTGTTTCCACAGGAATTTCACTTGGAGTGCCAGCCAAAGTGCTTCTGACCTTGTGTGCAAGATGCATTTGAAATAAACCATTGAATGTGTAGTTACTGCGAGTTTGCTGGTGGTTTGTGGGATTTTTCCTTTAAAGGTCCCATGGCATGAAATTTTCACTTTCTGAGGTTTTTGAACGTTAATGTGAGCTCCCCTACCCTGTTTAGCCCCCCCCCCATGGTTAAAAGTTGTGAAATGTCTAAACTGAGCATTTGCGATCCTTTTCTGCGTTACAAAAAATCGGAGCTCAAACGGGCGATTTTGAACAAGGCACCTTATTGACGTCAGATCGAAAAAAAGAAATGCAAATGCAGTTCCACCCCCGTCTGTCTGTACTCAGCGTCTCTGTAAATCACGCCCAGAGAGTTTGGACTGCGAATGCGCTAGGCAATGCGAAATGCGTTTTTTATTTGCCTGGAGGCACGTCCGAGTGTTTCTAGGCTCGGAAGTCCTTTATCTGAGCCTCTGGACCTTTGAACAGCAGTGGTTTAATTTTATTTTATGTGGAAATGTGTTTATTTTTCAATGGAACGCTTCAAATCTCTCCCCCGTGCAAAAACAAGGAAATGGATCAGCTGTGGGCTCTGAGCTCTGAGCGGAGAGTTTGGCCACGCCCCCACCCTCTACTATTGGCCATCTCTTTTCTCCTCATTTGCATTCAAGCAACGCCCAGAATAAAGAGTTTGAGAGAGATATTTATGACTCTTTCTCATCTTATCTCTGTTTCTCATGCACTGAGTGTTGATTTTGAAGAAGGATTCATTTACAGTATTAGGGAACCATTAAGGAGCCATATAAAAGCATCAAGAAGTACCATGTCATGGGATCTTTAAATGTGTTGCCCTGGTTTCCCCTCGGCCAAGACGTAACAATAGTAAAATACTTTGCTCCGGTGAACACATATATAAATTAGTCTGTTGTGCTCCGCTAATTATGAGGGGCCGGTCTAAGCCAAAAATGCCAGGGCCGTTTTTTTGTCCCAGTCCAGCCCTGTTTAGAAGTCATAGGTAGGGATAGGCGATATCGCAATTTCTGGTACTTTTTATTTGGAGGGAGGTAGTCAATATCAGTATGATACTCGATACTGAAATTTACCAGTAACATCATAGTTAGATAGTGAGTCCTACTTTTATAGAGCTAATTATAATCATTCTCATATACTTAATTTAAAATATATTTAAATAAAGCTGCAAATTAAATCTGTCAAAGCGTCTTCTACAAAACTCGTATGGCACCTCTGTAGGTACGTTCTTCTAATTTTAGCTTTCTTGATGTTTACACTGTCACCACTCACACGTTCTTCTGTAAAAGCGATTCACACCAAATTATCACATACCATGGCATCAACACCAAATATGAAAATAACAAAAGACGGAGAGAAGGTTTCTGAAAATGTGCCAACTCCGTCAGACCGCAGCGGTATTAGGAGTTGTCTGGTCTGATTAAATGTTACTGCAAACGGGCTGTCAGGCGGAGGTGGCGAAAACAAGCGCCCCCTTCACAATTAGAACATGAGGTGGGCAGGGCTGAGACTCAATGGCCGTTTCCCAATTCACCGACGGCACGCTTGTTAGCGTCCTTGGAACGGGATATGCGTCATATCCGGCGCGACAAGGGCCGTTCCATTCGTTTTTTTCCACCTGCACCGTCAAGACGAGCTCTGAACGGGGCCGTCGTTTCCATGGAAATCGGGGCGTGGACCAAGTGTGCAAACATGCACGCTCCACACACTTAAAAGCCCCAGCATGCACAGCGCGGGACTACAAAGACCGACTCGCCAGCGACATCCACAAGTGAGAGTTGCGACGTCACTATAAAATATACGTACTGGTTCTCCTCACCTACAACTATGCTACATGAAACTCTTCATAAACTACGCTAAACATGTGTGACGGTAGCCGTAACGGCATAGATCACGGCACCTGTATTACCGTTCACATGCTTTCCCCCTTACACTTCTATATTTCCTTTGCTGTTGTAATGCTGGATATTCTACAGTGTCGCCATGTCCAGCGTTTACTCTAAGCTGCGCACTGTTCGCACATTCTCAGCGCACAAGAAAACTTGTGCAGCGCACTGTAAATCAGGGATGAAAGAGCTTTTTATTCAGCCGCGGGGTCATTTTTTTATATCTGCAAAGTGCGAGCCGCGCGGGGGGGGTTCATTTCGGATGTGGAGTTAGTGTGTTTGCTCAGACACATTAAAAATTAGGGGGAACATTGGCCATGTCCCAATTCCAAGTATTACTAGTCGCAATAGTATAATATTTTTGTCTTTAGGGAACAAGGAGCAGACCACCCAGCTCATTGAGCTGAGGCGGGACCTGTTCAATTTCGCAGGCGGCCATGTGAGAAACGTAGTGCACTAAGGACAGAGCGAGTATGCGCCGTCTCGACGACAGACCGACGGCACACTCACAAGCGTGCCGTCACTGAATTGGGAAACGGCCATGAAGACACTTCGCTCAGTGTTAACATGGGGGTCAACAAGGGTCAAATAATTTAAAGGCAAAGTTTGAAGTGGAGAGCTGAAAGTTTACGCTATGGCAAATTGGTTACAAATGGCTATGACTTTGGATGCCTTTGGAGGTATTTGACATTTGAGTTAAAGGTGCTGTACTTGATTTTTACTGTCAAATGTGAAAAACAAAAGCTAGTTCGTTTTAAAGGTCCTATATTATGCAAAATTGACTTGTGATACCGCCTCAAATCCTGCATTTTTAGGCTGTCTGCGTCTCAAAAGCTCAAAATGCTCTGTTCCACCTTGTGATGTCATGTAGTGGTAGTTTTCAAATTAACAACTACTTTTTCTTCAGTAGAGACTGGCAAATCCAGGGTTGAAATTGAAGTTAAAGATCCCATGACATGGTACTTCTTGATGCTTTTATATGGCGCCTTAATAGTTCCCTAATACTGTAAATGAATTTTTCTTCAAAATCAAGACTCAGTGCATGAGAACACAGTCAGAGTCAAAAATATGTCTCTCAAACACATTATTCTGGGCGTTGTTGCTTGAATGCAAATGAGGAGGACGGAGACAGGCCAGTGCAGCGGGTGGGGGTGTGGCCAAACTCTCCGCTCTTTCCTCGTTTAGCGGTGCGATGTGCACTGTCACCCACTTCCGCGTTTAAGCGCAGAGGAAGATATGAGACGATTTCCAATGAAAAATAAACACATTTCCACAGAAAATAAAATTAAACCACTGCTGTTTCAGAGGTTCGGAGGCTCGGTTTAAGGACATCCAAGCCTGGAAACACTCTCACGTGCCTCCAGGCAAATAAAAAAAAACGCATTTCGCATTACGTAGCTCGTTTGCAGTCCAAACTCTATGGCCATGAGTTCCAGAGACGGTGGGTAGACATCCAGACGGGGGGTGGAACTGCATTTGCATTTTTCCCTGAGTGTGACGTCAGAAATTTCCCTTGTTCAGTCTTTTTTTCAAATGCGGAAAAGGATCGCAAATGCTCAGTTTACACATTTCGCAACTTTTAACCATGGGGGGAGGGGGGTCTAAACAGGGTAGGGGAGCTCACATTAACATTCAAAAACCTCAGAAAGTGAAAATTTCATGCCATGGGACCTTTAAGGTATATGAAGTTTAAAAACACAGTGGAGCAGTTCTGTCATGACTGTAACTGGCTGATGGCTAACAACATTCAGCATGCTAACATCCACTTCCTGACTTCAGACAATAAAACACTCATAATTAGAAGCACACAGCACTTATTTTGACCTAAAGAATACACATTTTACTCAAACACATGGGAGAAAATCAGGTACAGAACCATTTAAAAAATGCATCATGTCTTTCATACTTGCAATTTCCCACAAAAATGCTCAGTAATACTACCAGACTATACTGGTACAAGTTTTCTGGTTAGTTAGTGTAGTTTGAAATGCTTTTTTTTTTTTTTCAAAACTTTGCAAAACTATGGTAATTTATGGCATAATTTTGTTCTAAATTAAAATTCAAACCCAGCAGTACTGACTGAGCTTCCTCAACTGCCAAGATTTTGTCCATTCTTTAAAGTTTTGTCCTTCCAATTTAACTAAATCAAATATTATGTCCGGACAATTACCCTTACAATCACTCTCGAGTAGTCACTCACGGAATACAGTTTTATTCTTACTGGAGTAAAACCACTATGTTGTACTTCTATTACTGTGAAATGTGTATTCTTACTTAAACTGTGTAACTTTTACTGGACAGTAAAATGATGCTGTTTTGTTTGTCCACAGTATGGCATTTAACTAATCTGTTTTGCATTTATTCAACTACTATAACCCGGTGTTCTTTATTGTTTATTTATTGAGTATTTGTAAATATTTGGCTTGCAAGTCTCCATGGAAATTCTTAAGCTTATGGCTTATACTGTGGAACATTCTAGGCACATCTCCATGGAGACAAATAGGTGACGGACCCTCCACCGGACAGTGCAGGACAGTTACAAAGTGCACCTTTAAAGGTCCCATGGCATGAAATTTTCACTTTCTGAGGTTTTTGAACGTTAATGTGAGCTCCCCTACCCTGTTTAGCCCCCCCCCCCCATGGTTAAAAGTTGCGAAATGTCTAAACTGAGCATTTGCGATTTTCTGCGTTACAAAAAATCGGAGCTCAAACGGGCGATTTTGAACAAGGCACCTTATTGACGTCAGATCGAAAAAAGAAATGCAAATGCAGTTCCACCCCCGTCTGTCTGTACTCAGCGTCTCTGTAAATCACGCCCAGAGAGTTTTGCCTGGAGGCACGTCCGAGTGTTTCTAGGCTCGGAAGTCCTTTATCTGAGCCTCTGGACCTTTGAACAGCAGTGGTTTAATTTTATTTTCTGTGGAAATGTGTTTATTTTTCAATGGAATGCTTCTAATCTCTTCTCCACGCAAAAACGAGGAAATGGATCAGAGAGCGCACAGCTGAGAGCTGAGAGCGGAGAGTTTGGCCACGCCCCCACCCTCTACTATAGGCCATCTCTTTTCTCTTTGCATTCAAGCAACAACGCCCATAATGGCCTGTTCAGAGAGAGAAAAAATTCTCTTTCTCATCTTATCTCTGTTTCTCATGCACTGAGTGTTGATTTTGAAGAAGGATTCATTTACAGTATTAGGGAACCATTAAGGAGCCATATAAAAGCATCAAGAAGTACCATGTCATGGGATCTTTAAATATAGTTCTTGGCTACTCTACCAACCCATGTTAGAAGCACATAATAAGCCATCACAGAAAAACATGTTGGGCTGTGGAGAGCGAAGCAGAGTACACAGGATCACCGAATCATGAACAAATGTAGTACCACTCCAAGTACTTATGGATTTGAGGATACATTAAAGCAGTCTCTATAAAAAAAAAAAAGAAAAAGTAATGGCCTAAGGATTGCCATCATCTACACCATCCATCCATCCATTTTCCCTAAGCAGGGACTTCTAGACCTCCTTCACCCCGGACACTTCCTCCAGCTCCTCCGGGGGGACCCCAAGGCGTTCCCAGGCCAGCTGGTCTAGTCCTGGTCTAGCCCAGGTTTAGTCCTGGTCTAGTCCTGGTCTAGTCCTGGTCTAGTCCTGGCCTACTCCTGGTCTAGTCCTTGTTTAGTCCCGGTGTTGACACAAGCCGCTGCTTTCACCTAATATCTCCATTTGATGCAGAAATGATATTGTGATAACCTGAATTAATGGTGTTCTGTGGGGTTTTATGTCTATGTGCCTTTAAGGGGTCTGCTGGTGTGCGCGAATGTGGGAGGAGTTGAGGACTAAGAGAGAGTGGTGTGGCTGCGCAGATGCTCTGTTAATGTTATGCGATTCAAGAGATCTGTTCATCAATAAAGTTCATTGTGAAGTAAGAGAAGCCTCGGGTCATTGCAATAATATGACTCACCCCGTGTCGGATAATTCGCATGTCTCCACGTGTATTCGCATATTCGCTTATATCCGGGACTTTCTGCTGCTAAGTATCCGACCGCACTTTGTACAGGAGCTCCGGAGAAACGGACCTGTCTCGGACCTGTCCCGAACGTCTCCCGAACGTGTCATGTATCCAAGTGGAAGTTAAAAGTCCATTTTCACAAACGTTCGTCTCGTCATGCGTATCACGTGTGTAATTCGTGCTGTCTGGAATCGATAGATAAACTGCTAATCGATTCCGTGGAATTGAAACACACGGAACCGGTTCTCAACAGGAAATGGTTCTCGTTTCCCATCCCTAACCGCCACATAGTTTGTTGTGTTTTTATTGACTACAGCGCCACATAGCGTAGCGGAGCCGGCCAGGTCGCTGACCATTATCCGATTACACGACTTTCATGTGCACTCAGATTGGACGACAGACCACCCGCCGAGTAACGGGATCGGATTTGGAGAAATCTACTCCGATCCTACCATGTGACCGCACTCTATGATGATAGAAAGGTTTAATACAAAACTGTGAAACACTTGAGACAACATCAAGGAGGACAAAAGTTACACAATCCACCTTTAAACATGTATGAATGACAAAACACAACAGGTATGTTTTTGTTAGGGCTGGACAGATCGCTAAATTACTCAAACATGCATGGATGACAAATAAAACCTCTTCAGGCATGATTTGATGAGGAAACATTATAACACAGGTTAGAAAATAGAGTATTATGGGCCCAGATTTAGTTTTTTGCCATTTCGATGATTATTATGATTAATATTGCAACAATACAACCAAGCTAGCATAGATCATTTCCTGATATTAGCCTCTTGCTCGGGTTGAACTTTCGATACAGGCAGAAGAGTGACGCCCTTGTCTCCATCTCGAGAATCCGAAAAGGTTATCTCCCGGCACGTTGGTGAAGACGGCACGCGTATCTGTTGTTTACACACACATGAACGATATTTGTGTCTAACCCTGCTCACCAGGCTCACCTTTCACTCCGGCTTCACCCGCATGCAAATCCACACCAAAACCTCTGTGATTCTGAGATCAAAAAATAAAGAAAGAAAATATACAAAAATCACTCATGTTATGGAAATTTTCCTGATCTGATATCTTCTCCGCTTTGAGGTCTGGCTCCTTCGAAGGATCCTATGGACAAATTGAAGGCCTTTTGATGTTGTTTTTGAATACGCCAGATGAATTTGCAGCTTATCTCTCTCTCAACGCAATTTTTTCTTCCCTATCCCCGATCATCTCTGTCTCCATCATTCCTCGGAAAAAAATGGAGTGCAAATCCTTAAATCAAACACTTTGTAATGTATAATGCGTTTCATTAGCGGGGATGTGATGCAAGGATGAGATGCGGAGCGAAACTGTTTTTGGGGGGGGGGGGGGGTGAGGGGAGGGGGAAGGTGATGGTGGTGGGGGGGGCCCTAATGGAGTGAGGAAGGAAAGGAGACGGTGGAGAGGTGGAGTAGAGGTGGTAGACGTAAATTGTGATTGAAAAAGCATTAAAAGTGGAAGTAGAAAGGGATTCAAAGGTTTCTTGGAGAGTGTGACATGGCGACCAAATGGAACACAAATGAAAGCGGGAGGGGACGGGTGGGGAGGGAGGCTAGTCAAATAAGTTTAGTTTTGTTTATCGTATTTTCCGCACTATAAGGCGCATCGGATTGTCGGCTTTTGAGAAAATTGAAGGCTTTTAGGTGCGCTTTATAGTGCGGAAAATACGGTACTTCAATGTTTACTACAGCTATTATCATATCTATACTAATACTACAGTGCACCTTGCCCTCAAGGTCAAAAAGTAATTTAAATATGTGTATGGAGAGGGAGGGTGGAGGAGAGGTAGTTGGGATAAACTGTGATTGAAAAAATGTTAAAAGTGGCAGTAGACTGGTAAGGGTAAAGGGTGGATTCAAAGGTTTCTTCAAGAGAGTACATGATGACCAAACTAGACACAAGTGAAAGGGGAAGGGGACAGGCGTAGCATCAGTAATATTTCAATCTATCAATCAATCATACACTTTTCATACAAAAAATGCAACACAAAGTGCTTTACAGTGAATAGAAAATGCAGAAACAATCAATAACAATAGTTATAAACACGTACGACAAATACAGTGGAAAGGTTTAACATGAGGCGTCTTTTTGTTTGGTTTACATTACGAAAGGGCGGGCGGGGGGGGGTGAGAGTGAAATAGAGAGAATATTGACGAAACTGAACTGAGACGGAAGGCTATGTAAGGCTAAGTAAGGTATGTGTGTATTTTAGGTCAGATATTTAGAAAGATGTTTTAGAAATTTCATGCAACCTTGGGCAACCTTGGTGTCCTTGAGCAAGACACTTTGCCCCCAGTATCTGCGTACACTGGTGTATGAATGGGTGAGTGGTTCCTTGACGTAAAGAGCTTTGAGTGCCTTGAAGGTGGAAAAGCGCTGTATAAACATGTGACCATTTACCATGGCCATTTAAAGGTGCATTATACAACTTGCCAGGTGGAAGGTCAGCTAACTGCTTGTCTCCACAGATATGTTATTGCCTGGAATATTCCACAGTATTGTTGCTAAAATAACAGGCATTCTCAAGGCTGGTTTAGAGCTCGGCGTCAGGCCCCCCAGCTGAGACCTATGGTCTTGACACAGACTCGAACTGAGCTTCTGCAGAGCTCTTTTTTTTTTTTTTTTTTTTTTTTTATCTTTTATTATTTAAGTTACAAATTTTAAAACCACAATAACATTTGCAAAGTACTCAGAAGACACATTGGGGGATGTGGGCACGGGAACAAACTCATCAGGGTGTGTGGGGGGAATCCAAATAATTTAATTTCAATTAATTATTATTTTTTTATTTCCCGTGACAATATATATATATATACATATATATATATATATTTTTTTTTAAAATAATAAACAATCATATGCAAACATTTCTGTGCCAAACTTTAGCTGTTCCAAACCATTTTAATCAGTTGTCTGTGTAGTCTTTGTGGAGCAGCCAATCACAGCCCTTGCGTTCGCCAAAAGTTTGACACGTAACTTTTTGGCCAAGGTTTGCCAAGGCCACGGCAAACACCACAAGCTTTCTGATTGGCTTTCACGTTGGTCGGGAACTGTACGGCACATCCGTGTAGATTTGACGGAGAGTAAAGCAAAATAAATATGGCTAATACAAAAGTTGCTAATTATAATTATATATATCGTTTTTCCAATTTTTCAACACTCTCCCTGTCACTGTTTTCATTATTATTACTACTATTATTTTTATTCGATTTATTACTTTTTTTAAAAATTATTATTATTATTATTATTATTATTACCTATCTTTATGCCATTCTTGCCTGCATGCACTTGTCTTCTTGTTCAAACTGTCCCTACCTGGAGCTACTGTGACAAGTAAATTTCTCCTGTGTGAGATCAATAAAGTCTTATCTTATCTTATCTTATCTATATAAAAAATGGTTATCTAAAATTGTAGTAGTGTCCTCATAAAGATAAGATAAGATAAGATAAGATAAGATAAACTTTATTGTCCCCGAGGGGAAATTTGTCTTGGGCTCACTGCCCGCAGCTTAAAAACAGTTATACACACATACAGTACAGACAGATAACAATCAGAACTCATCACCGGATACATGTCAAGTGCCAAAATATTGCACCAGCCCTAGTCCACAATGGATAATGCACAAACCCTATTTCACAGAACAATTATTGCACAATTCCTATTGCACAGGTAATTATTGCACAAGCCCTATTGCACAAACAGTTATTGCAACATATAATATAAAGTGACTTAAGTGCGCTTTTGTTGTGCAGATTTGTTCAAGAGTGCAACAGAAGTGGGCACAAATGAAAGTTTATATCTGTTACTCTTAAAGTTATGCGCTCGATAGCGTCTGCCTGATGGAAGCAGTTTGTATTCCCCATGTAACAGGTGAGAAGGGTTCCCCACAATCCTTCTGGCCTGAGCGAGCACAGAGTCCTGGAAAATGTCCTGCAGAGAAGGGAACTCTCTCCTACCAATCACCTTCATGGTCTTATTTACAAGTTTTCCAAGTTTGGTTTTACACTGGACAGTTAAAGAACCAAACCAGGCGACCAGACAGTAGCGTAACAGACTCTCCAACACAGCATTATAAAAGCAAGTCATAATTTTTGTGCCCACACCAAACAGCCTCAGTCTCCTTAAAAAGTGGAGCCTCTGGGACAGTTTGGAGCAAAGAAAATCAATGTGTGCATTCCATTTAAACAAACAGTCAATGTACACCCCAAATATTTGAAGGATGCAACCTGCTCTATTTGTCTGCCCTCCATGACGACAGGATCATAAAAAACAAAAAAAAGGAAAAATTTGACTTTTCAAATTTTCTTTCTTTTTTTTTTCCCATCTAAAATACTTACTTACTCCCCACCACTACTACAGCCACCTAATAACTAATAATACAATCGCCATGTTTACATGAGAACTTTAATTCCAATTAAAAGTAAGTTAATTCTGAATAAAAATTTATTCCGCTTTAAAAAGACCATCCACTTAAAGGAGAAGTAACGTTTTTTACAATTTGAGCCTTATTTCGGTAATAAAACAAGTTGTTTTACTCACCCATAGCACTTTGGTGTCATATGGAGCATTTTAGCCTAGCGTGACTTCTAGCCATAGCTCGGGGCATATAATATATTCCCCGAGCATGTAATATGCCCCGTGCGGTCTCCAAATAACACAAACTTTAGCACTTTTCAAATCATAGAAGCTCGATGTCTTAGTCTACGATTTCGTTTGAGTCAAAAGTGGCCTGTAATCCGAGATTTAGCCATAGTTTACAGCTTTGCGTTTCATGTTTGGGTCCCGGGAGCTGAGAGCGAAATAAACTGTGACTCCGCGCATGCGCACTGGCGTCCTCATCTACTCGAAACTATGGATAAATCTCGGATTACAGGCCACTTTTGACCAAACGAAATCGAAACGAATTAGACTAAGACATCGAGCTTCTATGATTTGAAAAGTGCTAAAGTTTGTGTTATTTGGAGACCGCAAACATATGCCCCGAGAACTCACGTTACGGAGATCGCAAATCTAAAACATCTCTGGAAGTGCTCCATATGACACCAAAGTGCTATGGGTGAGTAAAACAACTTGTTTTATTACCGAAATAAGGCTCAGATTGTAAAAAACTTTACTTCTCCTTTAACTCCGAATTAAGAAGGTGGTTTATTCCAATTTTAAAGGCAAATTCATTTATTCCTCGATCATGTAAATATGTTAAATATGTAAATATAGTATATTCCCCTTAAAAATAATTCCGGTGGTTCAGCGTATGCTCGTTGGGTCGCCCTTCTGACGCGATGACCCACTGCAAGATGGCCGCCCGGAGCATGAGAGTTGGTCTCAAACCGAAACAATAATTTTAGTAAGTGTGCTGGAAGAACTACAAATAATGAAAAGAGTGGATGGCAGAAATCATAAACACACTAACCAAACTAAAATGACAAAAAAAGCCAGTGGCAGCTGATTGTGTGTTTTCTTCCGGTAGACGTAAATCCGTTCGTGTCCCTGTCCAATCAGAACCCTTCTAGACCCCCAGACGTTGAGTGGAATTAAATAAAGCTGTTTTAACATGTTTTCAATTAATTTGGAATAAAAAAAATATCATGTAAAAGTGGCCAATGTTTACTTATGCTATTATTATTTCTATACTAATACAACACACTTTTGAGGGTCTAAAAGGCTCTCAGCAATTTAAACATGTTGCTAAAAATGTATTTTCTAATGACGGGTCTTACCATTTTAAAATCCGTAATTGCATAATAATAATTTTCATTTCAAATAACCCAAAAGTGCATGAGTGTACATTCAGCCTCCCACATAATAGCCTTGTTATCCACAGTTCTATGGCATTATCCCATTATAAACAAGTATCATTCTGAGCACAGAGCCCCCGTAACATTCATATTCTGAAGGTAGTGTTATGAAACCAAGACAAAGACCTCCCAACTCCTCTAATAAGTTCCACCTACAGGCTTCAAGGCTCCTGTTTACCAGCCACGTGCATGAGGTGATTATTATTTTGGATGCTTATATTGCCCTGACAAACGTCCGTCCTCACTGTGTGTGGGCTTGCATATTCACAAACCTGACTCATATTTGGCCTGCTTGTTTCCATGGAGATATTGTTACTTTGTCTATAATATTCCACAATAAGGCATAAAACAAAGCCATCTCCAAAGTCCAATCTTCCAAAGTTTGGTGTTTTAAAGGTCCCATGGCATGAAATTTTCACTTTCTGAGGTTTTTGAACGTTAATGTGAGCTCCCCTACCCTGTTTAGCCCCCCCCCATGGCTAAAAGTTGCGAAATGTCTAAACTGAGCATTTGCGATCCTTTTCTGCGTTAGAAAAAAACACAGCTTAAACGGGCGATTCTCAACAAGGCACCTTATTGACGTCAGATCGAAAAATGCAGCTCCACCCCCCGTCTGTGTCTACTCAGCGTCTCTGTAAATCACGCCTAGAGAAATGCGAAATGCGTTTTTTTATTTGTCTGGAGGCACGTCCGAGTGTTTCTAGGCTCGGAAGTCCTCTGGACCTTTGAACAGCAGTGGTTTAATTATTTTCTGTGAAAATGTGGTTATTTTTCAATGGAACGCTTCTCATCTCCTATCCGCGGAAAAACGCGGAAATGGATCAGCTGAGAGCTGAGAGCGGAGAGTTTGGCCACGCCCCCACCCTCTACTATAGGCCATCTCTTTTCTCCTCATTTGCATTCAAGCAAAAACTCCCATAATGGCCTGTTCAGAGAGAGAAAAAATACTCTCTCATCTTATCTCTGTTTCTCATGCACTGAGTGTTGATTTTGAAGAAGGATTCATTTACAGTATTAGGGAACCATTAAGGAGCCATATAAAAGCATCAAGAAGTACCATGTCATGGGACCTTTAACACAGCTAAAAGTTACCTGTACATACTTGTTACCTTTAAGTTTAGTTAAGAGTTAAATGTGCACTATCTAACTTTTCAGCTCGTCCCTAATAAGTTAGATAAGTTTAATGCCATACTGTGAAACATTCCAGGCAAAGCAACAACTACTACATTTTGGCGGCACGCTTCACAGCAAGAAGGTTCCGGGCTCGATCCCTAGGTCGCCCAGGCCTTTCTCTGTGCATGTTCTCCCTGTGTCTGGGTGGGTTTCCTCCGGGCACTCTGGATGCCGTCGGGTCCTGGTGCTTTGCGGGGGTTCACTTTCTTGAACGCCCGTCTCACTGTCGCGGTGTAACGATGTAATAACCCTGTGATGTCATTTAGTGCTAGTTTAGTTAAGAAGCTAGTTACAAGTTAACAGCTTTTACTTTTAATTCAGTGTAGGGTGGCAATTCAAGGGCTGAAATTATCCAAATGATCCTGATGAAGGTGCATGGAGTTTAAAAACACAGTGGAGCACTTCCTGTATTACTAGTTAAAGGGATATGCCACCCGCAGGTCAAACTTGGGCATCTCCCCACAGTCCAGAGACTAAAATAAGTGGTGACGCAGCCATTGTCCGAGTCTGTCAGCACTGACCGCCGCGGTATCTGCAGCTCCTCCGCGTTAGACTGGAGTCTAACGGCGCCAGAGAAAGATTTCGGCCAAAAGGAATTCATTTGCTCGATGCGTTTCCCAATTACTTTCTGTGTAGTGCGCATTCATATCGAGTGCAAATAAATGTGCAAATCAACACGGAGAGCTTGACTTGGTCATTTTGGGTGGGAACTATTTTCCAGTGCGGAAAAAGACAGACGAAGCACACACCACGCTGACAGGGGAATCCCTGTTACGCACCAGGAAGGGAGTTCTCCTGTTACTCAGCGTGATGTGTGCTTCGTCTGTCTTTTTTCGCACTGGAAAATAGTTCCCACCCAAAATGACCAAGTCAAGCTCTCCGTGTTGATTTGCACATTTATTTGCACTCGATAATGATTACAAGATGGAAAAGAGTGTTTTCAGTTTGTTAGAAGAACTCAGTCTAAATGTACCCATTGTATGCGTTAAGCATGTGAATGAAACAAAACACAACTTCGATTATGTTCTTGATGAGGAACCGTGAAAAGTCCGTCAGTCGTCCAGGTAGAATCCATGATAAAAGGAGAAGTTCAATTTGTCAACTGAGCAGAGGCTTCGTCAGCTCTTCGTCAGAGCTGACGAAGCCTCTCGGATGAGCGGCGAAACGTTTTCAACCAAACAAACTTTGCCCAGTTGACAAATTGAACTTCTCCTTTTATCATTGATGAGGAACCATTGTAACATAATATTTTTTATTTTATTTTTATTTTTTATTCCTTTCTGTAAAGCGTCTTTGAGTTGTTTTGAAAAGCGCTATATAAATCTGATGTATTATTCTTCTTATTATTATTAAAATCGCATAATATAGCCTCTTTAACATTTTACGTTTTAATAAAAGTTAGAATTATCTTCGAGACACAGTGAGTTAACCTTTTGATGACATTTTATACCTGTACATTATGAGCCCTTACTATTGCATTCGTTTCTCCACACAGCATTCTCACAGCCACTATTTTCACTGTAGTGTCTGCTGATATGAGTTCCATTTAGTTGAAAGTGCAATAATCACATAATCAGCGCTTGATTGCCATTGAATCAGAATGTGTCGGTGCCCTAACGCTGGCAATTTAAGTCCTCTAAAGCCTGCCTTGCCGATGATTCACACAATAGACTCAAGCACTTGAAAGTTGAGCTAAGAGTATAAATAAGCTGCAAAAAAAAAAAAAAAAAGACAAAATAGAGGTGGCAGTGGTTGCCGTGGTGACAAGACAGCTGTCACCAGGGAGGCCGGGCCAGTGGGAGTTGGGTATAGAGGACGAGAAGGGGGGTGGGTCTTGCGGTTTTCATAGCCTTTGCAATGACATCCACGCCTCCAACGGCACCAGCATGTGACACCCGCAAGTTTGCAGGGTGACATGTCGACACAGGCCCCCCACCCATGAGCACCCTCTCACCCCTCCGCCCTCACCGCTGGGACGTGTCAGTGGATAAACACATGTAGGAAATGATCAAAGTGGTGCTGAATATGACAGGTGACAACATGGGTTCTTTTAGACCAACTAGAAATCCGTTGTGGTCTTTTTCATGGCAGGATCATTACAGGATAAACCAGACAATGTAATACTAATTCTGAAGCTAAACAAAATGATCATAATCAGATTTATCTCCTCTGGCTTCTGTGTCTGCATTGTGTTTTTTGCTGCTCAAAACTACACAAATACTCCGTCAGTCCTGGTTTAGTCCCAGTGTAGTACTGATTCAGCCTTGGGTTAGACCTGGTTCCATCTTATGGCTGATTCCTAGTGTATTCCTGTTTAAGACCAGCTCATTGCGCTCTAAATACTTACAATATTAACACTTTCCCCATGTAATTGAGGAAAATGTGCCTTGCCCTAGTACAGATTCTACGGAGCCCTGTAAGCGTCATAGGTGATTAAATAAAATAACAAGGCGTTGGAACGATTTATAAAATGTGGGAACGACTTATAAAGTGTGGGAATGACTTATAAGGTGTGGGAACGACTTATAAAGCGTGCGCACGACTTATAAGGTCTGGGAACGACTTATAAAGCGAGGGAACAAGTTATAAAGCGTGGGAACGACTTATCAAGGTTTGTGATTTGTGTTTTTCAGCAAAACATAATAAGCTAATGGTGTCTCCTGGTGTCATCAGGAGACACCATGGATGCTCTTTTTAACTGCATTCTAGATATCAAATCCTGGATGGCAGAAAACTTTCTCCTCCTAAAAAACATAGCCAGAGTCCGCCCCATTTTGTCTCAGGCCAACATGGAGACACTGATGCATGCTTTTATCACAAGTCGAACAGACTACTGTAATGTCCTGCTGTCTGGTCTTCCCAAAAAGAGTATTTCAAGTTTGCAATTATTACAGCAGCACGTCTAGGACCAGAGGGCGGGATCACATTACACCGGTCTTAAAATCACTACATTGGCTCCCTGTGAGTTTCAGGATAGATTTTAAAGTTCTTTAACTGTTTTTTAAATGTCTTATCTTTCAGAACTGCTTTTACCTTACAAACCCTCGCGGACCCTGCGCTCCTCCAGCAGCAGGCTCCTGGTCATTCCCAAAGTCAGGACACACACTCACGGAGAGGCGTCTTTCCAGTACTACGGCCCTCGTCTATGGAACAGCCTGCCGGAGGACCCAGGACCAAAGAACGTTCATGTTTTTAAGAGTGGGCTTTTTTTTACTGTGCGTAGTTTGTGTGTGTGTGTGTGTGTGTGTGTGTGTGTGCGTGTGCGTGCATGTGTGTATTACTGTTTGTGTTGTTTGGTTGTGTGGTGTCGGGCACCTGTTGGAGGCTGGTTGGGTGGGTGGAAGGAAATGTGGGTTGTTTTTAATCACTTTGTGTTACATTTTTTTGTATGAAAAGTGCTTTGTAAATAAAGTTTTGATTTGATAAGTAAAAGAAGTCACAAGGCAATGTTAACACATAATGAGATATGTTTATGTTATGTTTAAATAATTACACTATTAATGAATTCATCAAAAATGTTAACACAAACAGTCTTCTTTAAACTGTTAAACTTTAAGACACTAAAGAAAAGTTATCATTATTAAAAGGTGCATTGTGCAACTTTTATGGTGGAGGGTCTGTCATCAGATTTTTTTAATGCCTTGCTGGAAATGTTCTTATCTATCCATCCATCCATCCATCCATTTTCTTCCGCTTATCCGGGACCGGGTCGTGGGGGCAACAGTTTAAGCAGGGACTTCCAGACTTCCTTCACCCCAGACACTTCCTCCAGCTCCTCCGGGGGGGATCCCAAGGCGTTCCCAGGTCAGCCAGGAGACATAGTCCCTCCAGCGGGTCCTGGGTCTTCCCCGGGGCCTCCTCCCGGTGGGACATGCCCGGAACACCTCCCGAGGGAGGCGTCCAGGAGGCATCCGGAACAGATGCCCGAGCCACCTCAGCTGGCTCCTCTCAACGTGGAGAAGCAGTGGCTCTACTCCGAGCTCCTCCTGTGTGACTGAGCTCCTCACCCTATCTCTAAGGGTGCGCCCAGCCACTCTGCGGAGGAAACTCATTTCGGCGGCTTGTATCCGTGATCCAGAGCTTATGACCATAGGTGAGGGTAGGAATGTAGATTGACCGGTAAATTGAGAGCTTTGCCTTTTGGCTTATCTATCTTGCATTTATTCAATAACAAGTGTTTTTATTGCTTAGAAGAAACATGAGCAGCGTGACCTTTCCACA